>JARQOC010000005.1:468428842-468763245 GCA_033576535.1 Allobates femoralis
AATGGAGGTTTGGCCTGTCTTCAGCGAGTAATCATTTTAATATGTTAGCCATAGATTGGAAAGGAGACACTCATGGTGTTTGTGGATAATTTTATGAAGAGACTTGAAGAGAATATGAGTGTCCCAGGAGCCATTTTTCATCACAACACCAGGCTGCATGTTGTTTGTGTTACTATGAGCACCTAAATGTGCTGCCATGACCTGCAGCGGCTTCAGACTTGTCTCCTATTAGGCGTATCTGGGATGTCATTAGCCAGCAATTGCAAGGGGAGCTGGTAGGTAGTGAATCTAGATGATTTATCCATGTGAATTCATCATGGTAGAACATTCCTTACACAAATGAGTAGGCAGGAAGCGGCACTCACTAGGACATCTTTTTCGGTTTAGGCTCTTTATTGTAATTCCATGGGGTTAAAGTGCAGGGACGGGGGTAAAAGGACAATGGTCACCATTTCACACTTAGTAGGGCTTCTGGAAGTGCTACTAGGCACAAAACGGTGACAGTTGTCCTGTCACCCCGATCCTTGCACTGTAACACCATGGAATTACAATAAAGAGCCTAAATCGAAAAAGATGTCCAAGTGAGTGTTGCTTCCTGCCTACTCCTTACTTTTGTATGGACTGTTAATTTGCAGCAGAGCACCACCGGATAACGACGCCACCTTTGTGAACAAGTACCCAAAAAATTGCTACCTGTCAGTGCCTGGCTCTAACCCGTTTTGTAGATTCCTTACACAAATAATAATCTTCTCGACAGCAGCTAAGGCGTGAAAACCAAGAATCTCTGCACGAAATAATCATACTTAATACTTAATAAATGTTGTTCACATTTCTTCTCATTATTTGCATATCTTTAACATGTTTATCCATCATGTGATTTTCATGAACACACGACTTGTTCTTCCTGGTGTCTCCATTTTAAAGTGGTTGTCCACTACTAGGACAACCACCTCTCATTTCCCATGTTTGGCCCTATTAAAATAAAAAAAAGCTTATATTCGCTCCCATGCCAGCAGCGTCCCAATGGGGTGGCACCGACTCTCCCAGCACTCATGTGAGATTGGGACATAACGTGATCCCTGCACCCAATTGCCCCCCCACCCCCACCCCAAAGTTGCTGTGCCAGTGCTTGTATGAGGTTGTGACGTCAACCGGAGCCCTGCACCCAATCATCACCAGCTTCTCTCTTTGACATTTGGATGTATGAGAACTCAACAGGAAGTGAGAGCTGCAGCTGCCACTCACTTCCTGCTTATTACTTGTAGCACTGTGGGAGATGATTGAGCGCGGGACTCACCTTGCATAACAACCTCACACGTGCAACTAGCACAGTAACTATGGGAGGTGATTGGGCGCGCAGCTCACGTGACGTCACAAGAGCACTGGTACAGCAACTGCGGGGGGTGTTTAGGCGCACGGCGGCGTGATATCACTACCTCACATAAGCACTAGCACAGTAACTGTGGGAGGCAAGAGAGTGAAACCGCTAGGGTCTGTGCGTGGGGGAGATGTAATCTCATGTGAGCCCCAGGAGAGCAAGTGCCAAAACCTCTGGAAGGGCATGTGGTTGGGGAGTTATAAGCATTTTATTTTAATAGGATCAAACATTGGGAATGACAAGGGTTTGCCCTAGTAGTGGGCAACCCCTTTAAGGACAGTTGAAGCCGACAACACTAGCCAGAAAATGATGTGATGGCACATTAAGCCAAGGCTAAGCATCAAAGCAACCAGTGTATATAAATGAGTCAAAGGTTGTCCAGTTCCAAATCTGTTATTTTTTTCAGACTTCTTGCTATTCTTTACCTTTTTAGAACAAGAATTATAATATTTTAGCAATATCACCTTGCATCATGCTCAAGCAGCACATCCTAATTGCTGACTGCAGCTCTGATGGGGTTAATCGACAACTTCCTCTCTCCTGACTTCCTGTGTTCTATTACTGTAAGTTTCAACATACATTGCAGTGGCCTGTAAGCCGCACCTATCTCACCCACTCAAAACTGTCCCCAAACTTTTACCCCCCCCCCCCCTTTCCTGTATCTTCAACCTGCTGCATCTTATTGTAACATGGTGCAAGTACTGACTTCTGATGAGAAGAGTGAGATCACATCAGTGTATTTGCTCTGCTATATCTGGCTCACCTCTGCAAAATGTGTGTCTGCTCTGCTACATCTGACCGTCTCACTCAAATGTGGCAGGGCACAGTTGCTACGGATGTGGCCAAGATATGAGCTCCATTGAAAATTCTTATCTACATGACACGCTGAAGCCGGTGTTTCCCAGCTGGGAGTGCAGAGACTTCTCTATCTGCCGAACTCTTTCTGAAAGTCTCTTTAGTGCGCACTAAATAGTAGGCCATTGCAGTGCAGTGAAACACTGCCCACCACCCACAGCCCAGTCAATCAGGATGACTGTCCGCACAAGATGGTGATGTAACGTTAACTTCCATAGCCTGGAAGTTGATGTGACGTAACTGGATATCAGCGGCAGCCGGGGATCATGTGGTCGGCACTGAGCGAGCAGAGATGGTACTGCTCAGTGCCAAAATGTAAAAACTAAGGTGTTTGAAAAGACCCTTGATTTTATTGATCTGAATTGATGTACAAAATATATAAACTAGTGGACAATCTCTTTTAAGCCTTATGTAGGCAGGAAAAAGTGGGGATTTGAAGAGCGGGTCCAGCCGGCAAACCCTAGAAGAATTGCTATTGTCCATGAGGAATGGACTAAAATTCCTCAGGCGTAGAGATGAGCGGACCCAAATTTTGAAGTTGTGTTAGTGCCAGACACAGACTTTAAAAAAAAAAAAAAAAAAAAAAAAAAAAAAAAAAAAAACGACTTTGGAGTTAATTGCTTCACATATGCAAATCACTGACGTGAGCATCGCTGTGTTCGGGTACACTTAGTGCTCGGCCCAGTGTGAGCCGCTTGCAGTATTTGAACTGCACTGGGGGTAAAATCAAAGTTGTCGGATGTAGTGTGTAGACAAAAAGAAAATGACAAAATTCCGCCATTCCCCAGAAGTGTTTTTCTTATTGCTGGCTGTTTGTGGACGGAGAACTGAACTGCCCAATCGGTGACTTCCAGTGAGGTTCAGAAAAGAACTTTGTCAAGGCTGGCTGAACCTACAGAACCCAAACTTCCATGGGTCAGCTCATCTTTGTTCAGAAGCTGGTGTCTGTCTGTTATGACCTCATTGCAAACATGATGCATACATAGCCAAAGGGGTTCTATTAAAGGAGTTGTCCAGTGTAAAATTATAATTCTGCAGTCCCCGTTTGAGCACAGATTCAGCAATCCTCCCAGCGCAAGCACCTTACACTGCGAAGATTTGCTGTTCCTAAGCCAGGAACGGACTGCAATTAGGCGATATGCATGTTCCCGGTAACAGCACGACTAGTGGGCGCTGCCTTGCTCCATTCAAGTGTGTGGAGTAAGGCTAGAAATGCACAGTCCGAGTGACATGCGAGTCACTCAAATGAGTCTCGGATTACTAACTCAGAATGGCCTCCCCCTGTCAGGATGGGAGTGTGGCGCTGATTAGAAACACAGACAGCTGACACTCCCATCCAGAGAGGGGGAGGTCATTCTGAGTTAGTCGCTTGGACAGTGTTTTTCCAGCCTAAGGCTTCACCTACTAGTCACACACCTGCTCCATACACTTGTATTGAACAAGGCTGCACCTGCTAGTCGTGCTGTTGCCTGCTGGGAACATGCATATCACAGAATTTGAATCCGTTCCTGGCTTAGGAACCACAAATCTTCACAGTGTACAGTGCATGCTGGGAGGATTTATAAGTCTGCAGTCACATAAATGATAATTCTGCAGTCCCTTTTAGGCAGAAATAATCCTGTGGCTGGCTTAATCACATCTAGCCTCCATACCAGCTGTCCATATCAGAGGGAAAGACGACAACAAAGTGGATTTCCTCAGCCCGGGTGCACCTTCACCAGGGCGAGTGGGTTCTGAATCAGTCAGTCTTTCACCAGATCACGAACATGTGGGGGGTACCCACCATAGATTTGTTTGCAACCCGGGCAAACTGGCAAGTGGATCAATTTTGCCGTGATTCTTCTGGCTCCAACAGCTGTCTGTTGGGTTCTCCCGGATATTCCAGACCTCCTCTCCCAGGGGTCCGTTCATTACCCACAGGCAGACAGACTACACCTGACTGCCTGGAACTTGAAAGACGGATTTTGAGTAATAAGGGGTTCATGGCCGTGGTTTCTGACACTCTGCTTAAATCTAGGAAACCGGTGACTTCCCTTATTTACCATAGAACTTGGGCAAACTTCTTATCAGTCATGTGAGCTGATCCGGAGGGGGTTGCTTCTATTCCCTTAGTTTTAGCTTTTCTACAAAAAGGGGTGGAGATGGGACTCTCCATTAGCACTCCATGTCCATGTTTCGGCCCTTTAGGGCTTTGTATAATTTCAACCTAGTAGGGGTTTTTCGGTTCATCAAAGCCTGCACCAGGTCAGCTCCGGTTAAGGCCATTAGTTCAGCTCCTTGGGATCTCAACCTTGTACTCACAGCATTGACAGCCCTCCCTTTTGAGCCCTTGTCAGATGTCTCTATTAAAGTCCTTTCCCTTAAATCAGTCCTGTTGGTAGCACTGACAGTCGGCTCGACGGATAGGGGACATTCAGGCCCTCTCTGTTGACCCTCCTTTTACCGTGTTTCGTGATGATAGTGGTTTTACGTCCTGACCCTGCCTTCCTTCCTAAGGTGGTTTCCACTTTTCACTGATCTCAGGAGATTGTGTTACCCACTTTTTGTTGTAATCTCAAAAATGTCGAAGAACAAACATTGCACTCCCTAGATGTCAAAAGGTGTTTAGAACACATACATAGAGGTCACAAGTCCTTGGAGAAAGGATAGGTCTTTGTTTGTTTTCAGGGCCAGATGAAAGGTCACAGAGCCTCCAAAGCCACCTTAGCTCGTTGGGTTAGGGACGCTATTAGCATGGTCTATGCTGCAAGCGGCAAGACAGTGGAGAAGACCCTGAAGGCTCATTCCACAAGAGTGGTGGCTGCTTCCTGGGCTGAAAGGTCAGGTGTATCTATTAATCAAATCTGTAGGGCAGCGACTTGGTCTTCTACATTTTACCAGCTCTAGAGATTAGATCTCTCTGGTGCTGATATCACTTTTGGTAGTAGGGTACTACAGGCTTTGGTCCCTTCCTAAATTACGTTTCTCTGTAATTCTCTCGTTCTGGGTGCTGTCATGGACGACCGATAAACACGTAATTACTTACCGGTAATGTGTTTTCTCGGAGTCAATGACAGCACCCACTTATTCCTTCCCATTGTTGAGGGTTTGTCACTTTTCTTTTTCTTTTCCTCTTGGTGTTTTGTGTTACACGTGGTGTTGGGGTCGTGCTGGACTAGTGATATTCTGGAGGTCCGTTTTTTAGACTCTGTAACCAACTGACATGGGGCGAGGATCTGCCCCTTTTAAAGCCTGATGGTTTCCTGTCCTTGGATGGCTGATCCCTCTCTCGTTCTGGGTGCTGTCATGGACTCGGAGAAAACACATTACCGGTAAGTTATTACTTGTTTCATTGGAATATTGCAAACTGAAAAGCAGGGCTGTGGAGTTGGAGTTGTGGAGTCAGAGCTTTTTTTTTTTTTTTGAGAAGTCAGTATAAAATGGATCAACACCGACTCCTAAAATATATAATTGGGTGCAGTAGTTCAATGCACTACGTGCTGAATATTATGAATTGGTATTATGTTCTATCTAAATATCTTGATTATTTTATCATGATTAAAGCCTGATGTTCACATTTTACTTCAATAAGTAGATCACTTAAACCGTGTATGAGGGAGGAAGAGTCTGAGTTGGATTTGGGGAAATTGAGGAGTCGGAGGTTCAGCTTAAGGCTGGTTTCACATAAAGATTTTTTTGCATCCGTGACAGTCAGTTGTAAAAGGGACAGCCACAGATCCGTTTTGGCCTCCATGTAGCCCTATGGGCAATGGATCTGCACGGATTTGTCTTTACTGCCATCTGATTGACAGCGTCCGTTGTTATCGGTTTTTCTGGCGGTCACAAAATCGTTGTCTGCAGCGTTTTTTGTGTCCGTCAGAAAAATCGGACACAAACAGATCGTCACGGTCCGCTGCCCTTTAACATTCGAAACTATGGACCGCGGATCTGTCAAAAAATCGGATCCGATGTCCGCTCCGTTATGTACTGAGCATGCTCAGAAGCTGTGCTCAGTACATAACTGGTCTCTCCCTCTTCTCCTGTCTCCCCACTCCTCCCTCCTCCGTGTCTCCTGTGTCTTCTCATACCCCCCCACCCCCTCCTAGAGGGTGAATAATATCGACTGCAACTGTAAATGGTAACTTTATAAAGGGTAATCTTAATATCTAGGCTACGTTTTAAGAAGGATACTTGGGTACTGACAATTTGCTACTGTAAGCATTATTTTGTAAAATATTTTTTTGTTCCCTCAATTTTTTTCCGAAAAGAACATCAATGAAAATAATGAATCATGTTTATTAAGTATTCCAATATTAATATGTCACTCGCTGTCCTCTACTAGTAGGTACAATGAATTCTAGGTTTGTAATACAGTAGTGGGGATTTACAGTTAGTAGTCAGCCTTTCTGACATCGCCTGCCAAGACCAACATTTTAAGCATGTGCTATTGTTTAAATTCTTTTAGCAACTATGATGGCAGTCATTCAAATCTCCCTTGTTCAGAACAATAGGAAGTATCCATGTCAGACCAATAATAATGAAAAAAGTCTGTGTGGATGGTTTCTATCTTGGATTCATCCCCATGACTGTCTTTTAATTGGTTCTTAAAGGGATATTTTTTTTAGGTCAATAGCTTATCTAATATAAAATGTTTATCAGCTTTCTAATCTAATATACTTTTGAGCAAGCATGGCTGTAGAGTCAGTAAGCCAAGCTTCCAACTCGGACTCCTCAAATACCCTGAATCCGATTCCTGTTTCACCCAAAATAGACACCAGCACCAACGCCACAGCCCTGTGAAGTTTATTGAAATGTGTCCTATACACCCATTAATTAATTGAAGGTGAGACATAATGGAATTAGATGGCTGACATTTCACCAATATCTTTGCAAGATGAGCTGCATACTAGTCTTTCAACGGTGACAGATAACGTGACTTGTTTTCCAATCTTTCATACAAATATATTTATCTTCAGTTTATAGAAAAAAGAGATGGCACTCACCAGTTTCTTTTTCTCGCTTTAATCCACTATATGTGGGTTACATCTTGTGCAGGGAGGGGGTGTTGGAGGCAGACGACGGCACCGTTTCGCTGATGTTCAGCTTCCATGGGTCTGTACCTATCGATAAGCCAGGAATAAAATGTGAATTAATAAATGAGTAATACTCACAGGTCTCCCAGGCTGCTGACATAATGGTAGGTTTCCATTGGTAAAAATGTTAATGAAAACCCAGTGCCACTGTAGCAGTAAATCCTTTATTTCCTCAAATTAATCCTAATCCACTACAGTAGCACCAAATTTTCATTCGCAACAGAAGACACCTGACCTTTTCAACCCAGGGCTTAATGACAAGGGGTCAATACTCAGCTGTCATTAACCCCTTCTATCACCCTGATGCCATTGCACCAAGGGCATTGGAAGAGTCGAGTAAAGCATCAGGAATTGATGCTTCTAATGAATGCGCCAATTTCTAGGGTGGATTCAGGCTGCTTTTCTATAGCGTGGGGTGGGCAATAATTATGGGCCCCAGCATGCTGGCAATTAAAAATATGGCGAAGACCATGCATTTAAAAAAAAAATACATTTATTTAAAGAATAAAAAAAAAACTCCCTGTATTTTTCATTCACAGTCAAGGTAAAACTAGGCAGCTGAGGGTGGCAACCCGCAGCTATCCACTTTATCTGTGCTAAGAATAAAAAATACAGCGAAGCTGTTCTGCCTTCGTTCACCTTATGTACGGTGTGAGTTTCAGCATACAGCTAAAACATCCCTATATCCAAAATAAACAGACTGTTGGTTCTGTAGTCTATTGTTTATTGTTCAACGGAGAGTAATGCACAGGTGCGCTATGATGAGTTTGTGGTAAAAAAAAAAGATTGACTTCACAGAGATGATGGGAGTTTACAGGAGGATAAAAGCCCACATGAGCAAGAGAGCAATGTGGGTGCCTGCATAAAATCCTGGCTGGTATTGATCCGAAAATGGCTGCTGGTCTTGCAGAGAAGCAGGGACAGTACCACAAAACACTGCGCTGTTAAAGGAGAAGACATCTGGATATGTAGGAATACTGCCAGCTTGTGCTAAATATATTTAAACATCCTAACAATATAACATATAATATCTCATAGGTTGCAACCAGTGTCAAACTAGAGTTGCTTTTTCCTACTGAGCCTGAATAGACAGAACAGAAGCTCTAAACATTTTCTTTATCCATTATTTATTTTATACACTATATGAAGGCAGGTAAGCTGCCATACACTAATGTATATGCCAACCAAACACAGAAAGAGGTATAGATTGGGGGAGTACAGTTTGATTGCAACAGCCATTTATAGAGGCTCTCGCAGACAGTGAGCCTCTGTGATTGGCTGTTGCAATTTTGTGCAGTGAATATTCATGAATCTTAATGGTCGGCTGCAGGAGGGCCCAAAGCTGACTTGATTACCATGGTAATTGTGTCAGCTGACCATGTCGCCATGGTGAATGTGTCAGCTGACCATGTCACCATGGTGATTGTGTCAGCTGACCATGTCACCATGGTGATTGTGTCAGCTGACCATGCCACCATGGTGGTTGTGTCAGCTGACCATGCCACCATGGTGGTTGTGTCAGCTGACCATGCCACCATGGTGGTTGTGTCAGCTGACCATGTCACCATGGTGATTGTGTCAGCTGATTGAACACATCGATCTGGCATAATACGGTGCGGTATCATCCGGTTTCACAAAAAAAAAAAAACACTGATCTGGTCGGGATCACCGTTGGACTGAAAAAAAATGCTAGCCTGAAGTTAGCCTTATAGAAGTTATAGAGTTGCTGCAGAGTTCTATGTGTGAACAACACTAGAATTGTAAATGTGAGGATTAAAGTATCAGGATACACAGGTCTGAGTTAGAACTTAATTGCAGATAATAAATAAACGTGAGTTTGCTAAAGAGATTAGCCAGCTGGCTGGAGTGGATCTGGAGGCAAATGTCTAACGTTCACATGGTAACTGAATGCTGTGCTTGCTGAATAGTCAATACGTAGTTGTTTGAATCTGCCTTAAAGAGAACCATTCACCAAAGTTTACTTGTTGATCTGGACACATGTAATAGTAGCTGCAAAGATTAACATACGTAACTAAAACAATGCCTGTCTGCAGTGGAGATATTCACAATCAAAGTATTTGGCACCTAATTTTTTTTTTCTCTAAGTCCAAATGGGTTTTATCAGACAGTTTTCTCTGGGGTGTGGAACCTGTATGATGCTGACTAATCATAAGAAGGCAACAACTCAAAATAAACAACACTTCCTCCATAGATCAGAGCAGATTTCCCTGTGAGTTGTAATGATTAGTGATGAGTGAGTAGTGAAATAATTGCACTCGCTATACTAGTAACGAGTAGTAGTTAGTACTTGCATATTCGTGCAAATAGCAAGTCTAATGTTGGTCAATCAGTAATAGACTCCGTCCACACACATCCAGCTATAAAATGAGGCTTTCCGGGACAGGGCGGAAGGGTGGAGTTTTTTAATTTTTCAATGCCTAAAACACCTTGCTGTGCCCCCCAGAGAGACCCTAACATTCGAGAGGCTGTCACTGTGGTGCCAGTTCACTGTGTACTGAAGGGAGCTGTCAATTTGTGCCATGATCAATAATTCTGGACACATCACTCACTAGCACCAGCAATACTCGCTGAGTAATGAGTATCACGAATACCATACTATCTGTTTGAGTAGCGAATAGTAATGATTACACTCCCTCATCACTAGTAATGATACAACCCACATGGTGCTATGCTAACTGAATGCAGCACTGAATGCTGCATTTAGGGAAGGGGTCCCTCATGTCTGTAGCCCTCCTGTAAGCTGTTAAAAAGACTTTCCTCACCACCTCCAGCAGTCTCTTGTTTCAGCCTCCTGTATGTTCCATTGCTGTTGCTGATGTCCTCCCCGCCTCCAGCCCTCAGGAGGCTGAACAAGAGAGGGCTGCAGGTAGCACAGAGAAGGCTGGATGCAGGGAGGACACCAGCAACAGCGATGACTCTGAGTAAGTCCCTCCAGACTACTTATCTGTGCACTTTATAGTGTCTCATTGCCAGCTTAGGCTTCTTTCACATTGCGATTTTATTTATTTATTTTTTGCAGGATCTCCCCCCGGACAGCAACGGATCCAAACAGATGCCTGCAATCAGATGCCACATAGGCATCCATTTCCGATATTTTGCAGGATCCGTTTGGGGTCCTCTCCCTGCTCCTCTATCCCTCCTATCTCCTCGGTCCCTGCTCCTCCATCACTTCTGTCTTCTCTCCCCCTCCTCTCCCTGCTCCCTCGGTCTCTTCCTATTCTCCCTGCTTCCTCGGGGTCTCCCTCTTCTTCTCCCCTCTTCTTCCCTCTCTTCCGGTATAAAAAAAATTCTGTGTGAGGATTCCTCACCCTCGCCAGCTCCCGATGCGACCATCTGCAGTTCTGATGGTCCTGCCATGACCTTGACACGTAATCGACCGATCAGCTTACATGTCACATGACTGCATACATTGGCCGCCCAGCTGATCAGTTGGTCAGGTGACAAGGTCCTAGCAGGACCATCAGAGCTGCAGATGGTCGCATTGGGAGCCGGCAAGGGTGAGGATACCTCACGTAGAATTTTTTTTTTATATACCGGAGGAGGGAGAGACCGAGGAGATGGCGGGGTCCAATTAGACAGGAGGGAGAGAGGAGCGGGGACCAGTTATGTGCTGAGCACAGCGTCTGAGCATGCTCAGTACATAACAACGGAGCCGACATTGGATCCGATATTTTGACGGAACCGATGTCCATAGACTGCAACGTTAAAGGGCAGCAGACCGCGATGGTCTATTTGTGTCCGATTTTTCTGACTGACACCAAAATTGTTGCAGGGTACGATTTTGGTACCATCAGAAAATCGGACAACAATGGATGGTGCACAAATTGGATGCCAATATGCACAAATCCGAGCACATCCGTTGCCCATACATGGAGGGCTGTATCTGATCCGTTGATGTCAGTCTTACAAAAATCGCAATGTGAAGGCACCTTTACAGGGAGGGGGGCTAGAAACATGGGGTACCCCTTCCCTGAATGCAGCAGAGACACTGCATTCAGTGCTGCATTCAGATAGCATAGCACCCAGGGGGGTGACAGGTCCTCTTTAATATTTTGTTGCATACCCTTTGGAATAAATAACTGCACTAATTTGCGTATTATAACCATCATCAAGCTTCTTACACGTCTCGACTGAAATTTTGGACCACTCTTGCAAATGGCTCCAGGACTCGTATTTGAAGACTTCTTCTCCCAATAGCAATTTTACGACCTCTCCACATATGCTCCACGGGATTTAGATCCTGACTCATTGCTGCCACTTCAGAACTCTTCAGTGCTTTGTTTCCATCCGTTTCTCGGTGCTTCTTGAAGTATGTTTATGGTCATTTTCCTGCTGGAAGAACTATGACCTAGGACACTAATTTACACTGCGACTGAAAATCCGTTGGTAATCTGAAGATTTCTTGATGCCTTGCACACAGTCGAGGCACACAGTGCCAGAGGCAAAAAAAATAACCTTAAAACATCTTTACATCTTTAACACCTCCACCATGACTGTAGATACCGTTTTTCCTAGTGTAGGTCTCATTCCATTTGTGGTTAACAATAGAATTGTGTGTTTTAACCAAAAAGCTCTATCTTGGTCTCATCTGTTCACAAGACTCTTTCCTGAGAAGATTTTTGGCTTTCTCACATATATCTTTAGCAAACTGCAGTCTTTATCTCTGTCAGCAGTGGGGTCCTTATGTGTCTCCTGCCATAGCATAGCATTTCATTCAAATGTGGACAGATGGTTCACACCGACACTGATGCACCCTGAACCTGCCAGACAGCTTGAATTTCTTGAGAGCTTGATTGGCGCTGCTAATCTATCATCTGGACTATCCTGTGTTGCAACTTGCAACCTTTTCATTTAATTTTTCTCTGTCCACCATGTCTAAGGAGATTAGCTACAGTGCCACAGGTTGTAAACCTGATTATGTTGCACACCATGAACAAAGGAACATCAAGATCTCTGGAGATGGACTTGTAACCTAGAAATTGTAGATTTTTTATTAACAATTTTGATTCTCAAGTCAAGTCCTCAGATGGTTCTGTTCTCTTTCTGTTCTCCATGCGTGTCTGCCACAAACACACAATGCAAAGACTCGAGTCCACTTCTCTGCTTTTTATCTGTTTTCAGATGTAATTTTTCTTACTGCCCACAGGTGAGTTTGAACGAGCATCACTTGCTTAAAGTTTGTATGTCCACAATTTTGGAAAGGTGACACCAATTTTGTCCTGCTCATGTCTGGAGTTTTGTGTGAAATTATGTCCAATTTGCCGATTTTTGTTCCAATATATGTAAAGGAAATGTGTATAACAATGTGTATATGTAGTAATTTTCTGGGAGAAATATATACTCACTATATATACCTTTTATATATACACAGAAGTTTATTTGCATTTATTAAATAGTAATTTGTTTTGGTGTACTGTTTTGTTTCTGTTGATGTGTAACATTTGTATCGTTATTTCGTATTAGTTTTGCATAGTGGCTGCAGATACGTGACTGAATGATCTCTCTCTGTGCAGTGGATGGTCTGGATCAGCAGAAATGATAATGGTGTGTTGTAGCCCTGATGTTGAAGGGTGGTCTTCCTCCCTGACCTTTTCTGTATGATGTCTTGAAGTCTTCTTAAGAAATACTTCCTCTTCGGCTTGTAGCTATGACTTACCCTTTTCCTCCTGGTCTTTGACTCTTATTGTATTTTTGCCATTTTGCTGACTTTGTTCCGTTGTAAACAATTTCATTTGTCAACCTTGATTCCACGACTTCATATCGGAGGATTTCTTGTATAGTCTTGTATTTCATCCACCTAAATACAAGTGTTGAGTATGTGTAAACCCTTTTTAAAAAAAAAAAAAAAAAAAAGTAATTCTGTGGAAACTACATCAGTATTCAGACTTTATCTAATGCTATTATTCAAACGTCTCATATATATATGCGGTACATATGGTATATATTTTCCCCAATGATTTAAGCATAATTCTGCATTTTCTATCCATTTTAAAGGGGTTGTTTTCTACTAGCACAAGCTCCTCTTCATCTCCACCATGTTTGCCCTTGTTAAATTAACAGTTTCTCTCCCTGGGCTCACTTGAACCCTACGTAGTCTCATTGAGTCCCTGCCGGGTTCGGACAAATTGGACACTATGCTTCCCACTGGCTTTGAACAAATTGGACATTGCTCTCCATGCCGGCTTCTCTTCCCCCCCGCCATCTTTGGTCAAATTGGACACCAATAGGAAGTGACAGAGCAGCCACAGCTCTCCCTTCCTCTCTGTTCAATTTGTCCAAAAACTGTAGAATGAAGCCAGTTATGATGGGTGCAGGGCTCATGTGACTTAATCTCATATGAGCCCCGGGAGAGCAAGCGCTGACACTGCTGGAGCGGGGCGCCAACACAAGAGGTTAGCATATATATTTATTTTTATTATTATTATTTTAACCAGTGCAAGAATGGTTAATAGGAAGGGGTTCCAAGTAGTGAACAACCCCTTTAATGTTGGAAAACAAACTTTGGGATATGTGAAACATTCAAGCAAGATGAATGCATAATGATAGATGAAGTGCTTAACATGTCGCTTTTAGATAATTGTATAATTATGCTCTCAGGTTTGTGCTGATGCTGTGCAGCTATTGCCTAAAAGCTGTAGGAAGCTCACACAATAAGTAGGAGCCTCAGTGCTCTGTGTCTACTGGATGAAGAGGCTGGTATAATGTTAGGACACCACAGCGACTGACTGTGGAAGGCAGAGAATTGGTGTCGGCTGAACCGTTGAAATGAGAACTCGTCTGTCCCCACACCCCCCACCCTTTCACACATTGCTACAATAACCTGCAGATATAGGAAACCGTCCAGAACAGGGCAAGAAACACATTTAAAGAGGCCCCTGGATAGGAGAAGTGGCGAGCATGTTGGGGCTTTGGGGCTAAAAGGCGTTTTTTAGGAGTCATATTGTGTGCCATATTAAAGGGAACCTGTCAGGTCCCCTGGGCACATAGTCTCGAGCAGTTCTGTGCACATATCTATAGTCCCAGCATATAGTAGTATACTTGCACAGGTGTTTAAAAAGTACTTTTAAAGACCGTTTGAGATTCTAATTATGACTTTTATTAGTAGAGGGGCCGTTTGTTCCCCTGACTTGTCGGGCCACATAGTATGTTATTCCACCCCAGTGGGTGTGATGACACAACAGCGTCCTTGCTATCGCTATACACTTGGCTTTGTACCTCTCAGCATTGAGTTTCTCTGTTGACGGCTGTATGCACCCCAGCTTTAGAGACACTCCCTGCACATGATCTGTGGTTGTCCACACTTTTGGTCATGCACACTACTCTGATGCTGGGTGTATGTATCCCGGCTTAAAGAGGACCTGTCACCAAACCAGGCATGGTGATCTAATTACAGCACTGGATGCAGCATGTCTGCATCATGCAGACAAGGGGTCCCCCAGCACTTGAGCCCCTCTGTACCCTGAGATAATACACTTAGAAAACTTACATGCTACAGCCACTAAGGAGGGGACTAGGGGCTGCAGCCAAGGGCAGATTCACACCCCCTGCCTGTGTAATCTGCCCACCGCTGCCAATCATTCTCTCCCTGTCTGCAGCATTTAAACTGAGTTTTTTTTTCTCCCCCTCTCCCGTTTAGCCCCGCCCCTCAAGGGGCGGGGCTAATGGACTTTCTGGGAGAGAGAAAAAAAAATGTTTAAATGCTGCAGACAGGGAGCGAATGATTGGCAGCGGTGGGCAGATTACACAGGCAGGGGGTGTGAATCTGCCCTTGGCTGCAACCCCTAGCCACCTCCTTAGTGGCTGTAGCATGTAAGTTTTCTAAGTGTATTATCTCGGGGAACAGGGGGGCTCAAGTGCTGGGGGACCCCTTGCCTGCATGCTGCAGACATGCTGCATCCAGTGCTGTAATTAGATCACCATGCCTGGTTTGGTGACAGGTCCTCTTAAAGGTACCGTCACACAGGGAGATATCTCCGGCGATGTTGCCGGCAACTGAGGGGCGTGGCCAGGTTGCGGCGACATCGCCGGAGAGTTGCCTCGTGTGACAGGGCGATAATCAGGGGAAAAATCGCCTGAGTAACATCGCCAGGTTTCCCAACAATGTTGGGAAACCTGGCGATGTTGGTCAGGCGATCATGCCTGATCGCCCTGTGTAACGCGGCAACCTGCAATGTTGCGGGCGATTCCGCCTATCTCCAACATTGCGAGTTATAGCCCGCTGGGTTGCTGGGCAACCCAGCGAGCGATAGCCGCGGCAACTAGCCGGCGACATCGCCGGTAAGTTGCTCAGTCTGACATCTCCCCGGCGATGTTGTCAGGGATGCGCGCTCCCGCGATCGCCGGCAACATCGCCGGCGATATCTCCCTGTGTGACGGTACCTTCAGAGAGACTCTCTGCACATGATCTGAAGTTGTCCACACTTCTAGAGTAGTGCACATGACTGGGTGTATCTATGCCAACTTCAGAGAGGCATAGTGCACATGACTGAAAGTGTGGAGAACTTCAGATCATGTGCAGTGAGTCTCTCTGAACCCAGGATACATACGCCCAGCATCATAGTAATGTGCATGACCAGAAGTATGGACAACTTCAGATCATGTGTAGTAAGTCTCTTTGAAGCTGGGGATGATGGCACAAAAAGAAGGCAGAGTAGTTAGTCGGGGGGGGGGAAACCACGCCTCCTTGACTAGTCAAAGCCCTCATTAGTGTAAGGAAAACTGCAATAAAAATCTTTCTTTTTAAACATTGGATTTGGAGAATTTCATTAGACAGATATGGTTAGACAGATAATTTTGGCCCACCCGTGTGCCTGCTGATAGTTTAGAGCAGAGGTCCCCAACTCCAGGCCTCAAGGCCCACCAACAGTGCAGGTTTTCAGGATCTCCTTAGTGTTGCACAGGGGTTGGAATCATTACCTGTGCAGATGATCACATTAGCACCTGTGCAATACTAAGGAAATCCTGAAAACCTGCACTGTTGGCGGGCCTTGAGGCCTGGAGTTGGGGACCTCTGGTTTAGAGGGCTTAGGGGACCTGACTGGTTCACTTTAAATTCGAGTTCAACCTGTAGCCTAACCTGTTAATCCAGAGCACTGAGCTGCCATATTAGTGATGTTTTTGTCCCCATCAACGCTCGCTGATCTGTATATACAAGCGCCTAACGACCTGAATATAGTCTCTCGGATCTCGTTATTGACCTAACCTTCTCCAGTGTGACTGGGCCATTAGGTGAACGTGTTTTATTATTATTTTAACCCAGTAATCTCAGAGCATTTTATTTCTCATGAAGTAAATCTAGGTTTTGTGTTTTTTTTTCCTACAAGCCATTCCAGTGATTCTATAATCATATGCAAAGTTGTCTCAGTAATTTAGTCACAAGAGGGAGTTTCAAGGTTTTCTTTTTATGGGCCCTGACTCATCCATATTCTTAGCTTTCTCTCAGTTATATATAAAGCTGGGCTGGTGACATGGGGAGTCTTTGTCTATAGAGTCATCCTTGCAGTGGCAGCCTGATTTATTTGCAGATGCAAATTAAATGACTTTCTGTATGACAGGGCTAGGACACTCCAGGTAGCACATACATTTAAAGGGAATGTTAACACCTCTATGGTGCCCCCTCTGAGGACATCATACTGCAGTGGCAGATTGTTCTCAGTCTAGCTGCATATAATATTATATAACAAAAAAAAAAAGCTAATCAGCACTCCAGGTCTACTCTGAGCTAGTGCAAAACCCAAAAAAAATTTGGCAGGAAAATGGGGGGTGCATTTTATATTCTGGTTGTAGTTTACCAGTAGGGCGTGGTGGAGTGGGATCACAGAAGACATTGTCCCCATTGCATGGAAGCAGTAAGTGGTGACAGATGTAGGGTGTGCGATGCAGGAGACATCCTGGTGATCATGCGGAGGTTCCGAGGTGGTTGTATGCCAGTAAATGTCGGCAGTGTGGGCTTCAAAGAAATGGCACCAGGAGGTGGTGTGTGTGTGTGTGTGCGCAGATTGACGCGCCATCTCTTTGAAACCCACACTGCCAATATTGACTCGCATGCAACCACTGGGAAGGCTCCTGGCTCACCACCACCGCAACATCACCCGGATGTCTCCTGCCTTACTGGAGTCTAGGACACCTGCTGCACCGCTGGCTTCCCTTTTAGTAACATACAACAAAATTATAAGTCTGAACCCATTGTCGCCTAAAAATTTTTTTTTTATCCCATTTTATTTCTTAGTGAATAGCGCGTACTGAAATATTCGTAATGGCTATACTCGTAACGAGTACTTTGTAATAATTACGTATTCGTTCCGAATAGCGAGTACAATGCAAGTCAATGGGAAATACGAGTAATTTTCTGCTGGACCCGACAAAGAGGTCTGGGGGTCTGAGGAAAAGGCTGAAATGGGTGGGAAAATGATTGGGAAGTGCCTGGAGAATATGCCTGCATGAATTTGATTCATGGTCTCTGGGAATAGGTTTGTCGCTGATTATGCCACTTTTTACCCCTTAGTGACGAAGAAATTTGTCATTTTTCGTTTTTCGTTTTTTCGCTCCTTGGCTTCCAAGAGCCATAACTTTTTTATTTTTCTGTTGACAGACATATGATGGCTTGTTTTTTGCGGGACGAGTTGTACTTTCAGATGCAATAATTTGTTTTACCATATAATGTACAGGGAAATTGTAAAAAAAGTGCAATTACACGTTTTTTCTTTTTGGATTTTGTAGTCGCCGTGTTCACTATATGGTAAAACCGACGTGACCTTGTGATGCCTCGGGTCAGTACGAGTTTGTAGATCCCAAACATTTATACCGTTACTGGTATCTAGGTGGTGGAAAAAAAATTCAAAAGCATAAAAAAAAAAAAAATATTGCACTTTTGCGCCATGTTCTGCGACCTGTAGCGTCCTCATTTTTCGGGATCTAGGGCTGGGTGACGGCTTATTTTTTGTGTCTCGAGCTGACGTTTTTAATGATACCATACTTGGGTGAATGCACTGTTTTGATCGCCCGTTATTGCATTTTGTAGCATTGTTGTAGCGACCAAAAAAACTTAATTTTGGCGTTTGAACCACTTTTTGCGCTACGTAGTTTACGGCTCTCATTATTTGATTCTTTATATTGATTGGGCGATTCTGAACGCGGCGATACCAAATATGCGGTTTTTTTTTGTTGTTTTTTTTTCTTTTAGTACTTTTATTGTGGATGGGAGAAAAGGGGGGTGGTTTGAACTTTTATGTTTTTTTTTTTCAACTTTGTAAAAACTTTATTTGCTTATTGATTCTTACTTTTACACAGCCCCTGTGAGAGGCATGCAGCTGCACAGTCCGATCGCTTCTGACACAGATGAGCTGCAGCTCATCTGCATCTGTCAGAATCGCGGACTTGTTGTGGTTGGCAGCCCCTGCCAACCACAACCTGGAAGTGCTCCGTGAGAGGCTCCGGGGTCAAGCCAGGACCCCAGCCTGTCACGTCAGCACGGGAGATCCCGCCATACTATCGCGAGATCTCCCCTGGAGCTGGGTAAGTGCGCGCTGCACGCTCTTGCTCACTTAGATCCTGCTCTCAGAGATTGATGGCGGGATCTAAGGGGTTAAACAGTGCCGATTGGCGGCAGGACCAATCGGAGCTGTTACTCCCACATCTCAGCTGCTGAGAACAGCTGAGATGTCGGAGCTTTGATGTGAGCTCCGTGCAGGAGCTCACATCAAACTCCCCCTAGTGGCAGCCGACGTATATATACGTAAGTCCGTCACTAATGGGTTATTAAAGATGCACAACAACAACAACTAGCAAACCTAACCTAAATTGCATTTAACAGGCCAAAAAAAGTTGAAACAATTTTTCCTGCATAATCACTTATATATAAGGCTAAACCAGAGAAACAAATAAATATCCCTCTTAGCATTTGTTGACACAATCTGTTGTGGCTTCTTTTTTTGCCATTTCCAATTGGGACGGCTCTGACTTACACATTTTGTAGGTCCCTCTGTCATACATCATTTTAAGATAGCTATTCCCCAGCACAAGGCCAGCTACAACGTGCCAGTACGTATGTTGATCTTTGACCTCAGAGGCCTCACGTGGCCCTGTAACGTGTTTTGGAGGGACTGCTGTTGTACATTTTGGCAGTCCCTCCCCCATTGACACTCAGTGGAATACATATTCCATAGCAGTTTACAGTGTGCCCATTGTAGTGTTGGGCTTGATCTTCCTCCTCCTCCATGTGATACTGCAACCTTGAATTCAAGTGTTCAGAGGGCCTGCAGTAGGCAGGGAACCTGAGATTGCTGAGGGCCCAGAGGTGGCCCTGTAACATACATTTTGGCGGTCCCTCCCACATTGAGATTCAGATAGTGGTATACGTGTTCCATAGCACTTTACAATGTGCACATTGTAGTGTTGAGCTTTACCTTCCTCCTCTACCTCCATGTGATTCTGCGGCACTAAATTCAAGTTTTCAGAGGGCCTGTAGTTGTCAGGAAATCTGAGTTTAGTGAGAGCCTTCATGTGGCCCTGTTAAATATGCCTGGAAGGACCCTCCTCTAGAAATTTTAAAGGTTCCTTTTGTGTACATGTGAGAGTGCCCTCACTTATTCATATTGTAGGGCCTTCACTCTCTCATTTACCATCAATGCCAAAAACAAATGCACTTGCAGGATGCAATCAGACCCCACTATGTGAAGCAAGCCCACGTGCAGGCTGATAAATCACTTCAACCTACAACAAGGTGTGGGAGGCGACTTGCCATGCATACCATGGACCCGCATTGGACATAGCTACTGCCCACTAATCTTCGCCCACATATGATAGGTAGAGTTCCACCTCGTGGGCAGGTCGCAAATGAGTCGGTGCCGTGGTAAATTGAAGCACTTTTGCAGCGCTGTAAAACAAGCAAAAGCGGTGGAGGAATGGCTTAAATGAGCGCTAATACGGCGCACCTTTTCAAGGTGGTACGGCAAGTCAGTGTAAATTTTCAGAAATTTCTGAACTAGGTTCAGCACATGAGTCATGCATGGCAAGTGTACCAGCTTGCCGACCTTTAAAGAGGACCTGCCACCCCCCTGGCTGCATGGCAAACTAAATGGAGCACTGAATGCAGCATATCTGCTCCATTCAGGGAAGGCGTCCCCCATGTCTCTAGCCCCCCCTGTAAGCTTTAAAGAAGACTTTAGAAACCTTACATTTAAGAGGTTGCCTGGGTGGGATATTAAGAGGTCCTGGCTGCTGGCCCTGCCTCCTCGTGTATTCCGCCCTTTCTGTGTCTCTGCTGCCGCCTCCTCTTTTTCTTCTGGGTCTTCCCTCCTCATCACCTGCTCTGTGTGACGTCAGGAGCAGAAGAGGAGGGCAGACCCAGCAGAAGAGGAGGCTGGGGCAGACACATAGGGCGGAATACACAAGAAGGCAGAGAGGACTGTGCTAGCAGCCAGGACCTCTTAATAAGATCCCACCCAGGGGACCTCTTAACTGTAAGGTTTCTGAAGTCTTTTTTTAAAGTATACCGGAGAATAGAGACATGGAGGACCCCTTCCCTGAATGCAGCAGACATGCTGCATTCAGTGCTGCATTTAGTTTGCCATGCACCAGGGGGGTGACAGGTCCTCTTGAAAGCCGCCACCAGTTTACACCCATTATCATGGACGACCAGATGAGTTGGAGGTACAGCAGGGAGAGCCACTGATTCCTCTGTTGTTTAATTCCTTGCCACAGCTCTGCTGCAGTGTGTGGTTTCTGACCTAAATAGATCAGCGTCAGCAGAGTGTGTTGCCACTTTGCAAGTGCGCTGCTACAGAGTTTCCAGCTTGGCAGTGATGGGGAAGGTAATTCAGCAAAAGCAACATGTCAATTCTTCCTGCGTTCATGCACCTTTTATTTCACCATTGAAAGCAATGAGTCCAAAAAGCAACTGTATCTTTATGCTTTTTTTTCCAGTATTTTTTGTTGATTGGAACTAACTTATTTGAACGTGTACTGTAGATAAGTAATGCAGCAAAACCGTCTTTTTGGAAGGAGCCTACTACTGCTAAGAGAACAAGTTTTGCTGCAGAAACCCCCCCCCCCCCCTTCCCTAAAAAAAAAAAAAAATAGTATGTGAGCAGTCATTTGCTTGTCTTGATCCCATGAGGATTCCTTGTATGTCTCATTATAGGTGGCTAGGGTTCATCTTCCATGAGAACAGGGTATCTTGGATTTTCTTTGGTATTCTCCATCTAATACATTGTATACATAGCAAATAAATGTATCATTTGGGGCTGAGAATTGGCCTTGGACTGACACTTTGTTTAGGCAACAAACCTTGCTGTAGCTCTGTGCTGTTTCTCTTGTGTAAGGGCACCTTTCACATCACGATTTTTTTCCTGTCTGTGGGGATCCTGTTTTTTTCAGGACCCCACAGACAGGAACAGACAGGCCCGGATGTGTACCTCCGGATGCCATTTCTGTGTCCGGTTCCATGATCTTGACGGATCCGGACATAGAAAGAGCTGGGAGGAGCCCAGTGGTGTCAGGACTGTGATGTGACACACAGGGGGAGGAAGCATCATGTGTTCCACCCCCCCATGTGACATGCCGGGGCTGAAGTTGCTTTCCCAGTGTATCTACATACAGTGGGAAAGCAAAATAAATGAGAAATTTTTTTTATTAAAAATGAAAAGAAAAAAAAAAAATACTTACCTCTCTGCCGGCTGTCTGGGACCGGAGAAGACGTCCGGATGCTGCCAGGACATTAAAGATCTGTGATTGGCCGGTAGCGATCATGTGATATATGACGTCACCACCTGATTGCTACCACCGGCCAATCACATTTTAACTAAGGTCCTGGCCACATTCGGACGTCTTCTTGGGTCCCGAATAGCAGGCAGAGAGGTAAGTATTTTTTTTATTTTTTTTTTAATTTTTAATACATTGCTTTATTTAATTTCACTTTAGCAGTGTATGTAGATGGTGTATGTAGATACCCTGCTAAAGTGAAATTAGACTGAACTGAGCAGTATTAGTGTACTGAGCATGCTCAGTACACTAAAACGGATCCAGGAAGCGTTCACGTTTTTCTCCGGATCCGGGCTTCATATAGACCTCCATGTTATTTGAATCTGACCGCATCGGATCTGCTGGTGTCCGTTTCTGTCTGCTGTGCCCAAAATTGAAGCAGTCTCAGATTTTGGGGGCGTGAAAACAGCGGACACAATCAGATCCCTGCACACACGGATGGCCATTAACCCCTTAAGGACCAATCTGTTCCCATCCGTGCCCGTTGGGATACATGGGGGCCAAATCGGATCAGTTTTACGTGATGTGAAAGGGGTCTAACCTTCTTGTAAAACATGTACAACATGAAGAAATGATGCTTCTCAACCAGAGCCAGCGAGTAAGGAGGCATGACTGTGACATATTTGAGTATGATGGCATTTATCTGCTGTTGCTGGTATTTGCCACCCCTGCTGCACAGCATCAGTAGGGAAGAGGCAGGATCTGCTAAATATCATGGAAATCCTATTAAATGAAGACAGAAATGTGTTCTTAGCAGTTAATAACGCTATCACATTTTTCCACAAGGTGGCAGCAAAACCTGAAAAACTGAAAGGTGCCTTCTCATGTGATCTGATTACTGTGATAGTGAAGACTATTAGTTCCGCATCTCTGTGCCCTAAGCTCAGACACAAGTGAATGCAGTTGGTCATCATTTGTGAATGATGGCCATTAACTAAAAGTGAAGATAGCATATGCTGGCTCAGAGCTGAAGAGACTTGTGTACCAGGCCACCTCTGTTAATTGCTGTATATACTTGCCATGTAGTATATGCTGTTTATACAGCCTGCACTGGGGGCATGAGCTGAGTGGCATGCAGGTAGAGATACTGTTGTGCTAGGGTTCCTCAGTCAGCACTTGTTAAGTATCGCTTTAGCTGCATTACAACCTTGTAGGGTTTTGTGATGTTACTTATGGAACAATAGCCCCATCAGTCTTTGGGTTTACTTGCTTCTAATGTTTGGCTCCAGATGTGTTTCCATCCGAGGGTCTGGTTTACATCTCGCTCATGTAGCGTCTGTGGTGTACTGAGGAGCTACTGCAGGGTACAGTGATGCTCGCAGCGGTGTCTTCTGGTTTTTGGAGAATGTAGCTTGGAGGACTGTAATGGAAATCTCCCCCTGTAAATTTACATTTTCCCATGTGATGTGAATCAAAGGCATACAATGTTAGGTTAGTGGAAACTGTAAAAGATTTAAAATAGAAGCACAGGCTGATTTTATCCCCATGACACTGGCAGGAGTCCCGGGCCGCACAGCCATATAACACCTGGTATAGGAGATGCCCCGTTGCCTGATTTCTCTGTTGGTTGGGCTGTTGAATGTAATTGATCCGCACCTCTTTCGCCTCTCCATGTTAATGTTCACCTATCCACTGTTGTTCTCTACCAAAACCAATGATTTAGATTAAAAACAAAAATATTGTTAATGAGCACATTAGGCTTTTGTTGGTGGTGGGTACGGTATATCATATGGATAGTCCTCCAGTAGCAGATATTGGGCAATAATGGTAATGTGGATCATCCATTTTTTCAGCATTAGAATAAAGGAAACCGGTCAGGTCCCCTGGGCACCCATAATCACGAGTAGTTCTGGGGGTGCTTATCTGAAATCCCTGCCTGACCGTCGCAACATATAGTAGCATATAATAAACCAATCTTTAGAAAAAGTATTTATAAAGATTGTTTATTAGATGCTTATTAGGGCTTTGACACAGTAAGGGGGTGTTGGTTCCCACAACTAGTTGGCCCACATAGCATATTATCATGCCTCTAAGGGCTGACTTCATGCTTTACATAGCATTGTCGTCCCAATTGCTATATCAAGCCGCTCGTGCGTTTGTATGCACCCCGGCTTCATAGAGACTCACAGCACATGATCAGAAGTCGCTGTGTTTCTGGTCATGTGCAGTACGCCTTTCTGAAGCCGAGATACCAGAAGTATGGATGACTTTCGATCATGCACTGTGAGCCTCATGATGATGCTATGCAAGGCATGTCATCATGCCCACAGGGATTGGATAACGTGGTAAGTGGGCTGGCTAGTTGGGGAAATAAGGCCCCCTCAACTAGTCAAAGCCCTAATTTGCATCTCCTTAATGATCTTTATAAATAGTTTTTCTGCAGATCTTTTTATATATATTACTAAATAGAGGCACTATTAGGCAGGGATTAGAGATAAGTGCACAGAACTGCTCCTGGTTCCAGGTGCACAGGGGACCTGACCGATTCCCTTTAAGCCCCCTCTGTCAGTAGCTTACTTCCCCTTCCCAGCGCAATGTCGACCTCTGTTGTATGCATATACGTTTATGGCATTTCTTATCCTCAACATTAAGGCTGCCTTCACATTTGCGGACCCTCTGCAGCGTTCTGCGGAGGGGTCCGCAATGTGACCGCAGCTGCCGCCCGCTCCTATCTTTATAATGGGAGCGCACGGTGCTGCGCTTGACAGCGCAGGACTGTGCGCACCCATCAACCCCCATATGTGATCTGTGCGCAGGCGGATGCCTGCGCACAAATAACACACTCCCGCTCGCACCAGGGACGCAACATGTCGCGTCCCTGGTGCGGACGAGACTGTGTGATCTGTGCGCAGGCATTCGCCTGCGCACAGATCACATATGGGAGTGCATGGGTGCGCACAGTCCTGCGCTGTCAAGCGCAGCACCGTGCGCTCCCATTATAAAGATAGGAGCGAGCGGCCGCTGCGCACACATGGCGATTCCCCTCCGCAGAACGCTGCGGAGGGGAACGCTAATGTGAAGCCAGCCTTAATTATTCTTCTCCTAAGTGGGCTGCCATAGAAGCTAAGGGTAAGAAATGGTGTAAAATAATCAATTCAATCTTCGATCACTGCCAGTATGCTGTGCACAGCAGTGATGTTCTGTCCTTTATTCATGGACCAGCTGTAAGGCTACGTTCATACATTGCGCTTTTTTGCACGCGCTTTTTAAATAAGCACAATGTGTGTGTGTGCGTCTGCCAGTAAAGTGAATGTGAAATTCACTTTGCCATTAAGACAGTGCGTAAATATATGCAGCGCTTTTATGGGAGAAAGCGGGGGCGTAAAAAGAATGACCATGTCAATTCTGTACACACCTGCGCCCGCGCTTTCTCCCATAAGAGTCCATTATCCCGCTGGAATTACGCATCACCATTCAGACAATGCACAATTCCAGTGGGAATGTGCCGCCCCTGCAGGATATGATGTCACATATATGATGTGACATCCGTGCCAGCCCCTTTTGGGTTTCGTAGTGTATTAATATACACTACAAAACCCAAGCTAAAGTAGTCAAAATGTTTAAAGAAATTATATAAAATTGAATACTTACCCTCTGCAGGGTGTGCCGGGAGCCGAGACATCCACAGGTATTGACCTTCCAGGGCCTATCAAGATCGCTGATTGGCCGCTTGCGGTCATGTGATATGACATGCTATGATGCGCATATTGCATGACTGCCAGTGGCCAAATTGCAATCTTGATAGGTCCTAGAAGGTCGATACCTGCGGATGTGTCGGCTCCCGGAACACTAGGTGGAGAGGTAAGTATTCAATTTTTATTTATTTATTTTTTTATACATTTTGACTACTTTTAATTTAGGTTTCGCAGTGTTATATTAATACAATACGAAACCCAAAAGGGGCCGTCACATTCTTCCTCCCCTGTGTGACATCACTTCTCCCCTGTGCAGTTGGAGGAGAAGTGAGCATGTAAAAAAAACGCAGTGAATGCACCGCATTTTTTTACGGCGCTTTTTTGCGCGGGTGCAAAACGCTGCCAAAAAAAAAAAAAGAAAAACGCAGTGTGTGAACATAGCCTAAGAATCTTTGGCCCTGAGGTGACATTGGCACATGAGGTCAATGATTGACTGCATCGGTCATATGTATGATTCTACCTCATGTCATTACTGCCGGACCTGAGTTGCGATGCCACATTTTTTTTTAATCCAATTTCTCGTTCTTCCTCCTCTTTCAAAATGGAAAACAACAATAACCCATTTGTGATGCAGCAATGTGGCGATACTTTTTCTAGATGCTTTTAGGCTGTGCATGTAAGTTATTCCTACATGTGTATTATTCCTGTACTTACACATAAGTGTGTGCACATTCTGAGATCACGGTGAGCATTCTTCCTTTGACATTACTGTCTGTTATATCATCACAGTGATGACAATGTCCTCACGCCGACACGTCGCTGTGCGCGTTCCGACTCCTTCATATATAGCTTACTAGTAAAAAGGCCCGATGCTATTGCATCGGGAGTGGGGTGATATCAAGGTGGGGGCGGGTTGTGTGGCATTGGGGGCATCAGTGTGACTTCACCCTGTGGGGAGAGCAGGGGCAGTGTGGGGAGTGAGGGCATGTGGTGGGGGGGTGGTGAAGAGGGGTAAACAGTGGCAGTGTGGGGTGAGTGGGGGCATGAGCAGGGGCAGTGTGGGGTGATGGGGGGCAGGTTGGGGGGGGGGGGGGGTGAGGGGTAGAGGAGAGGGGGGTAGAGGAGGGGGGGTGGGGGGGGTGGGGGGTGGGGAGTGGGGTAGGGGGTAGCAGGGGCAGTGTGGGTGAGTGGGGGAGGGCATGTGGGGGAGAGGTGGGGGAGTAAGAGGGTAACAGGTGGAGTGGGGGCTGAGGGCAGTTGGGTGATGTGGGGGGAGGAGGGCATGTGGGGGGGGATAAGGGGGGTGAGCAGGGGCAGGTGGGTGGGGGGGGGGGGGGTGTAGCAGGGGCAGTGTGGGTGAGTAGGGGGTAAGCAGGGGCAGTGTGGTGAGTGGGTGAGTATGAGGGCGTGTGGGTGATGGGGGGTAAGCAGGGGGCAGTGTGGGGAGTGATTGAGGACATAGGGGGTGTAAGAGGAGAGAGCAGGGGCAGTGTGGGGTAGATGGGGGGGGGTAAGCAGGGGCAGTGTGAGTGAGTGGGGGTTAAGCAGGGGCAGTGTGGGTGATTGGGGCATGGGGGGGGAGGGTGAAGCAGGGGTAGTGTGGTGAGTGGGGGGGTAAAAAGGGCAGTGTGGGGTGGAGTGGGGTGGGGAGGTAAAGGGGAGCATGGGGGGGATGAGCAGGGCAGTGTGGGGAGTGGGGGTGAAGCAGGGGCAGTGTGGGGAGTGGGGGTGGGGGTAAGCAGGGGCAGTGTGGGTGATTAGGGGGGTAAGCAGGGGCAGTGTGGGGAGTGGAGTGGGGGTAGAGGTATGAGCAGGGGCAGTGTGGGTGAGGGGTAAGAGGGGCAGTGTGGGTGATTGGGGTGGGGTGAGGGGGAGGGGTGATTGGGGGGGTGAGCAGGAGTGTGTGTGGGGTGAGCAGGGGCAGTGTGGGGAGTGTGGGTAGAGGGCATGGGGAGTGAAGGGTAGGGGGTAAGAGGAGTGAGCAGGGGCAGTGTGGGGGAGTGAGTGAGGAGATAGGGGGGTAAGAGGAGTGAGCAGGGGCAGTGTGGGGATGTGAGTGAGGAGATAGGGGGTAAGAGGAGTGAGCAGGGGCAGTGTGGGTGAGTGGAGGGTAAGCAGGGGCAGTGTGGGTGATTGGGGGGGGGTGAGCAGGGGCAGTGTGGGTGAGTGTGGGGGGGTAAGCAGGGGCAGTGTGGGGAGTGAGTGAGGAGATAGGGGGGTAAGAGGAGTGAGCAGAGGCAGTGTGGGGGAGTAGGGGGTAAGCAGGGGCAGTGCAAGCGAGTGGGGGGGTAAGCAGGGGCAGTGTGGGTGCGTAGGGGAGTAAGCAGGGGCAGTGTGGGTGAGTGGGGGTGAGCTATGCAGGGGCAGTGTGGGTGAGGGTAAGGAGGGGCAGTGTGGGTGAGTGGGGGCATGTGGGGGAGGTGAGAGGGGTAAGCAGGTACAGAGTGGGGGCATGAGCAGGGGCAGTGTGGGGAGTGAGGGCATGTGGGGGGGTAAGAAGGGTGAGCCAGGGGCAGTGTGGGTGAGTGGGGGGTAAGCAGGGGCAGTGTGGGTGAGTGGGGAATAAGCAGGGGCAGTGTGGTTGATGGGGGGGTAAGAGGTGTGAGCAGGGGCAGTGTGGGTGAGTGGAGGGTAAGCAGGGGCAGTGTAGGTGATTGGGGGGGGTGAGCAGGGGCAGTGTGGGTGAGTGTGGGGGGGGTAAAGCAGGGGCAGTGTGGGGAGTGAGTGAGGAGATAGGGGGGTAAGAGGAGTGAGCAGGGGCAGTGTGGGGGAGTAGGGGGTAAGCAGGGGCAGTGCAGGTGAGTGGGGGGGTAAGCAGGGGCAGTGTGGGTGCGTAGGGTGTTAAGCAGGGGTATTGTGGGTAAGTTGGGTGGGCTATGCAGGGGTAGTGTGGGTGAGTAGGGGAGTAAGCAGGGGCAGTGTGGGTGAGTGGGGTGAGCTATGCAGGGCAGTGTGGGTGAGGGTAAGGAGGGGCAGTGTGGGTGAGTGGGGGCATGTGGGGGAGGTGAGAGGGGTAAGCAGGTACAGAGTGGGGGCATGAGCAGGGGCAGTGTGGGGAGTGAGGGCATGTGGGGGGGTAAGAAGGGTGAGCCAGGGGCAGTGTGGGTGAGTGGGGGGTAAGCAGGGGCAGTGTGGGGAGTGATTGAGGACATGGGGAGGTAAGAGGAGTGAGGAGGGGGAGTGTGGGTGAGTGGGGGGGCTATGCAGGGGCAGTGTGGGTGAGTAGGGGGTAAGCAGGGGCAGTGTCGGGAGTGAGTGAGGAGATAGGGGGGTTAAGAGTAGTGAGGAGGGGCAGTGTGGTTGAGTGGGGGTTAATGAGGGGCAGTGTGGGTGCAGATGTGGGGGCCGGCGCCCCTGTAACATTACTTGAGGAGGGGGGGCGGGTGTTTTGAGTCTGCAGCCCCTCCGGGTCTGCAGGGTACAATGATAGTGCGGTGCGGGCGCCATCTTACTGTGGTCCGCTGCGGCGGGCCGCGTCATCGAGCAAGGCGTCGGGTGATATGAGTCTGCAGGGCCGGCGGGCCTGCAGGCTACAATGATAGTGCGGCGTGGGCGGCATCTTACTGTGGTCCGCTTTGGCGGCCCGCGTCATTGAGGAAGGCGTCGGCGGTCGTTTTTGTACTGGCGCTCCCCCTGGCTGCTGGCGCTTGGGCCAGAGGGCTCGCACTGTCCAATGGACGGTGCGGCCCTGCCGGCGGGGGAGCGGAAGCATGGGGCGAGGGAGCGTGAGAGCGACGGGCGGGGTGTGTACCGGCATTGTTGGGGGTCTGTGTTGTGCAGCGGCAGGATGATTGCGCTTGCGGTCTGAATCTGCGGCTCGCGATGGCGCATGCGCACCATCGCTCGCTCGCAGTGCCGCCCGCAAAGCATCTTGGGATTCGGCGACAACGCCTGAATCCCTAACTGCGGATTATATAAATAGATGATTAAGTGATACATTTATTGTAGTACAATGTCAACATCAGGCTTTCTTCATTATTATGATACAATAATCAAAATATTTAGATAGAATGTAATAAAATTATTCAGCACTTTCTGCATTGAACTACTGTACCCAATGTATTATATATTTTAGGAGTCTTAAGTCGGTCCATTTTCTACCAACTCCGACTCCGCCAAAATGGGCTCAGACTCCACGACTCCGACTCAACAGTTCTGCCGACACGTCGCTGTGTGCGCTTTGGTTGCGCCGGCACGTCGCTGTGTGTGCTTTGGTTGCGCTGGCACATCGCTGTGTGCGTGTTCGAGCAAAGTAACAACCATACTTTTTCATGTTCTTGCTGCTGCCATGCGTCATGGTGGAGGAAGACACATTACAAGTTTTGCTATAGTTAGTTGTTACGCCCTGATTGCCTCAACATTTTGTTTAGTTTACACATTTCTGTGGATATTAAGAATTTATATTTTGAAGCTCTGGATATATTTTCCATTTATTCCGAATTGGACTTTGTCTCATGGCTAAATTTCTTGCTTTTTAGCTAAAATGGAATGTTTTAAGCATGCCAGGACTCTGCTGAAGTGGACATTTGTTTCTTTTACCACAATCTAAAAGCCCTGCTATGACACAGAAATCCTATCTGAGTCATGCCTTTATTTCCTGTATGTCAGACTGGGATCCTAAAAATGTTTTTTCATTTAACAATTTAGTTTTTCTAAAACTCTTGTCTTGTGGACAAATCTTTAAGGGAACTTGTCAGCTTCTTTACTCCATCTCTAACCACCTCTGGTACCCCCATGTGACTACCATGTCTGTACTGCACCTTATTAACGAGCTCCTTCTAAGGCCCCTTTCACATCAGCGTTTTTCGCTGATTGTGGCAGATGCGGCAGATTTACCGCATCTGCCACCTAACGGTCGCACTTGCGGCAAGCCCCATGCATTGTCTATGGGACTTGCGGCAAGTGCAGTATATCCGCGGTCTGACACTTGCGGCAGTTGCGGGCATGAGAAAAAACGCTGCTGACCGCCGGAGCTGCGGCTATACCGCACTTGCCACACACCCCATAGACAATGCTTGGGACTTGCCATGTGCCGCAAGTGTGACCGTTAGGCGGCAGATGGGGTAAATCTGCCGCATCTCCCGCAGTCAGTGAAAACCGCTGATGTGAAAGCAGCCTTACACCCTTACACTTTAGTGATTGCTTTTAGAATTGTAAAATCACATTTTAAAACAAACTTGTGCTGTGCAAATCTGTGAGAACTAGTTCAGCGGGGCATTTTTTTCAACTGGACAAATCTTAGCTCCCATTTTATAAACTCCCTCCTCCCCCCCCACATTCCCCACCATCTGTCCCTTTCCTACTCATGAGTAGGATTGACCCGGTTTTCAAAAGTAACTTGTCTGTTGGAGCTTGGCAAATGTCACACATGTACATTGTTCTGTCTCCTGGGGATAATCTACAATTCCTGGCTTCATCAGTGCCCTGCCCATGTACAGGGAGACAGAATGTTGAATGTGTGAGATTTGCAGAGTTGACAGTGACTCCAGTAAATCATGTCTGTTACGCCCCGAGGGGGAGTGCTTACAAGTTGGGATGCAGAATTAAGCCCCCGTCACCTATTACATAGGCGACGTGGGGGGCGTGGCCTATCGGCGGCGTCATCGCCCCTACGTCGCCTCATGTAAAGGGGCGATGTTGGCGGTGCCGGGCGGTCGCCTGGTTTCATAGCAGTGCTCTGGAACCAGGCGACCATCATGGGGCGATGTGTGCACATCGACCCATGAAACCGGTCGCCGGCGACCTGTCAGGTGATGGGAGCCATAGGCTCCCATTGTCCGGCATCACCGCTGTCTGGGGTTTTCAGACTCCACGGCGGCGATGCCGCCTGACAGATCACCGGTGCGGGGCTGGAGGTGTCGCCCCGTGTAAACGGGACGGCGACGCTGGAGGGGCGCCAAAAACGTGCGCGCACCCGCCAGTCACCACCAACATCCCCAGCCCCGTCGCCAGGTGTGACGGGGCCTTAAGTCTTTGATCCTCGCCCTGCCGGACTAGTCATCACAGATTTGTGTATGGTACAGTGACAAGCCCCTACTAGTTGAATAACAAAATTAATCAAGTCATTGTGTCTACATGAATAACACAGGTCTAATTTCATCTTCATAGGTGACTACGGTGCATGTCATCGAGGTCGCATCATATGGCAATGTCTGCCAGAGTCTGGGGTACCTCAAATGAAGCGGCCTGCATTTTCTCCAGACCTGAATCCAAGAGAGAACCTGTGGGATCAGCTGAGTCGCCGTGTAGAGATGCGTAAATCTTTCCCCTAGAACCTGATAACTAGTGGGCCACCCTTTGAGAAGAGTGGGATTGCGCCTCTGCAGACAATTACTCGAATTGTGAGCAGCATGAGATGACTAAGGCTGGCTTCACATTTGCGTTCCCCTCCACAGCGTTCTGCGGAGGGGAACCGCCATGCGAGAGCAGCCACCACAAGTCCCTATGTTTATAATGGGGACGCACGGTGCTGCGCTTGACTGCGCATGACCGTGTGCTCCCATTCATTTGCCTTAGTGATTTGTACACATGCGCATGCTTGCGTACAAATCGCAGTCTTTCGCCTGCACTAGGAACGCGACAAGTCGTGTTTCTGGTGCGGACGACAATGTATGATTTGTACTTAAGCATGCGTACAAATCACACAGGCAAATGAATGGGAGCGCACGGTCATGCGCAGTCAAGCGCAGCACCGTGCGTCCCCATTATAAACATGGGGACTTGCGGTGGTTGCGCTCACATGGCGGTTCCCCTCCACAGAATGCTGCAGAGGGGAACGCCAATGTGAATCCACCCTTAGTCAAGCTGTAATTGATGCTCGTGGCCACGTGACAGGTTGAGACATTGGCATTTTTTGTTGGGATAGTTCCATCGCTGTTGTTGGCTTTTGCTTCACTAAATTGATGGGGATGAGGAAATCACCATTGTGTGCTTCTATTTAAATGCCCTACTTTCATGATAAAATATCACTGTACCATAAACTATTTAAGTATTCTATAAATTTCACCCAAAAGGCAAATATCCCAAACTTTTTGAGTAATAAGTGCCGCAAGGCTACGACCCCAACATATCCGTTAAAATAAAGACCGTGACCAACACCTTTTAAAATGATCTCACACCAGCAATCAACCTCATCAGGTGCTGTTTTTAAAAGGAGACTACTATCTTCAAATTTTAATTTTATATCAACATTTTATGAATGCTTTCTTTTTTTTTAGGGCAATTTATTTGTACATTCTTGTCATGGACCTGCACACCTCCGTAAGTTTATTGATCTTTGAGTAAATTAGCTGGATAAGACCGTTTTCAGTTTTGCCTGCGTCATCAACGTATTTCTCTGTTCTCTCATGGGTTATTTTTTTGTTTTCATTCAAAATCTCCAGTCATATGAAAGTATAAAATTAACAATTTTTCCGTTCCTGCTGTGAATCATGTGATGTGGTCAGGAAGGCCCAGTGTTCTCGTGAGTCATCACTGGACTCCTCCAGCGGCATCCACTGTCTGTCACCACCCTTCTGCAGACCCTAAATGTGAATCATATTTCTTGCGGTTTCCCAGTTGTGTAAATCTTTCCTTTTTTCCCTTCATTTTCAAATGGAGCCTTCTGCACTGAACCTCTCACATGGGACTCCTTGGAAATGACACAAATTTCCATTTCTTACTGTAGTTGGATGCTTCTGCTATAATAACCGTTTCTTTCTACATTTCAGATGCATTTGGGTGGAGAGTAGTGTTGCTCGTGGTCTTAGCTGTATGAATCATGTAACATAATCTATCTAGAATATGCCGCCACTTCTATTTGTGCATCTGCAAATCCTATGGTGTTCTTTACCTTATCCAGATTGACATTACACTGATTCAGGTTGGGGTTGCTGCATTACATACAGTTTTGTTACATACAATAGAGCAATCTTCAAGAAGCATCTTTATTGCTGTACCTTTTGTAAGGAATTTCTTGATGTAGTCTTTAAAGGGAAAATTCCACCTTCAGAAACGCTATTTACCTGCAGACTGTAATGGTAATCTGCTTACTGTACTGTAAGCACGCTGTAATTGCTCCCCTGCATATTGTTGTTATTTATTTATATAGCGCCATAATATTCCATGGCGCTTTACATGTTAAGAGGGAAGACTAGGACAAGTAACATAGTAACAATACAAGTAACAATGGCTTTGGAAAATTCTAACGTACAGATACAATAGGGGAGAAGATCCTGTCCGCGAGGGCTCACAGTTTGAGGGGCGGGTGGGGATACAGTAGGAGGGGGAGGTGTCGGTTGTGAGGCGGTGCGGTGGACGGGTCTCATTGCAGGTTGTAGGCTTGGCGGAAGAGGTGGGTTTTCAGGCCTCTTTTGAAGGTTCCCAGGGTAGGGGAATGCCTGATGTGGTGGGGCAGCGAATTCCAGAGTATGGGTGGTGCACGGGAGAAGTCCTGTATGCGGTTGTGCGAAGAGGAGATGAAGGGGGAGTAGAGGAGGAGTTCTTCGGAAGATCGCAGGTTGCGTGAGGGTAGATATCGGGAGACCATGTCGGAGATATATGGAGGGGACAGGTTGTGTATGGCTTTGTATGTCATGGTTAGTGTTTTAAACCGGGATCTCTGGGAAGCAGAGAGCCAGTGAAGGGCTTGGCAGAGGGGGGAGACAGAGGACTGGCGGGGAGACAGATGGATTAGGCGGGCAGCGGAGTTCAGGATAGATTGGACAGGTGAAAGGGAGATAGCGGGGAGGCCGGTGAGCAGGAGGTTGCAGTAGTCGAGGCGGGAGATGATGAGAGCGTGAATAAGGGTTTTAGCGGTGTCGTGGTCAAGGAAAGTGCAGATCCGAGAGATGTTTTTGAGCTGGAGTCGGCAGGAGCTGGCGAGGGCTTGGATGTGGAGCTTGAAGGAGAGGGAAGAATCAAGGATAACTCCGAGACGCTTGGCGTGGGGTACTGGGAAGAGAGCAGTCGTTGATGACGATGAGTAGGCCAGGTAGTGAGGGGGAGTGGCTTGGGAGGGGGTGGGGGGGGGGTTATGACGATGAATTCAGTTTTGTCCATGTTCAACTTAAGGAAGTGAGCAGAGAAGAAGGAAGAGATGGCGGACAGGCGTTGTGGAATTTTGGATAGTAGGGAGGCGATGTCAGGTCCAGACAGGTAGATTTGGGTGTCGTCGACGTAGAGGTGGTACTGCAGGCCATGGGACTCAATGAGTTGCCCTAGGCCGAGAATGTAGATTGAGAAGATTAACGGTCCTAACACTGAGCCCTGGGGGACCCCGACAGATAGGGGGTAGGCCGAGGAGGATGTGTGGGAGTGGGTGACGCTGAAGGTCCGGTCCGTTAAGTATGAGAAGATCCAAGAGAGGGCAAGGTCCGTGATGCCAAGAGATTCCAGGATCTGAAGTAGAAGGGAGTGGTCAACAGTGTCGAAGGCGGCGGACAGGTCGAGGAGGAGGACGACAGAGTAGTGGCGCTTGCTTTGGCAGTCAGTAGGTCATTGGTGACTTTGGTCAGTGCTCTTACAGTGGAGTGGAGGGGTCGGAAGCCGGATTGCAGGTGGTTGAAGAGGGAGCCGGAGGAGAGGTGAGAGGACAGCTCAAAGTGGACGTGCTGTTCCAAGTAGTTTAGAGGCAAAGGGGAGGAGAGATTATAGGGCGGTAGTTGGAGACAGCTGTGGGGTCAAGGGAGGGTTTTTTGAGGATAGGTGTGATCAAGGCGTGTTTGAAGGCTGAGGGGAAGGTGACGGTGGCGAGTGATAGGTTGAAAAGATGAGTCAGGGCTGGGATGATAATGGAGGAGAGGTTGGGAATGAGGGATGGGAGCGGGTCGTGGATGCTGGTGGTGAGGTGTGATTTTTGACAGGAGTGAGGAGAGCTGGTCTTCAGTTATGCGGGGGAAGCAGTTGATGGAAGTAGAGAGCAGAATAGGCAAGAGGGAGGCTGTGGGGACAGTGGATCAAAGCTGCCTCTGATTCTGTCAATCTTTTCTTTGAAGACGGAGGCAAAGTCTTCAGCAGAGATAAGGGGAAATTGAGGGGGAGCGGGCGGAGTACGGAATTAAAGGTTTTGGAAAGTTGTTTGGGTTTGTGAGCCAAGGAGGTTATTAGGGATGAGAAGAAGGTTTGTTTGGCGGTACCAAGAGCATTCTTGAAGGTGATGAGGGACTGTTTGAACAGTGCAAAGTGCTCAGCGGAATGTCATTCATTTATTTATTTTTTCCCATGTTCTCTCGGCAACCCTGGATGCCCGTCTCAGGTCTTTAGTGAGGGCGGTGTGCCAGGATTGCCTGTTAGTGCGTGGAGCGTGGTGTGTGAGGGGTGAGGGTAGGTCGAGAGCCTTGGTTAGCATGTTATTGTAGAGGGTGGTGGCAGTGTCTGTGTCGCATATGGATGTTATGTTGGTGAGAGGGAGGAGGGATTCAGAGTGTAGATCAGGACAGGCTGCACACAAAACAGAGTAGGCTGTGAGTGCAGAGCTGGCTGTCAAGAAATGTGCCACAGCCCCAACAACGGAAGTAAGCAGCTGCAGGGAAAATAAAACTACGTATTCTTCCTGTAGCAGCTGCTCCAATAAACTGGCTAAGGGTGCCTTGACATTTGCGTTTTGAACGCAGCACACAAAACGTGCACATGCGTTCCTATGTTTAACATGGGGAAGCATGTGCCTGCGTATGGCTGCATGTTGCATTTTTTGTGCGTTCGCGGGCGCTTGTTTTATCTGTAAGCGCGCTAACAATGCATGGATCTCAATGGATCCGCAGTGTCCTCCGCATGACAGCGCAGGAGAACGCTGTGGATCTGATTTGAATTCTCTCCCTATAGCCACCAGGAGATCAGCTACAGCCGCCGCTGCTCTCCCGCCGGTGTCGGCGCTGGAGATTTGAAGACACAGCTTATCTGACAGCTGTTGAAATCTCCCGCGCCGACACCGAATAGGTGATGTCGGCACGGGAGATTTCAAGCAGCGATCAGCTGTTTCTTATCTCCTGCACCGATATCACCTATTCGGTGTCGGCGCAGGAGATCAGCTGTGTCTTCAAATCTCCTGCGCTGACACCGGCGGGAGATCAGCTGTGGCCAGGAGAAGGATATCCCTGCCGCTGATCTCCTCCTCCCGGCCGTCCTCGAGACAACTGATTGGCTGGCCAGGGTGCATACTAATGTGAACGCATGTGGAGATTCTCCGCTGCCTTCACATTAATATGGCTGCGTTTGCGTCTGCATGCCATAAGCATGCAAACACATACGCAAGTGTGAAGGCAGTCTAAACAACTTAGTCCACACAGGGGCACGTCTCAAATTTTGTTGCACAGCAGTATTAGCCCGTCCCCCTTTTCACCATAGCAATTTGTAGTAAAAATTAATGTTTTTCTGCCGCAGCTAGGGGAGCATCCTTGCTGTCCACTAACAATCCATTGTTGCCTAGTTAACAATGGAATCATCAAAAAGCTTAACCCCTTCACTCATGGAAGATTTTTTTGTTATACCTCACCCCCTTATTCTAACAGGTATAACTTTTTTTTAAAAATTTCTATCAATATAGCAATATAAGAGCTTTGTCTTGCAGGACTAGTTCCTTAATTTTACCATATAGTATACTGGAAAACGGGGAAAAAAATAGTAAGTGTGGTGAAGTTGCAAAAAAAAGTGTTTTCAATACTATTATACTGAACATAATTAATAAAAAAAATATGGTAAAACTGACATGTCTGTATGATCCCTCGGGTCGGTACGAGGTCGTAGATGCCACACGTATACCGTATATACTCGTGTATAAGCCGACCCGTGTATAAGCCGACCCCCCTACTTTTGCCCCCAAAACCTGGGAAAATCTATTGACTCGCGTATAAGCCGAGGGTGGACCCCAGCACAGGTATACAGCCCCCAGCAGTGGTATACAGGCCCCAGCAGTATGATATACAGCAGCCCCCAGTGGTATATACAGCAGCCCCAGTGGTATTGCAGCCCCTATATACAGCAGCCCCAGTGGTATTGCAGCCCCAGTGGTGTATACAGCAGCCCCTATATACAGCAGCCCCAGTGGTATTGCAGCCCCAGTGGTATTGCAGCCCCTATATACAGCAGCCCCAGTGGTATTGCAGCCCCAGTGGTATTGCAGCCCCTATATACAGCAGCCCCAGTGGTATTGCAGCCCCAGTGGTATTGCAGCCCCTATATACAGCAGCCCCAGTGGTATTGCAGCCCCAGTGGTGTATACAGCAGCCCCTATATACAGCAGCCCCAGTGGTATTGCAGCCCCTGTATACAGCAGCCCCAGTGGTATTGCAGCCCCAGTGGTGTATACAGCAGCCCCTATATACAGCAGCCCCAGTGGTATTGCAGCCCCAGTGGTATTGCAGCCCCTGTATACAGCAGCCCCAGTGGTATTGCAGCCCCAGTGGTGTATACAGCAGCCCAAGTGGTATTGCAGCCCCTGTATACAGCAGCCCCAGTGGTATTGCAGCCCCAGTGGTGTATACAGCAGCCCCTATATACAGCAGCCCCAGTGGTATTGCAGCCCCAGTGGTATTGCAGCCCCTGTATACAGCAGCCCCAGTGGTATTGCAGCCCCAGTGGTGTATACAGCAGCCCCTATATACAGCAGCCCCAGTGGTATTGCAGCCCCAGTGGTATTGCAGCCCCTGTATACAGCAGCCCCAGTGGTATTGCAGCCCCAGTGGTGTATACAGCAGCCCCTATATACAGCAGCCCCAGTGGTATTGCAGCCCAAGTGGTATTGCAGCCCCTATATACAGCAGCCCCAGTGCGGTATACAGCAGCCCCAGAGGGGTATACAGCAGCCCCAGAGGGGTATATAGCAGCCCCAGAGGGTATACAGCAGCCCCAGAGGGGTATACAGCAGCCCCAGAGGGGTATACAGCAGCCCCAGAGGGGTATACAGCAGCCCCAGAGGGGTATACAGCAGCCCCAGAGGGGTATACAGCAGCCCCAGAGGGGTATACAGCAGCCCCAGAGGGGTATACAGCAGCCCCAGAGGGTATACAGCAGCCCCAGAGGGGTATACAGCAGCCCCAGAGGGGTATACAGCAGCCCCAGAGGGGTATACAGCAGCCCCAGAGGGGTATACAGCAGCCCCAGAGGGGTATACAGCAGCCCCAGAGGGGTATACAGCAGCCCCAGAGGGGTATACAGCAGCCCCAGAGGGGTATACAGCAGCCCCAGAGGGGTATACAGCAGCCCCAGAGGGGTATACAGCAGCCCCAGAGGGTATACAGCAGCCCCAGAGGGGTATACAGCAGCCCCAGAGGGGTATACAGCAGCCCCAGAGGGGTATACAGCAGCCCCAGAGGGGTATACAGCAGCCCCAGAGGGGTATACAGCAGCCCCAGAGGGGTATACAGCAGCCCCAGAGGGGTATACAGCAGCCCCAGAGGGTATACAGCAGCCCCAGAGGGGTATACAGCAGCCCCAGAGGGGTATACAGCAGCCCCAGAGGGGTATACAGCAGCCCCAGAGGGGTATACAGCAGCCCCAGAGGGGTATACAGCAGCCCCAGAGGGGTATACAGCAGCCCCAGAGGGGTATACAGCAGCCCCAGAGGGGTATACAGCAGCCCCAGAGGGGTATACAGCAGCCCCAGAGGGGTATACAGCAGCCCCAGAGGGGTATACAGCAGCCCCAGAGGGGTATACAGCAGCCCCAGAGGGGTATACAGCAGCCCCAGAGGGGTATACAGCAGCCCCAGAGGGTATACAGCAGCCCCAGAGGGGTATACAGCAGCCCCAGAGCTGTATACAGCAGCCCCAGAGCGGTATACAGCAGCCCCAGAGGGGTATACAGCAGCCCCAGAGGGGTATACAGCAGCCCCAGAGGGGTATACAGCAGCCCCAGAGGGGTATTTAGCAGCCCCAGAGGGGTATTTAGCAGCCCCCGCTGTATACAGCAGCCCCCGCTGTATACAGCGGTACCCGGCTGTATACAGCCCTCCCCCCTGGTATACCGGGCCCCCCCTGTGGCAACCTGTAAAGGAAGCGATGATTATACTTATCGGGTCGCTGTCGCCGACGCCGCCGCTCTGTCACCGTCCGTCACCGCGCTCCTTCCCGTCTTCATGCTTCCTTCACGGGCGCACAGAAAATGACGTCATTTCCTGTGCGACGGTGAAGGAAGCATGAAGACCAGGAGGAGCGCGGTGACGGACGGTGACAGAGCGGCGGCGTCGGCGACAGCAACCCGATAAGTATAATCATCGCTTCCTTTACAGGTTGCCACAGGGGGGCCCGGTATACCACGGGGGGGGGGGGGCTGTATACAGACGGGTATATATATTTTTTTTTTATGATTACCGTATATACTCGTGTATAAGCCGAGGGGGGACTTTTCAGCACATTTTTTGTGCTGAAAAACTCGGCTTATACACGAGTATATACGGTACTTTTATCTAAGTGATAGGAAATTTAAAAATTTGGCAAAAGAATTGTGCTTTTGGCCCTATTTTCTGCGACCCATGATGTTATCATTTCTTGGCATCTGCGGCTGTGTGATGGCTTATTTTTTTGCGGCTTGAGTTGATGTTTCTAATGATGCTATGTTTGGGTAGATGTGATGTTTTGATCTCCTGTTGTTGCATTTTATTGCAATATTGCGGTTACCAAAAAACCCTTACTTTTGCGATTTTCTTTTTTGACTGATAGTGTTTACAAATCAGATTGATTGCATATTTTGATAGATCAGGCATTTCTGGATGTGGTGATACCACACATGCGGGTTTTTTTTTTCATAGCCTTATTTTCAGCAGGGCAAAAAGGGGGTGATATGATTTTTTTTTTTTTTGTTTAGTTTTTAAAACCTTTTTTGCTTTTAATTGAATTTATTAGACCACTTGAAGACTGCAGTATCCCATTTCTTCTCATGTTCAGAAGTGCATTTAAAACACTCTCTACATCATATTGATTACTGATCTCCTTGATAATATTTATTAGTTTATATAGCACTATTAAGGCCATGTGCACATATTCAGTGTTTGGTCGGTATTTTACCTCAGTATTTGTAGCCAAAACCAGGAGTGGAACAATCAAAGGAAAAGTCTAATTGAAACACGTCACCACTTCTGGATTTATCACCTGGTTTTGACTACAAATTCTGAGGTAAAAACTCACCAAATACTCAATATGTGCACGTGGCCTAAGCCATTGACCCGTAGAACGTCAAAGACATCATACCTCCACGTTGCACGCAGTGTGAAGATATTATAGATAGCTACATCGCTTTGCCAGCTCCTGGACGTCAAAAATAGACTCTGGTGAGCAGGTTTGGGACCTTACAATCAAGGATGTAGAGTCGATAAGCCAAACATCTGACTCCATGACTCCGAATCCTCAATTTCCTTGACTCCACCAAAATGAACATAGAAGCTGACGCCACTACTAAGATCTGGGTCAAATGCACCAGTACAACAGCACAAGTGATGTCCGCTTTCTTAAAGGGATCCTGTCACCCCCAAAACACCTCTAAACCTATTAAAACCTGTCCCTAGAGCATATTAACACTTTCCCTACACTCCTTTTACCTCCTAAATGCACATAGTCAAAGTGAATAAAAACGTTTTATAAGTACCTCATTACTGATGATAATGAGTGACTATGGTATTCATAGTCACTCATCCAGGCTGCCCCTCTTCTTCATATCACGCCTGAATAGGCGTGATCTACATCCCAGATTCAAATTCGCGCCTCCCTGCACGCCTCCCCGCTGTGCCCTGTGTCGTCCGAGGCTGCAGTGTGGCTGGGTGACACGATCCGCGTCATACCCGGCGCATTTTGAAGCTGACAGCGCGGCGCGGGTGTAAATACGTCACCCGGCGCCGGGAATGACGCGGATCGCGTCACCCAGCCACACTGCAGCCTCGGACAACACAGGGCACAGCTAGGAGGCGAATAGCATAGTCACTCATCATCAGTAATGAGGTACTATAATAACGTTTTTATTCACTTTGACTATGTGCATATAGGAGGTAAAAGGAGTGTAGGGAAAGTGTTAATATGCTCTAGGGACAGCTTTTAATAGGTTTAGAGGTGTTTTGGGGGTGACAGGATCCCTTTAATTTCTCAGTCTTAGGATTTCGGCTAACTAACTCGCACTGTCTGCACTAATTTGATTCATTTTTTTTATGTAGAATATTACAGAAAATCTGACAGTTGTGTCAAGTATGGCATGTGTGCAAATAGAGTTCGTTGAGGCTTCTTTAGGAGTCTCAAACATGGTCTAGCCAGATATCCCTCCAGGGAAGGACCTAGCCATGAGATCAGTGATTGTTTCGTGAAGTATGATATGGCATGTGTGTCCAAATAAGAGATTTCGTCTGAGTTTTCAGTTTTTGATGCAGCTAATATAACTTTTTTAATCTAGTTTCCTTTTTCCCTAATGTGCTTTTCGGGCCTATAAATGACAACGCTCCATGTGCTTTGTTTTAACTTGGTACAAAGAACAAGATCCCTTTTAATCCTCGTTTTGCTCATTGAGATCAGGGAGAGGAATATAAATTCCGATATTTCTATAATCTGTTTTGTAAAGTCTTCATGTGAATGGCTGTTGAAATCTCCTTGGGCACAAATTGTTAATCTTGTTGTGTGCTAATCGTGTAACTCTAATGTCCTCCCGTAGCAGTGGCTTCTGTCGAGCTTCCACTGCAGTGGGATTGTGGATAATCCGCTGTGACAGCTGAAGAATAGGAATGTAATGGAGGGAAGTGTGGCATTTCAGCATTTTCATACCCCTCGTCCTATTACGTCAGAAGCTTGCACATGGTCTTATTCTAAACGTCAGACACATGAGGGGAACGTTCTGGAATGTTTACCCTCATGGAGGTTTAGTGCAGCTGTAAAACACATCTGAGCAGATGCCTTTTACCCCATAAATAATATCTGTTTTACAAACCGCTGTAAAGGACGGGAGGTAGAGCCTGAACTAATGGCGTAATAATGACTATCTTTCTAATTTGTGTTGTAACAAACCCTGTGATACTGTGCTGTGATCAGAATATCATATGCTACAACTGCTAAGGTAACATGCACCCTGGTGGTGTAAAGGTGCGCATGGAGTTTAAGGGGAGTCTGCTATCACAATATTAATGTTCAAACCTAGGTGTACCTTTGGTGTGGCCGAGCTGTTCAGTAGACATTCACACCTACTTGTTTTCTTAAAGGGACACTGTCAAATCATTTTTCAGTATGACATTACCCTTGTATAGTGCCTGGGCAGACCTTTTAAAAACATGTAAAATCATTATTGTATCTTTTGTAGTTTCCATGTTATCACCTTTATCAGACTTCAGAGAGCTGTTGCATTAGTCCTGTCCCATTATAAGCAGAGATTAGTCCTATGCTGTATAAACTGTCATGTATTTATGCACACCTTCTCTGCAGCTCTCTCCTCCCTTTGCTAACAGTGCAGTGTCAGGCTTCACTTACAGGTCTGTTCAGTTAATATCACCATGGAGGGAGAGAGCTACTGCAGGTCTGCCTGATGTAGACTCCATTTGTTTCTGTAAAGCAGATACCCTGCTGTGCTGAGATAGATTCTGTGTTGTATTTGACCTCTTGCGATGCTGCACACAGAGAGCAAAGAGGAGAATACAGCCCCACCCCTCCTCTGATCTATTGTGTAGTGATGTAAATATGTGACATGCATAATCATGCATGGGGAGTAGACAGCAGAGAATTAAATGGATCATTCACTGTGAGTGACAGATGGACTGAATCTCTTTATTTGAAGTTTACAGAAGATAGTAGGGGAATATACATCAAATAAATATATACGGTAAATCGAGTTTAGAGGGAGGAATTAGAAAATGATATCCGTTACATGTGGCTTTTTGACCTGATAATTTTCCTTTAATTTAAAGTAATGTATTTACAGGAGCCCGAGAAGAACGATGATAAATAGAAATCAAGTATGTGGGAATAGGTGAACTATTTTGCCATATCAAGGGTGCACTGAACGAATGTTGTTCCATAATAAAGAGCACTTTCTCTTGCGCCTAATTGGGTGACACAGGACCATGGGTTATGCTGCTATCCCTAGGAGGCTTAACACTAAGTGAATTATGAAAGAAACAGAACAGATTGGCTCCTCCTCCACAGCATACACCCCCTGGCTGGGCCAGGCCCTGACCAATTTAAGCTTAGTGTCTGTAGGAGCCAGATGCGGTGTACAGACCCACATCTTTTTATAATTTTTTTCTAAAGAAGTTTTTAGACGGGCGACAGCCCCCCTTTAAGAGGGCTGCTTTCCTGGCCATCAACAGGTGGGTCCGTGGAGTGTTGCCTCCACGAATTTCCTTCTGCTCCGTTGGATCGCTAAGGGATACACCATTTTTTTTCATGGATATCAAGGGCGACTGTTTCCTTTAAAGGAGCTGATTTCCCAGCCATCAACAGAAGGGCATGTGGAGTGTTGCCTCCTCGTATCCCCCTCTGCACCTGGCGTATACCCATCATCCCAGTCCTTTGGGACGCTGTAGACTTCCTCAGCCTCCTATAAAAGGGGCCTGAGTCACAGGATTCAAAGCACAGCCCCCAGTCACACTGAGGACTTGCTCAGCAGCATATTCTCCCGTGTGAGGTAACACTGCTGCATACAAACAGCGCTGCTGGCAGTCATTTCATCTTGTGAGACGGTGACAGACCTCCAGGGTAAGTAGACACCCGATGCTGGTGTAGCTCCCGACACCAGTGTCTATACGGCGGAGGCAGTGTTGGTCTGGCCTGCCGGGGTACCGGGTAAACCCCCGGTGGGCCCGCCCCTGCTACTGTCCCCGCTATCATTTAGCAAGTGTGCGCTGTCTGCGGTGGTACCGCCACCGGCAGTGCACACAGAACACAGCCACAAGGCCTTCCGCTGTTACTGGAGGATCCCCTGTCGCCCTGTTCCAGTCTCCCTGCTCAGCTTGTAGCACATAACGCTGTGTGCTCACAATCAAGCTGCGCCACTCCTCCATCACAAGAGGGGAGACAAGCTGCGGAGGCATCATCCTCATGTCGGCTCCATTATTGCACTAGAAATCCTTTGCATACAGAGGTCGGGGGTGAGCAGGCTCAGGCTGCAGTGACCGTGTACCGGATGGGTCTCCTCTCTCCAGCCCCGGGAGTCTGTGCATAGGATGGGAGGGAGGCTCAGCACAGCCATCACCCCTGATCTGCTCTCACTGCTCCCGGACTCTACAGCAGCACCCCATCCTCCAGCACTGACCTGTACATGCAGATAGGAGAGTGCTGTAATCACAGGTGCAGCAGAAGACCAAGAGGAAGCAGTAAAGAACTTGTGTCCTCTCCTGCTCTGCTGACTGTGAAGGTCTGCAGTCGGCACTGGCAGGAGGGGAAGGGGAGGCTTCACAATCACAAGATGTCAGACCTGAAGTGAGTACTAGAGATTCCTCCATTATGTCTGTATTCCCCTTCCCATGACTCTCCTCCTCCTCCTCCACCAAAACTGCACTCTCCTGTGTCCTGTCCTCCTCTCCTATCCCCTGCTAAAGGCTGCACTCCCCTGTCCTCTTCTATATTCCGCCAAAAGCTGCACTCTCCTGTCCTCCTCTCCTATATTCCGCCAAAGGCTGCACTCTCCTGTCCTCCTCCCCTATCTTCCGCCAAAGGCTGCACTCTCCTGTCCTCCTCCCTATCTTCCGCCAAAGGCTGCACTCTCCTGCCCTCCTCTCTATCTCCGCCAAAGGCTGCACTCTCCTGCCCTCCTCTCCTCCACCAAAGGCTGCACTCTCCTGCCCTCCTCTCCTCCACCAAAGGCTGCACTCTCCTGCCCTCCTCTCCTCCACCAAAGGCTGCACTCTCCTGTCCTCCTCTCCTCCACCAAAGGCTGCACTCTCCTGTCCTCCTCCCTATCTTCCGCCAAAGGCTGCACTCTCCTGCCCTCCTCTCCTCCACCAAAGGCTGCACTCTCCTGTCCTCCTCTCCTCCACCAAAGGCTGCACTCTCCTGCCTCCTCTCCTCCACCAAAGGCTGCACTCCTGTCCTCCTCTCCTCCACCAAAGGCTGCACTCTCCTGTCCTCCTCTCTCCACCAAGCTGCACTCTCCTGTCCTCTCTCCTCCACCAAAGGCTGCACTCTCCTGTCCTCCTCTCCTCCACCAAAGGCTGCACTCTCTGTCCTCCTCCCCTATCTTCCGCCAAAGGCTGCACTCTCCTGCCCTCTCCTCCGCCAAAGGCTGCACTCTCCTGTCCTCCTCTCCTCCACCAAAGTCTGCACTCTCCTGCCCTCCTCTCCTCCACCAAAGGCTGCACTCTCCTGCCCTCCTCTCCTCCACCAAAGGCTGCACTCTCCTGTCCTCCTCCTCCACCAAAGGCTGCACTCTCCTGTCCTCCTCTCCTCCACCAAAGGCTGCACTCTCCTGTCCTCCTCTCCTCCACCAAAGGCTGCACTCTCCTGTCCTTCTCTTTCACAAAGCTTCACTCTCCTGTCCTACTCTCCATCTTCTGCCAAAGGCTGCACTCTCTTGTCCTCCTCTCCTCCACCAAAGGCTGCACTCTCCTGTCCTCCTCTTTCACCAAAAGCTTCACTCTCCTGTCCTACTCTCCTATCTTCTGCCAAAGGCTGCACTCTCTTGTCCTCCTTCCTCTCCTCCTCTTCTCTCCTCCCCCAAAGGTTGCACTCTCCTCCATCAAAGGCTCTATTCTCCTGTCCTCCTCTCCTCCACCAAAGGCTGCACTCTCCTGTCCTAATCTCCTCCACAAAGGTTGCACTCTTCTGTCCTGCTCTCTTATCCTCCGCCAAAAACTGCTCTCCATATCTCCTCTCTTATTCTCTGCCAAAGGCTGCACTCCACTGTCTCCTCTCCTATCCTCGCCAAAGGCTGCACTCCTTATCCTCCTCTTATTCTCTGCCAAGGCTGTTCTCTCCTGTCCTCTCTATCCTCCACCAAAAGCTGCACTTTCCTGTCCTATCCTCCGCCAAAAGCTGCCGTCCTTTGTCCTCCTCTCCTATCCTCTGCCAAAAGCTGCACTCCCTATCCTCCTCTCTTATTCTCGGCCAAAGGTGCACTCTCCTGTCCTATCCTCTGCAAGGTTGCACCTCCTGTCCTCTCTTCTCTGATGATGATGACCTTACAATGCCTCCTGACTGTTGTCCTGTGTTGGTGACATCCTCATAGTGTTTCCTGTCAAGAGATCCAACAGTCTAATTTTTTGTGTGTATAAAGTGTCAATACAAATACACACACACACACACACACACACACACACACACACACACACACTACATCAATATATATACTGTATATATATACAGAACTATAGTGTGTGTCTGTGCATTTGTGGGAATAAGTCAATATTTGTATGCATTAACGTAATTAGTCTGATGTAAAAAAAAAACAGGTTTCAATTATGCTCCCTTGGGGGCGATGGGCATCGCTGGTCTTTTTGGCGCCTTTCTTCTTGCGATCGCATCCTCCACCTCTGCTTCATGTGAGTGACGCATCCTACATCACCCGCACTCTGACCTCCATTGTGTTCCTGCGCATGCGCACTTCTCTCTACCCTGCTGAGGGCAAAGAGTATTGTAATGTGCATGCGCAGGAAAAGGTCAAAGAACACACTAAATGGGCTTAGCATGACAGAGAGAAGTGCGGAAGCGCAGGAAGCACAATGGAGGTCAGAATGCGGGTGATGTAGGACGCGTCACTCACATAAAGCAGAGGAGGAGGATGCAATCGCAAGAAGAAAGGAGCGCCGGACAAAGATGAGTGACACCAGGGGAATATAATAAAACCTTGTTTTTTTTTTACATTATACAGATCAGCTTGGGGACTTGCTATATTTTTCGCTTTTTAAGACGCACCGGATTCTAAAATGCCTCACAAATTTGGTACAAGGAAAAGAGGGAAAAAATATTATTTAATGTTAAAAAGGGTCTGTCTTATAATGCCAGTGTCCGTCCTATAATCAGTGTATATGCCCCTCATCCTGGTGGGTACATATCAGCCCCTCATCCTGGACCCACCATGGCTTACTGTAAATGGGTTGTGAGAATGGAGCAGGGCTGCATGAGGCAGTTTCATGGGTGCACAGAGGGTGGGGGCAAAGCCAGGAGCTGCGAGGGGGTCCCAACAGTTTCTAGTGGGCGCCGCCATTATCCATGTGCCAGCATGCATTGCTGAGCTGCAAATCGTGCTCTAGTATCCATACGTCCAGAAAATGGCTGTGGAAGGCGGCACATGTGCAGATCGAGATCTACGGCCATTAACTGGAAGTCCTGGACATTAGAACACAAATTGCAGCTTGGCAATGTATGCTGGGACATGTATAATGAGGCGCCCAGTGGACACCAACACCCCCTCCCCCAGCAGCTCCAAGCTTCGCCCCCCACCCACCGTGGACCCGTGAAACCTGCCTCCGGCACCCCGCTCCAACCTCTGCAACCCCCTCAGTAAGATTTGTTTTAAAATTCAGATTTTAAGACTCACCCCCGTTTTCCCCCCAATGTAGGGGGGGGGAAGTGTGTTTTATAATCCGAAAAATATGGTATATACAATATTCTAGAATGCTGTAAATAAGGGCTAACTAGTGGTGTCCGCAGCTTATAGGGGAAAACACTGCTGCCAAGGTTCACTTTAATAAAAGTAAATCATTAAAGGGGTCCCATTTCAAAGATGCCTTCAAAACCTCAGGGTCCCAAAACACAAAAAACTGAGGTTTTCCTCTCTCCTGCTCTTTGTAGATCAGCTGTGAAGTGACATTTGTAACGCTGCCATCAATCACTGGACTCAGCGCTTGATATAGATATCACAAACCACTGAGATGAGTTATAGCTTACAGTGCTGCAGACGTGCAGTCACCGCTGCAGACAATCAACAAAGGCCAAAGCACAATATTACAAGACGCTTCAGAAAAACACCTGTCTGTTCCTGAAGACTCTTTCTATAGCAATATGCATAGAAGCTCGGCTGTTTTCTTGAGTGTTTCACACTCCATGAACTCCACCCATTTTCGGGTTACCTGCTGGATAGCCATTGAAGCTATTTTACCCTATGGTCGGGCATCATTAAAAAAGCCTGGATAGGTGTAGATTTTATCTCCTGGTTGCTCCAATCAAGTTTGGGTTAAACTGGCACCAGGTCTTCGTGGTGGATGTCACCTGGGGCTGCTGTATCCTCCTCCCCAGATGCATACCTAATTTAGGTGAATTCTCCTGTGGCATTTTTTCAGACACCTTTCCTCTGAGAATATAGTGGCAAGGCAAATCTAATATCTCCGTCTTCTGATGATCCTTGTGTAGTAAGACAAGGTGAAATGCGTTAAGCTGGGAGAAACCTATTTACTTTGGCTCTGCAACTGTGCTGAATACAGACACCCCAGATGGGTACAATTTTGGACTGAGTTAAAAACCTACCTCTGAAAAATTGTCCCTATTGTATAACTCTGCTGCTCACCAAGATCTCCTGGCAGGGCCAGATATAGGGAGAGTCTTCGTGGAGTGGGGGCACCACTAACCTTAGGGTGTAAAAAACTTCCATTGCAAGGTAGAGACAGCTATAGGGATAAAAAAGAGGTGTTCTGTAACCGATGCAACTCATGGTTTTTATGTTGTACGTTTTCTTTTTTTTAACATTTGGGTCCTTTAGACCTTTTTAAAGGAATTTAAATAAAGATTCTTTTTATATAACTCCTGAAGTTGGTAATTATATATCTTGAAAAATGATGTCTGAGACTCCTAATAAATGCGACAACATGAGTGTGAACCTAGCCTGAACATTAAAAATTACAGTGGGCTCCTAGAGTCAGTTCTACTGGTGGGCCCAAGCACCCCAGTCCGACACTGGGCGGAGGGCTCCCTAACAATCCATAAGACTTCCGGACCGCGCCGATCCGCTTCTTCACCTCAGCATCCGGCCGTGGCTATAAATTTAGGCCCCGGCTTCGGCCTAGTTCCTGTTCTCGCTTTTGGGCCACCCCTTTGATGACACGGGGTTCTCGCACATGCCCCCGATGTGATGTCACATTAGGCGCAAATCCGACCCTCAGCTCCTGGCTTGCCCACTGTGTATTCCATCTCCTGCATGAGGTAACACTGCTCCTGCGCTCTCTTCTGTGTATACATTTCTTCTCCTCTGACGTTCTGAAAGGTGGTTTTCGGGTCGGTTCCAGTCTTTGGGGCACAGGACCATTGGGCTGCTAAAAGGGGGGGGGGGGATCTCCTCTTTTCTGGTAAGAGTGGACCCCTAGGCTGCAGGGCTCTAGAGCCATCCAAATCTCTTAGCAATAGCAGAAAAAGCCCTCACCCGCTTCAGCTCTGCTAAAGCACTTCAATACAACCTGTTTAAGTTGATCCTAGCATGAGTGCCACTATCTTTACAATGCAAACCTCTAAATTATGCGTCACCTGGCCCTTCCGAGCGGTCACACCACACTGCCAGGCCTGCGTCCCCGCAGAATCCCAGGAGCCCTCGGCCAATACCGGAGCAACTAGTGCTCCAAGCCTTCTAGACTAAGCACTATTCCTCACCCAAACCTTGGAAAAACTGTCAAACTCCCTGGTCCAGGCTATGCAGCACCATCCCCCAGCCACATCTCTTCCTTATCAAAGCTGGCGACTGTTCGGCGAACAATGAAACTCATCTTGGACGCGACTGGTGGAAAAAGTACATCTCTTCCCCAGCATAAACCGAAATGCCCTTCTTTTAAAATGCCACAACCACGTTTTCAGCCCTTTCGTTCCTCATTTGGCTGGACATCCTCTCGGGCGCCTACATCCGCAAGCCGTTCTCCGCGTACGGAGAGGAGCAACCAGTCATCTTACAAGTCGAATCATAACTGGCAAAATAGGCCAAATCACTCTAGATCCAAAGGGTCCAGATCCAATTCTCCTCGTCGTGACTCGCATATTCCCGGAAGACACTCCCACCATCGGCGGTCGTCTACGCTTATTTCATCACATATGGCAATCTGTCACCGACCACAGATGGGTTAAAGATCTCGTGTCTTCCGGTTATCACATAGAATTTATAGCCAGCCCTCCAAACCGTTTCTTTCCCTCCAATCCACCAAAGTCACCGATATGAGCTTGCAATTTTTTTCCCATGCAATATCCTCGCTTTGGCTCCCCGGGGTATACGTTCCCGTTCTGGACTCTGAACGTTTCAAAGGTTTTAACTCAAACTTTTTTGTTGGTACGTCCCATCCTAGACCTAAAACATCTAAACAGATATGTCTCTGTCTGCCGTTTCAGGATGGAGACCCTGCATTCCATCATCGCTTCTATGGAAGAAGGCGAGTTTGTCGTCTCCATCGACATAAGGGATGCGTACCTTCACATCCCGATAGCTCGGGCGCTTCAACGTTTTCTACGATTTGCTGTCCATAAGGAGCACTTCCAATTCGTTGCTTTACCCTTCGGTCTCGCCATGGAACCAGGAGTATTCACGAAGGTCATGGCTGCTGCCATGACCATCCTTTATTCCAGAGGAATTGTCGTCCTGCCCTATCTGGTCAACCTCCTCGTCAAAGGCCACTCCTTCACAACTGTTGAGGGGGAAGTGATGGCATAATTAATTATTAATATGACACATAAATGTATATCTCTCTTTGTGGGCATGTATGTGTATATATCTATATTTATGCCCACCTTGGTGGAATAGGCAGCTGTATCTGATGGAAATTGTTCATCTTCTGACATGGTTAATTACCATATCAGAAGATGTCCATTCTTGCATTTTAATGTGGGAAGCTATCAGATAAGACTCTTAATTTAAATATCAAAGATCTACAGGCTGCTGCCACAAAGGGTTATTCTCACCCCTTCTTCTAACAGTTCACAGCAGCCAAGATGGCTGGCGTGATAAGTAGACATGACTATTCCCATTGTTTGCCAATCTATAGTGGCAGGAGATACCTCATTTCAATATAGTGCATGGTGTGCGTGCACCCTTACAACCCTGTCAGAAGTGCACGGATGAGGAGGTGTGTCCGTCACGTGCACAGCTGAGGGACAGGTTAAAATGGACTGAGACACTAGAGCTCGCTCTCTTTTTCTACTTGGAACCACCATGGAAGGACATCCTCATCTGGTCATAAGTATCATCCTATAACTCTACCACTCTCTCTCTTTCTCTCTCTCTCTTATAATCAACCATTGAATTGCTATCTATCTTCTATAGGGATAGTTAGATCATTAATATAGTGTGCCTGTTATATATATAGGTAACGTGGGTATTAGTAACTCTGGGGGTTTTACATCATTGTAACAGTAATTGATTGTGTCTTAGTTATCGTGCTATCTAGAAATCTATATATTATTGTTGTAGACTTTTTGGGTGTGTTTAATAAATATTCATTTATTAGAACAGACTTGTTTTCATTTAGTAGTCGGTATATATATATATATATATATATATATATATATATATATATATATATATATAGTTAATCAGCATAGGAACAGAAAGTGGTAAGGAAGGGAAGATTCTGGATATCGGTGATTGTAGTCATAACCGACAATAATAACCGATAAACAGAACCAGCCCTACAACAACAACCTGCGAGTAGAGTGTCCAAATAACCATGGACACACTTTTTTGCGACTGGGTTGGTTAGTCAAACTCGAAAAATCCTCTGATTCCTGCCCAGTCTATCCCCTTCCTGGGGATGGTCTTCAACACGTCTGAGGGTTAGTCACCCTTTCTCGAGACAAAGTGCAAGCCCTACGTCGGGGAATGCGCACCTTGCTCCGATCCTCCCCGCACTCCATCCGTTACGGAATGAGGGTTCTCGGCAAGATGGTGGCTGAAATAGAAGCAGTCCCATTCTCTCAATTTCACCTTCGCCCGCTACAGATGGCCCTGCTGACGACCTGGGACAGAAGTCCCATTCTCACTGGACAGGGTATTCTCCCTGACCCCTTCGGTCCAGAGGTCACTACGATGGTGGATGTGCCCGACAGCTCGTTTCAAGGGCCGTCCTTCCTTCCGGTCGATTGGGAAGTCCTCACCACCGATTCCAATTTCCTGGGTTGGGGAGGGAGGGGGCGGTTTATCGTCATCATACTGCCCAGGGTTGCTGGTCCGAACAGGAGTCAACGCTTCCAATCAACCTGCTCGAGATACAGGCCATAGCCCTATCTCTACATTGATTTCACAGCCTCCTGTCGGGTCGTCACATCCGTGTCCAATCGGACAACGCAACGGCAGTGGCCTACATAAATCACCAGGGCGGCACCCGCAGCAGAATGGCTCTCGGCAAAGTAGAAAGCATTCTCTCCAGGGCCAAGTCAACCGGGTCAGTCATCTCGGCAGTGCACATCCCGGGAATGGACAATTGGGCGGCGGACTTGCTCAGTCGCCAGGGCCTCGACGCAGGAGAATAGTCCCTGCACCCGGAAGTGTTTAAACAGATTTGCCAACGCTGTGGGACACCAGACGTAGACCTCATGGTTTCTCGAATAAACACTAAGGTCCCGGTGTTCATGGCCCGCTTTCACGACCCGACTTCAATCAGAGCAGACACATTGGTGCAATCGTGGCGTTAGTTCAGTCTCGCGTACATTTTTCCTCCATTCCCCTTAATTCTGAAGGTACTGAGCAAAATCAAATTAGAACGAGTCCCGGTTGTCCTCGTAGCTCCAGATTGGCCCAGACGGTCCTGGTACGCCGACCTAGTTCAGCTTGTCGTAGACGTTCTCAGGCGCTTATCAGATAGTTCAGACCTTCTATCTCAAGGTCCGATTTGCCACCAAGGTGCGAGGGCTCTGAATTTGATGGCGTGGCCGTTGAGAACTGGGTGCTGACTCAGGCTGTTTTTTCACCTGATGTCATGGGTACCATATTAAAGCTTGAAAACCAGCTTCTGCACGTATCTACTATCGTATGTGGAAGATTGTCTTTTCATGGTGCAAAGACCGCGGTCATCCCCTTTTACTTCTTCAATCCCGGTGATCCTCAGTTTTCTGCAGTCGGGACTAGACTCTGGGTTGGTCCTTAGTTCCCTGAAAGGCCAGGTTTTGGCCCACAGGACGTTTTTTAACCAGTCCTGAACACAGCAAAACCTGAACTGCTTTCAAGGATCCTAGAGTCCTTGCCAGGAGATTTGCTGCGTCCAGGTCTTGCGTTTTTGCTGCTGCATTTTTCCTGTGTTTTTGCCATTGACTGCAGGAAAAATAGAACATGTCAATTCTCTCCCATCCGCACCAAAACCGCAGGGATTTTGACAGTTCTTGACACTTGCAAAACCAATGTTTCTGAGAAACACATTGGTTTTGCTGGGAATCAAAACCGCAGGAACAAATTAGCATGCATTACCATAAAACCAATGGTAAACTGCATGCAGAAACCACAGGAAAAACGCAGCAAAAACATCCTGTGGGCACATACCCTTAGGCCTTATGGCAGCAAGTATATTGCAAGTATATCACAGTTCTCTGTTGTAATACAGCTTTGATAGAGGTGTGTGGCCCCCCTGGTGTACCTCCATGTGCCTCTGATTTTATACAGAGTGCTTATCTGTTGGATTCCATAGGTAGCTAACAAAAACAAATTGTGCATGCTACAACAGAGAATTTCCATATATAGTGAGTCAGATGGAGACTGATGAGCTTAATGGGAGTCTGTCATCACAGAATGAGTGTTCAAACCATACACAGGTGCCTGGTGCACTATAGGGTGCCCAAACATTTAGGTGCACCTCTACACCTGCACTCTTTAGCTCTCAGGACATGCTGGGAGTTGTAGTTTACAACAGCTGGAATGCCGCAGGTGTCGGATTCCTGGTGTAGATCTTGCATACTGCAATTTCTGTTATTAATATAGCTAGTTTATAACCTGTTCTTCACTTCAACTAGGGAATCTAGATTATGTTTATCATAGTTACCAACGTCCTCCCTGCTTAGCGCAGCCTCTAAGCAGGGAGGACGCTGGTAACTATGATAAACAGTGGGTATCTAGGCAGCGCGCGCTGCCTAGATACCCGCTGTTTATCATAGTTACCAGTGTCCTCCCGCTTCCAGCGATGTGGAGGTGGCTACCTGGTCGCTGAGGAGATCTGCCTGTTTGATAGCACCTCAGCGACCAGGTAACTACGCACCAACGATCCCTACAGGATCGTTATCGGGATTGATGTTGCGTTGTTGTGTGTGACGGGAGCTTAAGATCTTTTGTGGGGTTGAAGATAGAGGTAAATTAAGTAGGTGGGAAAGTGTAGTTAAATTGGCTCCGCCATGGTGTACCGATCACCAGTACCTGGTTTGAACAGTCATTTTGTGCTGACCGTCCCTTAAATTTAAAAAAATGTTATCCAGGACTTTTAAGGCTGCATGCACATGATCCATGTTTGCACTAGTCCAAAATGCTGCATTGTGCAAGCACAGTGGATGAAATTTACCGAAATCCTGTGCCCACTGTGCTTCCTTCCTCCGCAATGTTCATTGACATGCGGGACAGCCTTCCGTGCCACTGTTTGTCTGCAGCATGTCAAGTTTAGCACTACAGAGTCTGAATTGATCTTCACAGGTGAATGAAGGGGAGAGCCACTATGCCCCGAACACTGACTGTGGGCACATGGTGACTGTTCATCCATAGAGATCACCGGCTTCCCGCAGTAGAGGAGACACTGAGTCCAGGACGTGTTTTCTTCTGATCGTTTGCACATATACTAGGCTACATTCACCTACAGCGTTTTAGTTGCATTTTGTGAGGATCCGTCTTTGGTGCAAAAACTGCACCAAAAACGCAGCCTTTTGTGAATTCTGCTGAGCTATCTACTCGCCTTCCTGCGCTCCCATGGTGATCTCCAGCAATGTTCTCATATCAGGAGGCTGCAGTTTTAGGTGGCTCTAGGACCTACGCATGTGACCGAGTGATGTCACTGAGTCACCAGGTCCACGAGCACCAAACAGACAACACTGTCAGGTCCTGCGGCCTCCCAGGATGAGAACATCGCTGGAGATCACCGTGGATAGGTGAATAAATAGCGCAGCAGATAACGCCTAAGAATTGACATGCTCATTCTTTTTGTGGATCCATTCTTGAGCCCAAAAATGAAAACCCGCCCGGTTGTGAAGGGTAAATAAAATGATCTGGTATAAACTCCTTGTTCCCAGGTCCAGCGCTGCGCCTTTGCTCCGATGATTATATACAGGTTGCAGTGGTGACGTCACATTAACAGCGCTGCAGCCAATCACTGGGCTCAGCTGTAGCAGCATGATTGTCTGCAGCACATACAGAATCAGTAGAGAGTAAAGGAAAACCAGCTGAATTCATAATCAGTCATGATGAATTTGAAAAAAAAATGTTGAAAGGGGAAGTCTCTTTCAAGACTCACTCACTCGCATGCCTTTCTTTAGTCTTGTACATGAGAAAATGAAACAATTTTTAGTCAATGTTTGTTCATGTCAGTTTTTGCCTTCAGGGATTTTTGTAGACTAAATGAGTTTTATTGTTTCTATCCAAGGATCATGTTTGATATAATACTGGCATCACCCCTGAATGTGGGAGAGCCATCTCTTGTGAACTATTATTGTAGCTGCCCACGGATCAGTATAGTACAAGCACATAGGATGGATTTATTGACATCTCATGCCCAATGTGCTTTTTTCCGCAGAGTAAACTGACCTGTGGTACGGCTTCCCAAGCTGCAGCATGTCAATTTATTCTTGCAGAGACATGAGTGTTCTCAGGGGGAGAACACCCAAGAAAATCAATTTCACCCAGAATCCTGATCGTGGGCACTGACAGCGTGTACTCCCGCACAGGACACCAGCATCTCCACAAGTGAAAACACGCTGCGCCCAGAACACTGGTCATGGGCATGGACACTGCATTCTCCAGCTGAGAACACCAGCATCTCAGCAAGGGAAAACCTGCATCCAGAGCTCAGTATGTCCTGATCGTTGGCACTTGCCCTAAGGCCCAGTAGGTATAAGAGGAGCAGGTATATAAATACGGCAGTAAAATAGATAAATGGACAAAAGAGGAGACACCAGAGAATCGTTTATGTGCAGGGAAGGGGCCGAAACACGGCAGAGTGCTCCCAGATTTTATTACTTGGAAGGAAATGCATTTTGATAGTTTTAAGAAACATTTGTAGCCAATGATATCTCAAGGAAAATACAAATCCCATCCACTATGCTGATACTGTACTACTAGGAAAAGAGAAAAAAATAATTTTTAATGTTAAATGGGGTCCATCTTATGTCAGTGTCCGTCTAACAAATCATATAGAGTATATGTCCCCTACTGCGTGGCGCACGTCCCCCCTATGCGTGGCGCACGTCCCCCCTATGCGTGGCGCACGTCCCCCCTATGCGTGGCGCACGTCCCCCCTATGCGTGGCGCACGTCCCCCCTATGCGTGGCGCACGTCCCCCCCTATGTGTGGCGCACTTCCCCCCTATGCGTGGCGCACGTCCCCCCTATGCGTGGCGCACGTCCCCCCTATGCGTGGCGCACGTCCCCCCTATGCGTGGCGCACATCCCCCCAATGCGTGGCGCACGTCCCCCCCCCATGCGTGGCGCACGTCCCCCCCCCATGCGTGGCGCACGTCCCCCCCCCATGCGTGGCGCACGTCCCCCCCCCATGCGTGGCGCACGTCCCCTTCCCCCATGCGTGGCGCACGCCCCCCCCCCCATGCGTGGCGCACACCCCCCATGCGTGGCGCACGCCCCCCCCCCCATGCGTGGCGCACGTCCCCCCCCATGCGTGGCGCACGCCCCCCCCATGCGTGGCGCACGTCCCCCCCATGCGTGGCGCACGTCCCCCCCATGCGTGGCGCACGTCCCCCCCATGCGTGGCGCACGTCCCCCCCATGCGTGGCGCACGTCCCCCCCATGCGTGGCGCACGTCCCCCCCCATGCGTGGCGCACGTCCCCCCCCATGCGTGGCGCACGTCCCCCCCCATGCGTGGCGCACGTCCCCCCCCATGCGTGGCGCACGTCCCCCCCCAATGCGTGGCGCACGTCGTCCCCCCCCATGCGTGGCGCACGTCGTCCCCCCCCCATGCGTGGCGCACGTCGTTCCCCCCCCCCCCATGCGTGGCGCACGTCGTCCCCCCCCCCCATGCGTGGCGGCACGTCGTCCCCCCCCCCCCATGCGTGGCGCACGTCGTCCCCCCCCCCATGCGTGGCGCACGTCGTCCCCCCCCCCATGCGTGGCGCACGTCGTCCCCCCCCCCCTATGCGTGGCGCACGTCTCCCCCCCCTATGCGTGGCGCACGTCCCCCAACCCCTATGCGTGGCGCACGTCCCCCAACCCCTATGCGTGGCGCACGTCCCCCAACCCCTATGCGTGGCGCACGTCCCCCAACCCTATGCGTGGCGCACGTCCCCCCCTATGCTAGATAAGGCCCCCATGCTGCTGCATAGTAAAATAAAAAACTATTCTCACCACCTCCAGCGCTGATCTCCCCCGGTCTCACTACTGCTGCTGTGATCGGGCAGAGATTATGCTGCTGCACTCCTCCACTTCCTGGTTCTGTGCGGTCATGTGATCGGCACAGCAGAGAGTGACATCATCTCTGGGTGTGATCACAGCAGCAGCAGGGAGACCGGAGAGACACTGGGAGATCAGCGCTGGAGGAGGAGGTAAGTATACAGTTTATTGTTTTACTGTGGCAGCACATGGGGGCCATATCTAACATAGGGGGGGGGGCATGTGCCATCACAGGGGGGGGCGCTGGACCATATAATATGCGCCACTCCCCTAGCCCATCGCCGCGGTTCGGTTTCAGCACCATGGTGATGGAGAGCGGCTATGCATATTATATGAGCCTGTGCAGGAGATCTCCCGCTGCCTCCTGCAGCCTCCACCAGTCCGCCCCAGCCGCCGGACAGGCTCCAGAGCTGCCCCCACCTCCCCTGGGCCCTGCAGTACATAATCAGTATATTCGCATTATAAGACGCACCCCCACTTTCCCCCAAAATTTGGGGGAACAAAAGTGCGTCTTATAATGTGAAAACTACAGTATACTGATTGTGAGTATGCAGCCTTAGTCCAACCTGCTATTTTTGACTGACCGTGTGCATGCAGCCTCAGGGTTTCCTAGTTTTACACAGGTGACTTAGAACCATCACCAATGCAGGCGATTAACACCTGTGCAATGCTAAGATGCAGATCTGGATGCCCATCTACTGTTTTGGGGGGATTTTAATGATAATTTCAGTATGGTAAACTGGGGGACTGGATGATGATACCAGAGGGAGGTTCTTGTAGTCGGATGTGACAGTGTGGTAGAGGGCTTGAAGTGAGAGCACTGAATGGGGGTAGGAACCCTTGGCTCTTGGTATACTGCCGAGGTGTGATATGTGGAACAACCACATAAGCTGAGCAGTATCGCCCTACAATTTGATTATTTTGTAAAACTTGTATACCCTATGTGCACCATTTTCTTTTTCAGTTTACATTAGACTATCATAAGGGGAGCAGAAGCTGGATGTAGCTCTTGACCTTTATGTCTGTGGTAAATGTGGCTCTGTCAGAGGTTGGGGGCCCCTGTCTTCATGGCTCCTTGAAACATCCGTATATTTTTGAGAACTCACACAACCCTTATTCATCCGTCAAGAATTGCGGATTGCTGATGGATTTGCATCAAACTGATGACACTTTGGGATTTTTCACTGACTGGGTCCAGCACTGGAGCCTTTTATTTCAGTTTTGTTTATTTTTTTGCATTCTTGACCAGATACAAAACCAGAAATGAATGCTGAACATATTAACCTAATCTAAGATGGCCGGCCTCAAGTGTCTTCTGCAGGGTCAAGTCTGGTCTGGTGTTATCTGACATCAAATCAACTGTGTGAATTGAGAAATTGGTAAGGCTGGCTTCACACCACGGCAAGGTCCGGGGCTGTCCATTGTAAACCAGACAGCCCCGCACCGGTTTTTTGGCCCCATAGTAGCCTATGGAGCCGGATGGCAGCTCTCTGCCATCCGGTTTCCATCTCTCCGGATGAATCCGGGAGAATTGGGATTATTCTCACCGGGCACAAAAATGTTGCTTGCAACATTTTTGTGTCCGGGAGAAAAATGTCCCCAAAAAGCAGGATCTCGGATTGTCCCGGATCCGGGGCAGTCAAGGTTCTCCCTAACATGGGAGCCTATGGAGTCGGATTGCCCCAGTCCGGATGAATCCGGGAACCGGATACCGGCGGCTGCACGCCGCTGTTGTTTCAGGACCGTGGCTAGCTCCATGCTAGCCGTGATCTTAAAAAAACAGCAGCTGTGGCTGCAGTTACAGCCATCCAGCTGCACATTTGGCCCTCCGGTTCTGTGTGCTGATCCGGTCCAGGGCTGTCAGGAGCTGCCATCCGCCCCCTAGGCTACTATGGTGCCAAAAACTGGTCCGGGGCTGTCTGGTTTACACCGGACATCCCCAGACTGGACCTTACTGTGGTGTGAAGCCAGCCTAATTCTGGTGGCTTTGCAGCAGTTCTTCAGTGTAGATTGTACCTGTGAATGGCACATGCCACGTCATGCAGAAGTATAGGAAAGTGGAGTTAAGAAAAAAGTCCAGTAAAACCGTAAATGTTCCAAGGTTGTGTTCCCCCCTCCTGAGCCGGAGCCCCTGTGGTAACACCACGAGGACAGCTTGTCTTTTGTTGAGCATATGTGCCTGCCGTCCAGTTCGGCAATATTTAATCCCTTCTTGGACTGACTTCTCTATTCTTGGCGTATTTGAGGTTGTTGTTGAGGAGATAATAGTCTGGCTTTATCCTCTGTGAACGGCATGCCCGGCTGGAGTAACTGCTTTCATATGTGGCAGTAAATGCATTCTAGCAGAAGCTGGTCCTGGTTATAAGACCAAATGTGCAAATTATCCTTATGGAAAAAATGTGGAAAGTTGAGTTGTAAAATGTTCCCCCTCCCACTGAATGCAGATTAGTCACCAAGCCACCAATGTATAATGGTGAGCGGAGCCCCTCCTCATCACAGGAAGTTACTGGTTCTAGGTAACGTGTGAGCATTACTAGGCATTTCATTCTGCAGCTCTGCAGTGTGCGCCTCTGTCCATCCACAACTGCCTGCACAAGACACCTCTCCGCCTGGGGCTCTGCAGATCTGAGAAGCATCTCTTCAACAAAGGAGTTATTCTGAGATGGCGAAAAGGAAGCCTATTAAATAGCGAACGTCAAGCCTGGCACATTAGGAATGAAGATATTTGCATGGTTAAAGGATGCCCGCACTGGCTAAGGATTACAAAGGATTGCCTTTTGGGGCTACTTTGCTAACTTCTTGTGAATGAAGTGCTGCAGTCACCTTCCTGGATTGAAGTTTCTCCTGTGTTTATAAGATGGTGGCAGAATATTCAGTCGTTTTGCTCCGGGAAATGAATCGCTTGTAGCTGGGATAATGGAGTAAACACATCCTCCGTCTTTGTCATGTGGGACTTTTGGGATTTAGCCGGCAGTGGTTCTCGGAGTACCCGGCTCCCTTGTGGTCTGAGTCATCACTACTGAACGAGTATTTCACTTTAGGCTTCATTGTTTCTAGTTTTGTAGGTTTTTTTTATCATTATTATTTTTTTTAACCACTGGATTTAACGTTGGATGTCATTGCTGGATTAGAATTCATGAAAGCAGCACAATGAATGAAAATCCTTTTTGGATGATGTGAGAAATCCAGCAGTGATATAGCAGGGATGCTGTAGTGCACAGCCATGAAACAGCTGACTATGAGTTTAGGCATCTGACCTTGCAAGGGGCACTGGCTCTTCTTACCTCCTCCTAGTAAATAAGTAAAGAAGACTTTTATTGCTGCTTATTGAATTGGTCCTTGGATAATTACCTCTGGTGAACAGGGCACAGACCATCTCCAATCTCCCTGAATGCTTCCATTCCAGATTTGTGGCATTGCAGGGATCTTCAAGATGATACAATGGATGTTATTGTTAGTGGAGCTGCTGTTTTTTTGATATTCTCATTTTTCTGTCTTCTGATATGACCCAGAAAAGGTCTTAGTTTTTTTTTTTAGTATGATATGAGGCTTGGATCAGTCTTAGAATAGCGTGAAGACATGAGTGGGCTTTGTGCCATTATTTCCCAGTTTCAGTAGCACGTGATAAAGAGCCTCGGCTCCAAGAAAGCTCGAATGAGCCGCGTTTGTATTGTGGTCTTGGAGGAGGGGGAGGACGAGTCTCCTCATTTTCCCTCCAAGCTACCAAGTTATGGAAATCCCTATCGTCATCCACCTCCAAAAGCTGTGTCGGTAAGACTTTGATCAGTTGTTACTATGGTTGTGTTCCAGATTACTTTAGTCTGAATCTTTTAGTTCAACTCATGTAAAATAACTTTCCCTAAAATTTAAGAGAAGAAAAAATAAACACCTGTAAGGTTCTGCAATGGCTACAAACGTTATTCTGCATGGTGTACATGTTAGCAGTTTCTAGGAAATGATGCCATCTAATTACTCAGCTCTCATAGGCGCTGGCACCTGGGGTATCGGGAGTGTCCAATTCTTGCATCGGCATCTCATAATTAGGTACGCTTTCCATTCAGGACTGTAGAAAAGCTGGGCAGCACCCTGTATGTACTAGCCACATTGGTTGAATGCATAGGAATAAAAAATGCAGAACAATTTTTCATACCTTTTGTATGGATTTTTTTTTTCTATTTCAATTCCATAAAAAGTATCCTATTTGACACATTACATTATATAAAATCTATATCGCTGTCTATTTTATAATACTGTACTGCCTACCACTAATTGATGCTTTTACCATACTGCTGTAAGCAGAGAATTGGATAGAAGCCTATTTGACATTTATAGCCATGGAAACCTTGTCACACTTCGGAATTTCTTCTGCTAAATCCTGTGTTCTGGGCTGGAAAGAATTTTTCCATGAGACTTTCATGGCAAACCACAAAATCAGCAGGTTTTTTTTCCCCTTATTTAACATTTTGTTTACTATACTTATACATGGTTTGTCTTGGTTAACTCCATATTGACACTTCTATAGTAAATATTTGCATGATGTTACTTGGTTTCCTTAGATGCAATTTTTGCGACGTCCCCATAAGTTTAATCCTATAGTTTGCTGGAACATTTCCTGTGGTTCCAAACTTTTGTAATGAGAAAGGAGTGAAGATAATATTGAGTTTGTAGAGCTTTCATGTTCTGGTGACAGCCATCAGGATTAGTGCTGGTATTTATTATATTACCGAGTCCTTCTGCTCACAACCTTTGGCATCTTGCTCCACTCCCCTCTACACGAGACATTCTGAACCTTACCACAGCAAAAAACGCTGTGACGTCAGGTAACATACATCCCCTGGGGGATACCATAGCCTTAGCTTGAGATTTATGGCGCTATAATTTGCATTCACATACATTACTTGGTGGCTATACGCTAGTTGTTAATTTCTCCCTATTCTCCCATAGATGATTCTTGCTTTTTTAAGAGTGCTTGTGTTTTCAGTAAGGAGAGGAGTGTGCAAATTGTCTCTATCCAGAAGAAAAAGAGAAAAAACTACATTTCAGATACCACCTATATTGTTGGTAGTTATAAGGAGAGTTGGTTTGAATCAGTTCTCAGGACTCAGGTCAGTAATCAACAGATGGGAGCCCTGTGAACAGCCTTCTCCTTCCAGACATCTGTGGCTCTTTGTGATTAGCCGGCCTGGAGAGACCTCATTATTGTGGCATTACTTGTGGTGTTGCACCAGGCCAGCTAATTAGGACGATCCCGGATGCCATGAGTTATGGTGGGTTTACACACACCAATCATTGTATCCAATATCTGAACAGATCTCTGGTTGCAGTGAAATCATGGACACATAGTTCCATTTTGTGGCTGTGTACAACATGGAGCAATCTGTCCATGATTTCACTGCAACCAGAGATTGGTTCAGATATTGGATACAATGATTGGTGTGTGTAAACCCACCATCAGAAGCCAATTCTCAGGGCGCCCTTCCAATGGTCATTGATTATGGACATCAATTCACACCTGCTCCTACCTATAGGTCAGTGTCTGACTCTTAAATGTCACATGCAACATAACTGTGGATATTTAGTCCCTTTTCTCCCACCAAAGAAATAGGAACATAGCAGTAAATCCCTTCTCTAGCATTAGTGATTCCTCTACCGGCTAATTTTGGCTCTGGGAAACAAAAAGGGATCGTGTTAAAACTCGCTTATCAAATTGTTTGATTTCACAATTTGTATCTAAAGTTTAGAGCATCGTCAATGCTAACATTTGACGACCCTCCCGCCACCCACCTCACAGAAGAGCGTGAGAAATTCCTTAAATTATTATAGAGGTAGAAGTGACCCTGGTAATTTGTATTTGCAGGTAGTTTCAGATTAGGTTTTCCATGGTGGCAACATTTTTTTTTTTTTTTGAAAACTCATCTCAATTAACAAATGATGTGTTTTAGAGCTGATTGTTATATTTTCTTTTTTTTATGTTTTACAGCCTCCCCTGGTTCAAGCAATTTTTAACGGAGATCCGGATGAAGTACAGGCGCTGATATTTAAAAAGGAAGATGTTAACTTTCAGGTAAGCGTTTTCTATAAGTGTTTGGTACAGGTTCTTCCAGAGCAATTGTTAATATTGTCTACTTAACAAGCCCTCCTGTGAAGCGTTTCTATTTAAATGAAGTGTGTGTGTATTTGCATGTAATATAATGAATTTATTAATATACTCCTCTACAATCTCCTCCCGGACCCAGCTGTGTTCTGCTCCTCTTCTTAGTGACGTCACCGCTCTTTACACTCTTCTTCACTGTATATTCTACAGAAGTCTCTTATAGAATGTAAACGTTTGATGCTTCATTCAGACAAGCCAAAGACTCTGCTACCTCTGGGCTGTGGGTTACGCAGATCACAGTGCGACCCGGGGCGTCTGAAGAGTGGTGACGTCACTGAGAAGAGGACTAGAACAGTGTGGGATCCTGAAGAAAGCACTGTAGGTGAGTATTACACATATTACTTTACATGCAAATATACACACATTTAAAGGGATCCTGTCACCCCCAAATCGCCTCCTAAGCTATCCAAACATGTCCCTGCAGCATAGTATCACTAATCCCACACTCCTTTTGGCGCAGAAAAGCATCCTGTGAAAGTGTTGAAATTTTTTTATAACTTACTCATTAGTGATGATAATGAGCAGTGGCTACCGTATATACTCGCGTATAAGCCGAGTTTTTCAGCCCAAAAATTGGGCTGAAAAGTACCCCCTCGGCTTATACGCGAGTCAGTGCGGGGGCTGCTGTATACAGCGGTATAAAGCAGCCCCCGCATCCCCAGTAATGCAGGGCCCCCCCCCATGCTCCGGTCACCTGTAAAGCAAATTATACTTATCATTGTCCCGCTGCCGTCCGCGCCCGCATCTGCCGACATCGCGATCCTCCATCTTCATGCGTCTTCTTCCTGTTTCTGTGCGCGTCGCAGGCAATGACGTCATTACCGGCGACGCGCACAGGAAACAGGAAGAAGAAGACGCATGAAGATGGAGGATCGGGATGTCGGCAGATGCGGGCGCGGACGGCAGCGGGACAATGATAAGTATAATTTGCTTTACAGGTGACCGGAGCATGAGGGGGGGGGGGCCTGCATTACTGGGGCTGCCTGTATACTACCACTGGGGCTGCTGTATATAGGGGATGCTGTATACACCACTGGGGCTGCAATACCACTGGGGCTGCAATACCACTGGGGCTGCAATACCACTGGGGCTGCAATACCACTGGGGCTGCAATACCACTGGGGCTGCTGTATATAGGGGCTGCTGTATACACCACTGGGGCTGCAATACCACTGGGGCTGCTGTATATAGGGGCTGCTGTATACACCACTGGGGCTGCAATACCACTGGGGCTGCTGTATATAGGGGCTGCAATACCACTGGGGCTGCAATACCACTGGGGCTGCTGTATATAGGGGCTGCAATACCACTGGGGCTGCAATACCACTGGGGCTGCTGTATATAGGGGCTGCAATACCACTGGGGCCTGCTGTATATACCACTGGGGCCTGCTGTATATCATACTGCTGGGGCCTGTATACCACTGCTGGGGGCTTTATACCTGTGCTGGGGTCCACCCTCGGCTTATACGCAAGTCAATAGATTTTCCCAGGTTTTGGGGGCAAAAGTAGGGGGGTCGGCTTATACACGGGTCGGCTTATACACGAGTATATACGGTATATTCTTTACTCACCAAGGCGGATCATCTTCATCCTAATATCACGCCTTAAAAGGCGTGATCTTCTATGCGTATTGTAATCAGCGCCCCCCAGCTCTCCTCGGCGCTGTAAAGTCAGTAATGGGGCTGTAATGACGCGAATCGCGTCATATCCTGTATCGGGTGATGTCAGTACACCCACGCTGCATGCGCAGTGCGGGGCTTGAAGCCTTCAGAGCGTCGTGGGTGTACTCACCCGATGCCGGAAATAACTCGATTTGTCATTACAGCCCCATTACAGCCTTTACAGCGCCAAGGAGAGCAGGGAGGCGCTGATTACAATACGCATAGAAGATCATGCCTATTAATCAGGCGATTTCCACTAGGCGATTTCAGCACATCATGGCGTGTGACAGGGCGATAGCGTTGTAGAAAGCGTGCTTAGACAATCAAAGAAATTCCAGAGGCGTGCCTTAGCTTTCTGTTTGGCACGCCCCGTCTGCCGCGATTGGTGGTCACTCCTGCGTTCCCATTGGCTGGCCATGGCTAAGGCGCCATATTTGAATAGCAATGTAGTAGAAAGGACACATGCCTCATGTAGTGGGCAGACTTCCTGACAAGGCTGACCAATGGCGGCGCAGTTGTGTTGCCCAATCGGAGTGGTAGGGGCGCGGTGCGCAACACTTTGCCATGCCTGTCTCCTCGGCGCACTCACACCTACGCCCACATCGCTGATGCGGTGGAGGCGTGTGACGCACAGATTTGGCGGCTATGTGAAATTGCTTCCGGTCTGCGGCAGGGGAGTTCCGGAACGCAGGATCATCGAACATCGCACGCGAGATGTCTGTGTGACAGGGCGACGGCAATGTATAAAAAAGTGCCCGAAACGTGAGCGCTCACATCAAATTGCCAGCCATATGGCAGCGATATTGCTACGTGTGACGGTACCTTTACTCCTGCTGCTACCCTGTGTATTCAATTTTTCTCCTGTGAGAAAATCTTGACTCTTGTGGTCAACCATCTCCCCTGCAAAAAATTAAGTTAATGAAAAGGCAGATATCTCTGGAAAAGTTTAATAGTTTATGGATAGAGGAAAAATTTAATATTCACTGGAGTGGCATGAACAACATAATAAGAAAAACTGTCCACTTTTGGCCTGGTGACGGGTCCTCTTCAAATGGTTATTCCTAACTTTGAAATTGACCACTTGTCTTAGCCACAGGATAACTTGTGAACATTTGGGGGATCTGAAAACTAGTGCCCCCACCTATCTGGAGAATAGGGCTCTGAAATGCCTTATGGGGATGCGCTGCCACCGCGTTATTCATTGTTTATGAGACTGTCAGAAAAGGGAACAGACAGTGATCTGTACTCCGCTCTCTCTGGTTGTCCCTCAGACAATTAATGAAGTGGAGGCTGAGCATGGGAATTCCAAGGGGGCACATTTCAGGGCAAAGAGTGAATGTAAACCCTACTGCCCTCAATCAAGGGTTAATCCTGTATGACACAGAGAAAGCACAGTGCTACATTGCAAGTCCAGGATAGCACTAATCCTGATTTTTGTAGCCTGAGACGTAAATGTTAATGTAGGGAAGGTAAGGCCGTACAGAGGGTTGTTTTTCTCACTGAGCTTGTCCCTTCCAGGCGTATGCGACCTTGGCAGAATTTCTGCTATTTTAGAAAGCGAGTATGAGGGATCTGCCAGGGTTTCCACCACTATAAGGTCACCAGATTCACCTGTCCTCTAGGATCACCATCCTGTAGAAACATGTACTCTGGGGGTATTGTTAAGGCTTAGTACTAGCATGCTTTCACTTCCCACTGAATTTCTTATCAACAAAGTGGTGGTGTGTAGTATTAGATGTCCGAACTCCAGTCCGGTGGTTCTCAAGTTTTTTTTCCTGCTAGTGTAACCTGCTTTATCTTTGGAGTCTATATATACGCCTTTGGGCAGAGTCTGGGTGGGCCATGAAGGAAAGTATGGAGCAGATGGAAACACTGTACTCAGAAGGCCAGTGACGAATTGTGGAGTGTGAATCATTTTTTTATTACTGACGTTTAGCATAAAAAAATATATATATTTGTAAAATGAAATGTTTCTGTATGAGTCTGACAGTAAGTAGTAGGCTGAGAGTGGGATTCGTGATGGATATTTTATATCTGAGGAAAGCTGTAGCTACAGACAGCACAAATTAAAAGTTTCTTGAGATGATGTGTGATTTATGGATTATTGTGGCGCTTTGTGTTAGTAGATATGACAGTGTGGCAATGCTGCTGACACTTTTCTGGCTTGTTAGTTTGTGCAGAATTGTTAAAGGTTGATTACAGGATACAGGAGATGAATTCGAGATGGCCTCAAAGATTCATTCATTCATTTAATTTTATTTTATTGGGAATTCTTATGTCAATACCAAAAAAAGTCCCCTGCATTTTAGACAGTTTAAATGAGGTTTCTGCTTTACATCCATGACTCTGGCTGGGGTGCATCAGATTCCCCAAAAAGCAGAATTCAGCTAGTATCTCTGATGGTACCGTCACACGGGGAGATCTCGCCGGCGATGTTGCGGCGATCTCATGAACGCGCACATCGCTGCAGCATCGCTCGTGAGACGTCACACGTAGCAATCTTACCGTCAACCCAGGTCGAACCGGTGATTCAGGAATCGCCTGAAACAACCTTGAAGCGTTGTTGGCTTTTCAGTTCGCCGTGTCACACAGCACCACCTCACCGTGAATGTGGCATACAGAATGGATTGCCTGAACACAGACATCGCCTGTGCCATTGCTATCGCCGCATCACACGGCAGTAGGCATACTGATCGCTCAAGCTACATCGCCTGATTTCCCGACACTGTTGGGAAATCTCTGAACTCAGAAACAGAGATTTATCGACAATCAGTTGCCCTGTTACACGCGGCGACGCACAGGCGATGTTGCTTCAACATCGCCTGAACAGGCAGATCTCGGCGACATCGCCGGCGATATCTCCCCGTGTGACGGTACCATGACAGCCATTAGGAAAATGGAGACCTAAATCTGCGTTCTTAACTGCTATTTGGCCTTTCTTGTTTTTTTTGTTTTTTCGGTGGTCCACTTTTTAGTCGAACACAATAGCACATTCAACTAGTTTTAAAAACAAACATTAGTTTTCTGATCATCATAATGGGAGACCCAGACAATGGGGTTTAGGGCGCTGCCCTCCGGAGGTCACACTAGGTACTACAAGTTTGTAGCACCGCCTCCTCCGCTTATAAACCCCCACCGTAGGAGACATCCTCAGTTTTAAACTTAGTGTGCTCGGAGGATCACGCTTTGCTTGCACTTCACTGCATTCTCACAACTTACGTGATGGCGTATGAAGACAAGGTAAAATGGTCCCATGCGGGACCCTCGACAGCCTCCCCGCTCACCCTCTGCGGAACACGCTGGTGGAGGTACCGGAGGGCTTTTAGCCTGGACACTTTAGTGTTCTCCCGGTACGCTGTCGTGCTCCTTTCCTTTCCATCCCTCCATGGAGGCTCTGGATAAGGGGAGCCTGGAGCCTTGCACAGCTCCGCTCCGTCCGAGGCCTCCCTAAATGGTGCTTACAGACCGGACGGAGCCAGCCCAGTCCGAGGCCTCCCTAAATGGTGCTTACACTCCGGACTGGTGCTGTACCCCCGTCCGAGGCCTCCCTAAAGGTGCTTACAGACCGGACCGGCACTGAGGCACCTGGTGTGTCTCCTGTGTGCCTGGGGGTAGTGTCTGTCACTGTGGTGTCATGACACTCAGACCGCGCGGTTACCCTCGGGTCCGCGGTTCTGGCGGTGTACCCTGTGCTGGGGTCACCCTGGCTGACCGCCCTGTGTGTCACAGGGGCTGAGGCTGTAGACTGCGGGTGTTTTATGTGTACATGCAGTCGGAGAGTGTGTGTGGTGATATTCACTCTCTTTTCCCGCGCTGCGGGCTCCGGCACCTCCATTGCTGAGGCAGCCTGGAGGAGGAGGAGGCAGCCCTTATGGTGACATCACCGCTGGGCGTGTTGTGTGTTCTTCCCGCGTGTTCCTGGCTCCGCCCACATCTTCACTGTCGGCGGCCATCTTCTCCCTCACTCCCGGCTGGGATCTGAACTACAGCGCGTGTCTGCACTTGCAAGGGAGACCGGAACTCGCGGAGGTCACACACACACACCGCTTCCTCCTACCGCTTTACTGCGGTCGGTAAGCCACCGGGATTCCCGGTTTGTTTGTGAACTTTGGCTTATATTCCCCACACTGTGGAGATGTCCTCAGCTGGGAAGCATGCTGCTAAGGCGGCGGTGGCCACCATTGTCTGTACTACATGCAACGGGACACTGGTGGAGGGGTCCTGCAATAACTGCGGACGCCCAGAGGCCCGATCTGCTACTATTGAGTCTGCAAATCCTGGATTATACCCTGAGGTTCAGGTGATCCCAGGGCCATGGGAAACGCAGAATAAGATCAATGAATCTCTGCTGTCCCAGATGTCCTCCATGTCGCAAACCCTGGAGGCACTGCATAGGAGACTGGAGAACCCAGCTACTCCTCCTAGTTACCCCCGGGTGTCTCTTACTTCTGCTGTAAGACCCCCTAAGCGAGCCCGTGAGGCTTCTCCTGAGCTCCAGACTCTCTCTGAGGAGGAGCGTTCCTCTGATGGTGAGGAAGATGATGGGGGTTCTACTCTTGGGTCTATGTCTGAACCTCCAGATGGGGTGGAGGATCTGGTGTCCTCCATCAATGAGACATTGCGTCTTGTCACTCCTCCTGAGGAGGTGACTGTACACCCCAAGGAGATCTATCAATGGCTGCGGCCAGAGGCTAGACCAAGTGGCTCCTTCATGGACCACACTAATTTCGGAAGGGTGATTAAAGCTCCCAGGTTGCATCCTGGGCGGCGTTATGTCCGTAAAACTAAGGACAATCGCTTTCCCTTTCCCCAGGAGGCGCTCCAGGAATGGTCGCAGTCTCCCAAGGTGGATGCTTCCATGACTAGGATTGCTGCGCGCTCCTTGTTTTCTGCCTCTGATAGCTCCTCGTTGAAGGATGCTACTGATAGACAGGTCGAGCAACTCGCCAAGTCTTCCTATGAGGCTGTGGGGTCTTCGTTTGCCCCTAATTTTGCCGCAGTCTGGACCCTACAAGCGATCACTACCTGTTTGGATGGTATCACTGATCTAGCTAGGTCCAGTCCAGAGGTCCTGGCTCTCACCGAGAGAGCAAGGGCCTATGCGGACTATGCCAGGACGGCATCTTTGGAAACTGCCACTCGCTCTGCTGTGGCCTCGGCCAATGCAATTGCGATCCGCAGGCTATTGTGGCTGCGTCTCTGGGACTCAGATGCCACATCTAAGAAGATTTTACAAAATCTTCCGTTCGCTGGTGACAGGCTTTTTGGCACCGAACTGGACAAATTGATAAAGGATTCTGCTGAGTCTAAGATACCGCAGAATAAGCCTAAGCCACGGTACACCGTGAAAAGGAACCCTAAGCAGTGGTCCTTTCGCTCCGGTTCACAGTCATCAACGGCGTCCACTCGCTCAGACCGAGGGGGCAAGCCTGCTACTCAGTGGCGTTCCAAGAGTCGTCAGAAGAAGCCGGCGGGGGCAGCGGCTGCCACCCCCAAGCCCGCCTCGACATGACTCGCTATCTCATCCTGCCTCCCCACAGGTGGGGGGCCGCCTGTCCCACTTTCAGGACAAGTGGCTTCTTCACATTCAAGATCAGTGGGTTCGAGACGTAGTCTCAAGAGGTTACAGGATAGAGCTGACGTCACAACCAATACACCGATTCCATCGGTCGGTTCCTTCTCCAGAAAAGGCTCAGGCTTTTTACCTGGTGTTGGAGGGACTCCGCAGAGACGGAGTGGTGGTCCCTGTGCCCACGGAGGAGAGGTTCAGGGGTTTTTACTCCAACCTCTTTATTGTCCCAAAGAAGGACGGCTCTTTTCGCCCGGTTTTGGACCTCAAGTTGTTCAACCGTCACGTGTTGGTTCGGAAGTTCCGCATGGAATCCCTGCGCTCAGTGATCGCGGCTGTGTCACAGGGAGACTTCCTAGCGTCCATCGATATCAGGGACGCTTACCTTCACGTCCCCATTGCACCGGCTCATCAGCGCTGGTTGAGATTCGCAGTGGGGGAAGAGCACTTCCAATTTGTGGCACTGCCATTCGGGCTAGCCTCAGCACCACGGGTGTTCACAAAGGTGATGGCCTCTATGATGGCTCTCCTGCATGCGCAGGGACACGCCGTCATACCCTATTTGGACGACCTGTTGGTCAGGGCGCCATCGGAAGACCTTTGTCGGGTAAGCCTGGAAGTGACCATGAAGTCCCTGGAACGGTTCGGGTGGCTTATCAACATTCAGAAGTCGACCCTGGTTCCGACCCAGTCATTGACATATCTGGGCATGGACTTCCACACGGACTCGGCCCTGGTGTCCCTACCTCAAGCCAAGCAGCTTGCGATCCAATCAGGAGTGCAGAATGTCATCCTGTCTCCGCAGTCATCCCTACGGGTATTGATGAGACTGGTGGGTCGCATGGTAGCGGTGATAGAGGCGGTGCCGTTCGCACAGTTTCGCCTCCGTCCTCTCCAGCTGGAGATTCTTCGCAGATGGGACAAGAGGACGATCTCTCTGAATCGGCTGGTGACACTGTCACAACCAACCAGGGACTCTCTACAGTGGTGGCTTCAGCCACTTCACCTGTCACGGGGCCGGTCCTTCCTAAAACCGTCATGGTTAGTGGTGACCACCGACGCCAGTCTGAAGGGCTGGGGGGCGGTGTTCTTGCATCACAGGGCTCAAGGCCTCTGGACTCAGTCGGAGTCGGCGTTGCAGATCAACGTGCTGGAGATCAAGGCGGTCTATCTGGCGCTACTGGCGTTTCAGAAATTCCTGTCAGGACAGCCCATTCGGGTACAGTCCGACAATGCGACGGCCGTCGCCTACATAAATCATCAGGGAGGGACCAGAAGTGCTCAGGCCCTCGCCGAAGTCCACCGCATTCTACTCTGGGTGGAGGAAAACGGCTGCCTGATCTCCGCAGTTCACATCCCAGGGGTCGAGAACTGGGAGGCCGACTATCTGAGCAGACAGGGGATGGACGCCGGAGAGTGGTCTCTACATCCAGACGTCTTCCGGGACATCTGCGGCAGGTGGGGCACTCCGGACGTGGATCTGATGGCCTCACGGCTGAATCATCAGGTGCCCCAATACATGGCAAGATCTTGGGATCCCCAGTCTCTGGGGGCGGACGCCCTGATTCTGAGCTGGTCCAGATTCCAGCTGCCATATGTGTTTCCGCCTCTGGCTCTGATTCCCAGGGTCCTGTGGAAGATCAGGACAGAATGCAGAGTGGCCATTCTAGTGGCTCCAGATTGGCCCAGGAGGTCTTGGTACCCGGACCTGTGGCAACTGTCAGGCGGACACAGGTGGGCTCTTCCAGAACGCGCAGATCTTCTCGCGCAAGGGCCATTCTTCCACCTCAATTCCAGGGCCCTCAGATTGACTGCATGGCTCTTGAGGCCTGGCTGCTGACATCCAGAGGTTTCTCTCCTACAGTGGTTGCCACTATGAATCGGGCAAGGAAACCTGTGTCCAGGAAGATATACCACAGAACGTGGAAAATCTTTTTTACCTGGTGTGCCTCTGGTGGCCGCTCACCGTGGCCTTTGTCTATCCCGACATTGCTGGCCTTCCTACAGTCGGGGTTGGAGTTGGGATTATCCCTTGGCTCTCTGAAAGGTCAAGTATCAGCACTTTCAGTGTTGTTTGACAGGCGCTTGGCGCTCCTCCCGAAGGTACGTCAATTTCTGCAGGGGTGTCTCGGGTGGTCCCGCCCTATAGACGACCTCTGGACCCTTGGGACCTAAACATGGTCCTGACGACATTGCAGAAACCGCCGTTTGAGCCACTGAGAGACGTCTCTCTCTCTCGTCTGTCCCAGAAAGTGGTCTTTCTGGTGGCGATTACGTCTCTGAGAAGGGTCTCAGAATTGGCTGCACTCTCGTGCAAGTCACCCTTTCTGGTGGTTCACCAGGACAAGGTGGTGTTGCGCCCACGGCCTGAATTTTTGCCGAAGGTGGTTTCAACATTCCACTTGAACCAGGAGATTGTTCTCCCATCATTTTGCCCCGCTCCCGTTCATCAGGTTGAGCGCGACCTCCATACTCTGGATCTCGTGAGAGCTGTACGCATTTATGTGTCCAGGACCGCCTCCTTTAGGAGCTCGGATTCCTTATTTGTCCTCACGATGGGTCGCTGTAAGGGGTCCGCGGCTTCAAAGTCGACCTTGGCCAGATGGATCAAGGCTCCCATTCAGGAGGCTTACCGGTCTTCTGGTTTGCCTCTTCCGGTGGGTTTGAAGGCACACTCTACTAGAGCTGTAGGTGCCTCTTGGGCCTTGCGACATCGAGCTTCTGCTCTACAGGTGTGTCAGGCGGCCACTTGGTCCAGCCTGCACACTTTCTCTAAGCACTATATGGTGCATGCCCATGCCTCTGCGGATGCGAGTTTGGGCAGGCGGGTTCTCCAGGCGGCGGTTGCCCACCTTTAAAAGGGAACCATGTGTTATCCGTCTTGTTGAGGAACTCTTCCCGCCCTGGGGTATTGCTTTAGGACATCCCCATTGTCTGGGTCTCCCATTATGATGATCAGAAAAAAGAGAATTTTGTTTACGTACCGTAAATTCTTTTTTCTTGAATCATCAATGGGAGACCCAGCACCCACCCAGTTGTTCCGTTGCATGTTTGCATTTGATCTGTTCTCTGTTGAGACAGTGTTCCGGGTTGTTACACCGTCTGTGCACGGCATTCTTCCCGATGTTTCGGGTGTGGTTTATTTCTCCTCGCAGCTTATGGACTAAACTGAGGATGTCTCCTACGGTGGGGGTTTATAAGCGGAGGAGGCGGTGCTACAAACTTGTAGTACCTAGTGTGACCTCCGGAGGGCAGCGCCCTAAACCCCATTGTCTGGGTCTCCCATTGATGATTCAAGAAAAAAGAATTTACGGTACGTAAACAAAATTCTCTTTTTTCAGGACTCAGGCGGGAATTTTGATGGTCAAGGATGTAGAGTAGAAACCTTATGTAAATATATATAGCATATCATATCATATATATCCTGAAAGGATTTTTCCAAGATGGTAACATGGATGGACCATCCATATCAATACACTGTAAAACCTTGCCCAGATACTACTAAGTAGAGATCAAGTAGTTTAATTGAGTACTCCACGCAGACTTCAGGTTAGCTGGCTGTCTGGTTATGTTGTAACTCGTGGGGTCAGTTGCCAGTAATTAGTAAGGAGACTTACCAACTCCTCAAACAAATGATTTTAAGGAGAAGAGGGAATTGGCAATTTGAATTTGTCCTATTTCCCTTGGTTGATAAGCTACCAGCAATGTCAGGCAGCTGTGCTAGTCTCCACATTCAGAACCCATGCTCATCTGAGCGGTTGTGTATTTGGATGGGGAAATTTGGAGAGTTTTTGGCTGACAGCTATCTGATTTGTATGGATCCACATTTGAATATGTCACTGTTGGTGAGGGACCATAACGAAAGCAAATGTGCTGAGCTTTATTGGTGAGCCTTTAATTTATTTCTATAGTGCCGATATATTCTGCAGCACTTCCTGTAATTTGCAGACATCCCAGTGGTCACTCACAAACACCTTTTCCCTGGAGTAGAGTTAAAGGAACCTGTCAGGTGGTTTATGCCCCTCCAGCTATCACTGTCTGTAGCTGCAGCTTCATAATATTATTCTAATCATCCCTGTCTGAGCTCAGAGTGTAATGTGAAAGGTGAAAGAAAAGCATTTATACACTTAAATTTCACTCCCCACCTTGGAGGAGGGGGGGACTGTCTGGCAGGATAATAGTTAACTCACTTTTAACTTGGATAGCTAAAGGACCTGTGTTATGTAACGATCATGTGACCATAGTGGGTGGAGCTAAGTCAGCAAATGTATTATGTTCTATGAGAACGTAGCTCCGCCTATTGTAGTCACATGCTTGTGACATCACATCACGTCCCCCAACATGTTCTAGCACAAGGCTGAAATGTTAACTATTAACCTGCCAAACAGTCCCCGTCCTCCAAGCTGGGGACTGACTGCCTCATTACATAAGGAAATGTAAGTGTATAAATGCTTTTCTGTCACCTTTCACATTGCACTCTGAGCTCAGACAGGGATGATTAGAATAGTATTATGATGCTGCAGGTACAGACAATGATAGCTGGGGAGGCATAAACTAGCTGACAGTTTCCCTTTAAGGCTGGAGGGGTTTGCATTACTTAACCCCTTCCTGCGAAATGATTGTATGTTGTGGATTAGGCATTTCCAGCAAATTGTTATCGGCTCTTCATAGTTATGGTGGAGTCCATGAGCTTTGTTCATGGCATCACATTTTTTTTTTAATTCTTTATTTTGAGAATATGAGTATAAACAGAAAAATCAAGGCAAGCCCTCTAATATCACCAGTTCCATGTAGTGATACAAGTACGCCGGGCTCATAAGAACAGTACAGCACCATCATAATATGGAGAAATAAGAAATTGAGAAATAGGTCCTTAGCAGTCCAGCAACAATGGCTTTGTGCATAACCACCATAAGGCCTAACCCTATGAGATGCAAGTTATATTGACTTCGAAGAACAGAGAATCAAGGATGCCATCACTCTTAATGACTGGGACCAGCGATGATTCCAATACAACTTATTTACCCTTTGGATTTGGTGCCGGTTGAAGGAGACTCTGCGTGCTATCGCTTAGAGGGGTGACACCTAGTCACCATATTACCTTGGCAGCTGTTGTCTAACCGTGCAGGTTAGGGACAATACACAGGAAATAGTACAACATTTTCACAATAAAAATGTTTTATGAAAACAAAATGAATTAACATAATTTGTCTTACCACAACTGTTAAAACACTGAAGCTAAATTTATCATTCTCATTTTAAAGTTACTATTGGTTTGTTTTCCATTCTGTCTGCCATTTTTGCGCTGAGTCGTTTAATTGTAGCGTACAGATGTATAGACCCATTCCATTCCTAAGATTGATATCTTGTAATTCTGTTCCGTGTCACAAATGCCCGGGGCGTTCTCTAAATTGGCTGCTGGTGTGAGAAGAAGTTTCTGCGATGCTAATCCCTTCTGGCATTCTGCTACTCTGCAACTCTGTCAACATGAAAGTGAATGTGGTCCTGTACGTGCAAGTGGTGCGGGATTAGTATTGATTATAGTGATGTATTGGTATTTGTCATAGGGACTTTTCAGAACAGCCAGTAAAAGAAAGTGCAACTACACTGCACAATGATGGATTTACAGGGCGGCCGGTGTTGTGTACACAATGTTTGTTCAAGTGTGATGGGCTTTGTCTAGCACAGCCATGTGCTCTGTTTAGTAAGTAAGCAAATCGTTGTTATAGGCGGGTACTCTATAGGCCTTGACATAACAAATGCTCATTCAACTCCAATTTGTAGGACAGGCAGTCTCCAAGTTATGAACAAGATGGCTTCTATAGGTTTGTATTTAAAGGGAATCTGTCCTGTAGTTTTTTTGTTTTAAAACTGACCCCCAATGATATTTAGATCATGCACAGTGCATCACTAAGGCTGGTTTCACATTTGCGTTTGTGTCTGCATGCGGAGGGCATACACTGCCATACTGATGTGAACGCAGCGGAGAATCTCCGCATGCGTTTACATTGGTATGGTGCCCGGCCAGCCAATCAGCAATCTCTGCAGCGGCCGGGAGGCGGAAATCTTTTCCTCTCGGCCGGCGCTGATCTACCAACGCTGTAGGCGCGGTAGATTTGTAGAAACAGCTGATCTGACAGCTGTTTAAATCTCCCGCGCCGACACCTAAGAGGTGATGTTGGCGTGGGATTTAAACAGTTGTCAGATCAGCTGTTTCTTCAAATCTCCTGCGCCGACACAGTCGGGAGATTAGCAGTGGTTGTGCCCGGTAGATCAGCGGCTGCTCCAGCTGATCTCCCGGGAGATCAGTGGCGGCCACCAGGAGTGATTTCAATGAGATCTGCAGCGTTCTCCTGCGCTGTCATGTGTAGGACACTGTGAATCCATTGAGATCCATGCATTTTTTGTGCGCTTGCGGTCGCTTGCTGATAAAACAAGCGCCTGTGAACGCACAGAAAATGCAACAGGCGTAGAAATCCGGATATTAGGGGGTTGGAACTGAACCATAAACAATATAAAGCGGTTCTTTTTGCCGACGACTTGCTATTGTTTGTCACTCAGCCACGCACTTCCTTCCCCTCAATACTCAAGCTTTTTGAAGAATATGGCAAGCACAGCAACTTTAAGATAAATACCCATAAAACAGAGGCGTTAGATGTTTCTCTACCTGACGGGGAGAGGGAGCACCTGGCAGAGACCTTCCCATTCAAATGGCAACAGTCGGGACTGAAGTATTTGGGGATAGTGTTCAATAGAGACCCCTCCAAATGGTTTGACACAAACTCCCTCCCTCTGCTGCAGAGAACGACGACTGACCTCCGTAGATATGACAAACGGCGGTTATCATGGTTTGGTCGTATTAATGCCATAAAAATGGATGTCCTCCCTCGCTTCTTATTTCTGTTTCAGTCAGCTCCTCTAGATGTTCCGATCCAGTACTTTAAACCGCTACAATCAATTATCTCCAGATTCGTTTGGGGTGGAAAGCGTCCTAGAATAAACGCCATGACATTATACCGGCACAAACTACAGGGGGGGAGCAGGACTGCCCAAATTTAGATTATACTATATGGCAACAGTATTAAATCGTCTGGTTGACTGGCAGTACCATAGCGAAACTAAACAATGGGTGGAGTTGGAGCAGGATGCAGTGGACACACCGCTTTGGTGCCTACCCTGGATACTGCCAACTGACAGACCCCAGGTGGGTCCGGACGACTCTCTCGTGGTTACGGCTTTAAGAATCTGGGACCCACTAGTAAAGAAGGCTCTTCTAGCAAGAAGTCTGGGACCCCTTACTCCACTTTGCCATAACCCCTCGTTCTCTTCCGGCGGCACAGGTTAAAACCTTTCTGAAGTGGAAATGTATGGACCGACCTCGAATGATGCAGGTATTTACAGGAGGCGCCCTTGAACCAATTGGAGCTTTAGCCGACATGAACTCTGGGAAAGCTTGGATGGAATATATGCAGCTAAGGTCTTTCTTAACAGGAGGGCCCCCGGGTGTGGACTTCTCTCCCCCCCGACTCTACTTGAGAAACGGTTCTTTTTGGACTCCCCGCCAGCTCACATAATCTCAACCTTATATTCTCTCCTAAATAATCGAGCTGAAGAAGACAGACCCAGATTTATGGGCAGATGGATGCGAGAATTGGAAGTGGAGATCCCTGAGGAGGAGTGGAGGAGGGCCTGTATCTTTACACACGAACTCTCAATGGTGTGCTTAGCCCAGGAGAGAAATTATAAAATCTTGGCCGTTGGTATCGTTGCCTGGCCAGCCTACATGCTGCCTTCCCCACTGCCCCAGACAACTGTTGGAGATGTGGGAAGTCGGGGGGCTCTATGACACACATCTGGTGGAACTGTGAGGGCATTAAGCCTTTTTGGCAAGCAGTATTTCAACTCTACGGGAAGGTTTGTGGTCAGGCTCAGGTGATGGTTCTGGAAATAGCTTTACTATCTATACTCCCCGGATCTCTGAAATCTCAAAAAGCTGACCTACTTAGATTCTTTTTAACTGCAGCACGGACAGTTATACCCAGATTTTGGAAAACTACTCATACGCCTCTTTGACGGACTGGTTGACAGAGATGGTGAAATTACACCGGATGGAAGAGCTCACTGCTGAGATCTCTGATGGCAGGGATCGATATCTTAGGGTCTGGAGCCCTTGGATCCTATTCAGGGATTCTAAGAGGGGAGAGTGAATTCGGCCCCAGAGGATTCTGGTCCCCAGAGACTTGTATAGGACTGCATTTGACCTTACTCCCTGGGAGAGGCCCTCTGAGCTTTAGCCCCCCTCTCCCATTAGGGCCCTCTCTTCTCCTTTCCATTACTTTCACCCTTTTTTCTCTGCCCACTTCTTCCCTACCCCCTCTTTTAGTTGTTTCTTCCCCCTCTTCTAGTACTTAGTTAGATGAATATGTTGCAGTGTGGCCCTCAGCTATGATTCGCTACGTTGGAAACAGGGTCTAACAACCAGTTCACCCAGTGTTTAATAATAGAAACTTGTCCGCTTTTGAGAGGCGAAGGTTCTCTTTCTTTAATTTACTCTACTGCTTTACTTATTTTTTTTTTTCTCTTTTCTTGTTTTCTACACATTTTAAAGCGAACCTGTCACCCCCCCTGGACATCAAAAGCTATAATAGCCACCTTCTGCAGCACTAAGGCTGCATTCAGGGAAGGTGGCTATAGGCTTTTGATGCCCTATATACTGTTAAATATTCACTGCTTACAGTTTAGAAGATCTAAGACCGGGAGTTGGGGTTTCGCGCTCCTCCGACCCGCCCCCTCTTGTCAATCAGCCTGGTCGCCTGCTGCTGCCTCCCTTCAGTCTAGCATGAACGCGTGCCTCCGTTCTCCTCCATGGCGCCACGCATGCGCTGTCCGCGCAGCCCGACGACTTCCTGGACACCCAGCGCATGCGCGGCGCCATAGAGGAGAACGGAGGCGCACGTTCATGCTAGACTGTGGGGGAAGCAGCAGCAGGCGACCAGGCTGATTGACAAGAGGGGGCGGGTCGGAGGAGCGCGAAAGCCCGCCTCCCGGTCTTAGGTCTTCTAAACTGTAAGCAGTTATATAAGTGAATATTTAACAGTATATAGGGCATCAAAAGCCTATAGCCACCTTCCCTGAATGCAGCCTTAGTGCTGCAGAAGGTGGCTATTATAGCTTTTGATGTCCGGGGGGGGTGACAGGTTCACTTTAAGAACTGCAGAGGCTCTCTGAGATTACTGGAGAGCTGAAGTTTATTTTCCAGATTTTGATCCACACAGAAGTGTTCAGTAGAAATGTGCTATATTACATGTTACTGGTTTTACACTTCATATCCGTTTCACAACAATGGTTTTTTATTATTGTTTTTACTAGATTAATCTCATTGCTATGCCTTTCAAGGTTTTGTTCCTGTTAAACAACTTTCCTAAAGGCCATGTTGGCCCTAGTATAAATGGTAAAATTTTTTTTGCTATAGCTGACTTCTAAGCTAATGGTGTGACTTAATGCTGTTTCAGCCTATATAATTGTATTTTGTGATATCTTCCAATGAATACATATAGAACATAAAAAATGCAACAGGCTGCGTTCGTGGGGCGGACAAATTATGTGCATCTGAACGCAGCCAAACACAGGTACCATGTGTTCCTATGTTAAACATAGGAATGCAGTGTGCATGCGTTTGGCTGCATTCGGTTACGCTGCGTTCCAAACGCAAATGTGAAACCACCCTTACCTGGTTAAACAACAAATCCATGTACTTATTTAAAAAAAAAAAAAAAAAAAAGACAGAAGATGCTTATGTTTGCATTATGTACCTACTCACTCAGTCATGTCAGTCCACATCCAGTCATGCAGTTTTTGAAACCTCACTTCCCCCTCCCTGAATTCTAATATATTTACACCACTTGAGGAAGGAGAAGTGGAAGAACCTGTCATGATGTCACGGCCACGTGCTCGTATTGGGTGGAGCTAAGCAGGCAGAATGTGAAGGTGTAGGCTTAGCTCTGCCCATAAAGGTCACATGGTCGTGACATCACCACAGGCCCTTCCACTTCTCCTCCCTTAATTAATGTTAAAATACAGTTAAAAAAAATTGCATGACTGAATGTGGATTGACGTGACTGATTTACCACCCTTATGACTGTTTGTGAAAGTAAATAATGGAAACATCTAAGTGTCTAAAGTGCTTTTTAACCCCTTCACGACCCTTGGCCCACCGTTTGGGCCATGGAAACAAGTTCGTTCCCGACCCTTGGCCCAGGGGGTGGGCCATGGATTGATCGGGCTCCTGCAGGCCGAGTGAGGGTCTCACTGACCTGTCATTCGGCCTGCAGGTACATGGGGTGTTGTACAACACCCCATGGGGGGTCGATTTGCCCCCACCCCCACCCCCCCGGCTACAGGCGCGGTGATTGGCGCTCAAAAGTGAAAGTGAAAATCACCGCGCCTGTCATGCTTCCCTGCCTGCCCCTGCTCTCCCTACCCTCCGATCTGCTACCCTGGCATCCTCTAAGTGCCCCCCTGTCCCCCACCTCTCTATCCTGCCCCCTCTTCATCTTTCTTACCCCCCCCCCCGCTTCCTGTCCCTGCGCCCGCTTCCTGTCCCTACCGCGGGCTTCCTCTTCCTGCCGCCCGCCTGCTCCTGCCTGCCCCCGCTTCCTGTGAGTGCCCCCCCATCCCCTGTCACCCCCCCTCTTCCCCCTGCCTGCCCCCCCCGACCACCGGAGCGGCGATCGCTTCTCCCACTCACCCCTCCGGCGATCGCGCTCCATCCTGCTGCACGGCTGCGTCCCGCTCCTCCTCCTCTTCTCTCCGGCCGCTCGCATCTGACAGCTCTGTGCTGGAGCTGTCAGATGACTTCTACAGCTAGATCATGAGGATCCAGCTGTAGGAAGTGATCTGACAGATCCAGCACAGTGATCCACAGTGACCATTATGTGATCACTGTGGATCACTGTACTGGATCTGTCAGATCACTTCCTACAGCTGGATTCTGAGGATCTAGCTGCAGAAAGTGATCTGACACCCCGGGCGCAGTGACCCACTATGTGCATCACTGCGCCTGGGCTGCCAGATCGCTTTCCGCAGCTCGATCCCCATGCATGGGGATCGAGCTGCAGAAAGCTATCTAACAGCCCGGGCGCAGTGATGCACATAGTGGGTCACTGCGCCCAGGCTCTTAGATTGCTGCTCTGCAGCCCGATCTCCCTGCATGGGCATCGAGCTGCAGAAAGCAATCTGACAGCCCGGACGCAGTGATGCACATAGTGGGTCAATGCGCCTGTGCTGCCAGATCGCTTTCCGCAGCTCGATCCCCATGCATGGGGATCGAGCTGCGGAAAGCGATCTGGCAGCCCAGGCGCAGTGATGCACATAGTGGGTCACTGCGCCCAGGCTCTTAGATCGCTGCTCTGCAGCCCGATCTCCCTGCATGGGCATCGAACTGCAGAAAGCAATCTGACAGCCCGACGCAGTGATGCACATAGTGGGTCAATGCGCCTGTGCTGCCAGATCGCTTTCCGCAGCTCGATCCCCATGCATGGGGATCGAGCTGCGGAAAGCGATCTGGCAGCCCAGGCGCAGTGATGTACATAGTGGGTCACTGCGCCCAGGCTCTTAGATCGCTGCTCTGCAGCCCGATCTCCCTGCATGGGCATCGAGCTGCAGAAAGCAATCTGACAGCCCGGACGCAGTGATGCACATAGTGGGTCAATGCGCCTGTGCTGCCAGATCGCTTTCCGCAGCTCGATCCCCATGCATGGGGATCGATCTGCGGAAAGCGATCTGGCAGCCCAGGCGCAGTGATGCACATAGTGGGTCACTGCGCCCAGGCTCTTAGATCGCTGCTCTGCAGCCCGATCTCCCTGCATGGGCATCGAACTGCAGAAAGCAATCTGACAGCCCGACGCAGTGATGCACATAGTGGGTCAATGCGCCTGTGCTGCCAGATCGCTTTCCGCAGCTCGATCCCCATGCATGGGGATCGAGCTGCGGAAAGCGATCTGGCAGCCCAGGCGCAGTGATGTACATAGTGGGTCACTGCGCCCAGGCTCTTAGATCGCTGCTCTGCAGCCCGATCTCCCTGCATGGGCATCGAGCTGCAGAAAGCAATCTGACAGCCCGACGCAGTGATGCACATAGTGGGTCAATGCGCCTGTGCTGCCAGATCGCTTTCCGCAGCTCGATCCCCATGCATGGGGATCGAGCTGCGGAAAGTGATCTGGCAGCCCAGGCGCAGTGATGCACATAATGGGTCACTGCGCCCGGGGTGTCAGATCACTTTCTGCAGCTCGATCACCATGCTGGCGGATCGGGCTCCAGAGTAGCGATCTGAAAGCAAAGGTGATCGAGAGTCGTGGGACCTTCGTTGTGGACTACGTCGGAGACAAACGTCGTGGGACCTTCGTTATGGACTACGTCGGAGCGATCGAGCGTCGTGGGACCTTCGTTGTGGACTACGTCGGATCTTTTTATAATAAAGATGGAGTCCGAATTGTGTCTGTTTTTTTTTCAAATAAAAAGATTTTTCTCTGTGTGTATTTATTGACTATTTACTGTACTAGAGATTCCTAATGGCGGGTCTAACATTGGCCCTATATTATGAATCTCGGGCTTAGTGCCAGCTGCCAATAAAAAGCTGGCATTAACCCCTTTATTACCCAGTTAGCCACCGGCACCAGGGCAACTGGAAGAGCGTGGGTACAGCGCCAGAAAATGGCGCTTCAATGAATGCGCCATTTTCTGGGGCGGCTGCGGGCTGCAATTCGCAGCATGGGGGGCCCAGAACGCTTGGGCCTCTCTATGCTGAGGATTCCAGCCCCCAGCTGCCTAGTTGTACCTGGCTGGACCAAAAATATGGCGGAGCCCCACGTAAGTTTTTTTTCTAGAAATATTTCTAGAAATAAAAAAAAAATAGGCTTCGCTGTATTTTTGGTTCCAGCCAGGTATGACGAGGCAGCTGGGGGTGGGTGGCAGTCCGTAGCTGCCAAGTTGTACCTGGCTGGACCAAAAATATGGCGGAGCCCTATGTCATTTTTTTTCTAGAAATATTTCTAGAAATAAAAAAAAAAAATAGGCTTCGCTGTATTTTTGGTTCCAGCCAGGTATGACGAGGCAGCTGGGGCCTGGTGGCAGTCCGTAGCTGCCAAGTTGTACCTGGCTGGACCAAAAATATGGCGGAGCCCTATGTCATTTTTTTTCTAGAAATAATTCTAGAAATAAAAAAAAAATAGGCTTCGTTGTATTTTTGGTTCCAGCCAGGTATGACGAAGCAGCTGGGGGCTGGTGGCAGTCCGTAGCTGCCAAGTTGTACCTGGCTGGACCAAAAATATGACAGAGCCCCATGGGTCCCCTATGCTGCGAATTGCAACTACTAGACTAGTATGTTTTTTCACATAAAGTTTCTTTATTCATTTATACGTCTCAATTTGTGAAGCACATGGTGGTTCAAAGTGCTCACTGTGCATCTAGATATGTTCCCTGGGGGGTCTAGTTTCCAAAATGGGGTCACTTGTGGGGGAGCTCCAATGTGTAGGCACACAGGGGCTCTCCATACGCGACCTGGTGTCCGCTAACAATTCCAATTGTTGGCAAACACCAGGTTGCGTATGGAGAGCCCCTGTGTGCCTACACATTGGAGCTCCCCCACAAGTGACCCCATTTTGGAAACTAGACCCCCCAAGGAACGTACCTAGATGCATAGTGAGCACTTTGAACCCCCAAGTGCTTCACAAATTGATCCATAAAAATAAAAAAGTACTTTTTTTTCCACAAAAAAAGTATTTTTTCATTTTTACAGATCAATTTGTGAAGCACCTGGAGGTTCAAAGTGCACACTATGCATCTAGATACATTCCTTGGGGTGTCTAGTTTACAAAATGGGGTCACTTGTGGGGGAGCCCCAATGTTTAGGCACACAGGGGCTCACCAAACGTGACATGGTGTCCGCTAACAATTCCAATTGTTAGCGGACACCATGTCGCATATGGAGAGCCCCTGTGTGCCTAAACATTGGAGCTCCCCCACAAGTGACCCCATTTTGGAAACTAAACCCCCCAGGGAACATATCTAGCTGCATAGTGAGCACTTTGAACCCCCAGGTGCTTCACAAATTGGTCCGTAATAATGAAAAAAGAAATTTTTGTGGAAAAAAAAGTGCTTTTTCATTTTTATGGATGAATTTGTGAAGCACCTGGGGGTTCAAAGTACTCACTATGCATCTAGATACGTTCCCTGGGGGGTCTAGTTTCCAAAATGGGGTCACTTGTTGCGGAGCCCCAATGTTTAGGCACACAGGGGCTCACCAAACGCAACATGGTGACAGCTAACAATTTGAGCTGATTTTTATTCAAATTGTTAGTGGACACCATGTCGCTTTTGGAGAGCCCCTGTGTGCCTAAACATTGGAGCTCCCCCACAAGTGACCCCATTTTGGAAACTAGACCCCCCCAGGGAACTTATCTAGATGGATAGTGAGCATATTGACCCCCCAGGTGCTTCACAAATTAATGGAAAAAAATTGTTTTTGCGGAAAACAAGTACTTTTTCATTTTTACAGATCAATTTGTGAAGCACCTGGGGGTTCAAAGTGCTCACTATGCATCTAGATACGTTCCCTGGGGGGTCTAGTTTCCAAAATGGGGTCACTTGTGGGGAGCTCCAATGTTTAGGCACACAGGGGCTCACCAAACGCGACATGGTGTCCGCTAACAATTTGAGCTCATTTTGCATTCAAATTGTTAGCGGACACCATGTCGTGTTTGGAGAGCCCCTATGCGTCTCCACATTGGAGCTCCCCCACAAGTGACCCCATTTTGGAAACTAGACCCCCCAGGGAACATATCTAGCTGCATAGTGAGCACTTTGAACCCCCAGGTGCTTCACAAAATTGGTCCGTAATAATGAAAAAAGAAATTTTTGTGGAAAAAAAAGGGCTTTTTCATTTTTATGGATGAATTTGTGAAGCACCTGGGGGTTCAAAGTACTCACTATGCATCTAGATACGTTCCCTGGGGGGTCTAGTTTCCAAAATGGGGTCACTTGTGGGGGAGCTCCAATATTTAGGCACACAGGGGCTCACCAAACGCAACATGGTGTCCGCTAACAATTTGAGCTCATTTTGCATTCAAATTGTTAGCGGACACCATGTCGTGTTTGGAGAGCCCCTGTGCGTCTCCACATTGGAGCTCCCCCACAAGTGACCCCATTTTGGAAACTAGACCCCCCAGGGAACATATCTAGCTGCATAGTGAGCACTTTGAAGCCCCAGGTGCTTCACAAATTGGTCCGTAATAATGAAAAAAGAAATTTTTGTGGAAAAAAAAGTGCTTTTTCATTTTTATGGATGAATTTGTAAAGCACCTGGGGGTTCAAAGTGCTCACTATGCATCTAGATACGTTCCCTGGGGGGTCTAGTTTCCAAAATGGGGTCACTTGTTGCTGAGCCCCAATGTTTAGGCACACAGGGGCTCACCAAACGCAACATGGTGACAGCTAACAATTTGAGCTGATTTTTATTCAAATTGTTAGCGGACACCATGTCGCTTTTGGAGAGCCCCTGTGTGCCTAAACATTGGAGCTCCCCCACAAGTGACCCCATTTTGGAAACTAGACCCCCCAGGGAACATATCTAGATGGGTAGTGAGCATATTGACCCCCAGGTGCTTCATAAATTATTGAAAAAAAAAGATTTTTGCGGAAAAAAAGTTCTTTTTCATTTTTACAGATTAATTTGTGAAGCACCTGGGGGTTCAAAGTGCTCACTATGCATCTAGATACGTTCCCTTGGGGGTCTAGTTTCCAAAATGGGGTCACTTGTGGATGAGCTCCTATGTGGAGACGCACAGGGGCTCTCCAAACGCAACATGGTGTCCGCTAACAATTTGAGCTCATTTTGCATTCAAATTGTTAGCGGACACCATGTCGCGTTTGGAGAGCCCCTGTGCGTCTCCACATTGGAGCTCCCCCACAAGTGACCCCATTTTGGAAACTAGACCCCCAAAGGAACGTATCTAGATGCATAGTGAGCACTTTCAACCCCCAGGTGCTTCACAAATTGATCCATAATAATGAAAAAAGAATTTTTTTGTGGAAAAAAAAGTGCTTTTTCATTTTTATGGATGAATTTGTGAAGCACCTGGGGGTTCAAAGTGCTCACTATGCATCTAGATACGTTCCTTGGGGGGTCTAGTTTCCAAAATGGGGTCACTTGTGGGGGAGCCCCAATGTTTAGGCACACAGGGGCTCACTAAACGCAACATGGTTACAGCTAACAATTTGAGCTGATTTTTATTCAAATTGTTAGCGGACACCATGTCGCGTTTGGAGAGCCCCTGCGTGCCTAAACATTGGAGCTCCCCCACAAGTGACCCCATTTTGGAAACTAGACCCCCCAGGGAACATATCTAGATGGGTAGTGGGCATATTGAACCCCCAGGTGCTTTACAAATTGATCTGTGAAAATGAAATAGTACTTTTTTTTTCACAAAAATTTTCTTTTAGCCTAAATTTTTTCGTTTTCACATGGCAACAGCATAAAATTCATCCTAAAATTTGTTGGGCAATTTCTCCTGAGTACACCGATACCTCATATGTGGTCATAAACCACTGTTTGGGCGCACGGCAGGGGTCAGAAGGGAAGGAGCGCAATTTCACTTTTTGAATGGAAAATTAGCTCCAAAAGTCAAATTGCGCTCCTTCACTTCTGAGCCCTGCCGTGCGCCCAAACAGTGGTTTATGACCACATATGAGGTATCGATGTACTCGGGAGAATTTGCACAACACATTTTAAGATCCATTTTATCCTGTTGCCCATGTGAAAATGAAAGAATTGAGGCTTAAAGAACATTTTTGATAAAAAAATTAAAATATCCATTTTTTGTTTCCACTTTGCTTTAGTTCCTGTGAAGCACCTGAAGGGTTAATAATCTTCTCGAATGTAGTTTTGAGTAGCTTGAGGGGTGCAGTTTTTGGAATGGTGTCACTTTTGGGTGTTTTCTGTCATGTACACCCCTCAAAAGGACTTCAAATGTGATGTGGTCACTAAAAAAAATGGTTTTGTAAATTTTGGTTGAAAAATGAAAAATTGCTCATGAACTTTGAACTCTTATAACGTCCTAACAAAAAAATTTTTTTTTTCCAAAATTGTGCTGATGTGAAGTAGACATGTGGGAAATATTATTTAATAACTTTTTTTCTGTCACATATCTCTCTTGTTTATCAGAAAAAAAAATTAAAAATGTGAAAATTGTGAAATTTTCAAAATTTTTGCCATATTTTTGATTTTTTCACAAATAAACGCAAAAATTATCGACTTAAATTTAACACTAGCATGAAGCCCAATATGTCACGAAAAAACAGTCTCAGAATCGCTAGGATCGGTTGAAGCGTTCCTGAGTTATAACCTCATAAAGGGACACTGGTCAGAATTGCAAAAAAGGCCAAGGTCTTTAGGGTCAAAATAGGCTGGGTCATGAAGGGGTTAATGATCAATACATGTTTTGTTTTTTTTTTGTTGCTTTCTTTTGTGTTTTTAAACCAGGTTAGTGCATGATCTAAGTAACATTGGGAGTGGTTGAACAACAAAAAAGGACATGACCTTTAAGTAAAAGATGTACCTATTCAAACTTATAAATTTAAAGTGGAACTCAAGCCAAATGACGACAGCTTGCTGTAATGTGCAGCACTATTGGAAAGAGGTGATGAACCTTAATCTGCACGAGAGCCAACCTCATGTGTTGTACACTGCCAGGCCTGAAAAGGCGCACAGCCCATCCCGGAACAAGCACGGTAGTGGCACCATTACTGTACCGCTGCACAGTTTGCTTTGGCAGTGTCCTGGGGCCCCCGATGTACAGTAATGGCCTATTTTCAGAAGTACAAGTTGTACGTAACTTGGAGACTGCCTATGTACTGTGCTCTCGAAGACTGGGATGTCCAGCATACAAACTAATCTGAGCTGGCTTTGCATATTGCTACAATTACTCTTACCTGGAAATACATTGTCTATAATCTTGGCTCAGAAATGAAGGTATTGCGGCTGTTCTCCTAGGACACACAGGCATAATGACAAATTGAGTTAAAAATAATTTAATTAGAGGGGGTATTCCAGGACCGCTCAGCCTAAATATAGCTGTGATGTAGAAATGCATGTTTTAGGCATTCACACTGCATTATCCTGAGAGCTAACGCAGTAGTTATATAAACTATATAATCAATGTACTGCTCAAAACAATGAAAAAACCTACATCACGCATCATATCTTGAGGAACGATTCAAGTTAACAATCTTTTAATTGTAAATTGTGTAATTTAATGAGATGAGAAATGACATCAACGATCAATGGAAACCAAACACTTCAACCAATTGAGGGCTGAATTACAAATCAACCGGAAACTCCTCAATAAAAATGTTAAATCGCTGGTGGATTCAATTTAGAAACATCAGGGTATGCCCTTGATGAGATGGATTCTCTTCATGAGGTCTTTTGAATCAGGGCTTCGGTGAGCTCCTAGATGTAAATCTGAACAATTGACCTCTCGCCAACTGCTCGTGTGGGATGATTACCCCCAGGATTTCTGAGTCCAGCTATTGACAACTCCAGGTAATAGACCAAACTTTTAGGGTGCCTTCACACTGCGGCACGATGCGGTCTGGGGCTGTCCGGGATGATCCTGACAGCCGCGGACTGGATCAGCACGCAGGACTGGAGGGCTAATGTGCCCTCCGGTCCTGTGTGCAGCCGCACGCAGTTCCCGCTGCTGATAAGTCAGGACTGCGGCGCCACAGTCCTGACCTGTCAGCGGCTGCAGCAGCTGCGTGCAGCTGCACACCGGACCGGAGGGCATATTATATTATCCCTCCAGTCCTGTGTGCTGATCCAGTCCGCGGCTGTCAGGGTCATCCCGGACAGCCCCGGATCACGCCGCAGTGTGAAGGCACCCTTAGACAGACCTGGTTGAAGTTTAAAAAAAAAAAAAAATCCTTCTATGAAAATTATAGTACAGATACAGAAATCCTCTAGAGACATGATCCTCATTTCATACATGTTTTAAAGTGTAAATGTTATTTTATTGGGGGAAAAAAAAATCAATACTGCACTGGTTGTTAATGATGGGTCATATAGCAGCTAAAATGTTTTTTTTTGTGCCATATGACTTATTTTCTCACGTTTTTCTGTGCTATTTTAAAAACAGCATTTTATGGCTCTGTGGGCATGGTCTGCAGCTCATAGGGATTAGTGCAATGTGATGTGATAGCAGAGAAAGGGTCGAGAGATCCTGAGCTGTGTGGAGCCAATAGACAAGGGGTTAACATAGATTGTGAGGGATCTTCTGGCATGAACTACTTTGACCTGATCCTGAACTCTGTTGTTGCTTAGCAACTGTGTGTATGCTGAGCCTAATCTGCAACATTGTTAAATGCCCGTATTCACTGTAGACGGATCTGATTGATGACAAACATATGTCTGCTTCACACATAGTGCAGTTGGGACACTTTGTGGAAGATTTATGAATGGTTTGCAACCAGAATGTTTGACTTAATTTTATTACAAAGTTTATTAAAATCGCTTGCTCTACATTGTTATTAAATAAAAATTTAAACGGCGGTTACGCTTTAAACTCTAAGGTACATGTTGCAGATTTGTCGTGGTTTTTGATGTTTTTTTTTTTCAATGCAAATTTGTCACAAAACCTGAAGGGTTTCCTGATGCCAGCAAAGTGTGTGAATCCTGAAAGGCCCCTTTCAGACTGGCGTTTTGGAAAGGTGCGGCAGAACTACCTCATCTTCCGCCTAACTGCACACTTGTGGTAAGTCCCATGCATTGTCTATGGAGCTTGAGTCAAGTGCGGTTTTGCCTTTTACGGCACGAAAAAAACGCTGCTGACCGTGTTTTTTTTCGCGGCCGCAAGTGCCACATCTGCCACGACAGGCAAAACCACACTTGCCGCACCTGACCACAAGCCCCATAGACAATGCTTGGGGCTTGCCGGATCGGTGCCACAAGTGCAGCTGTTAGGCGGAAGATGCTGTAATTCTGCAGTCTTTTTTTTAAAATGCCAGTGTGAAAGGGGCCTAAGGCTGGTTGCACACTGCAGTTTTTTCCCTGATCAGGTTTGTGTGCCAAAACCAGGAGTGTCTCCAAAACTCAGAACAGGTGTCAATCTTTCAATTATAGTTTCGCTCTGCAAGTTCCTATCCTGGTTTTGGCACACAAACCTGATCAGGGAAAAAACTGCAGTGTGACACCAGCCTATGTAGTTTCTCTTGGCAGATTTAAGTCTAAAATATGTTAATTCTTTCAGGGTTTTAGCTGCAGATTTTATCTATACTAATTTTTGGGGAAAATCTGCACCAAAAACGCATGTTTTTGCTGCAGCACTTTTTCCGCCGAATGATGCAGAAATGGTGCCGACCTTTCAGCACCAAATAACATATAGAACATATACAGTGCCTACAAGTAGTATTCAACCCCCTGCAGATTTAGGTGGTTTGATAAGATGCAAATAAGTTAGAGCCTTCAAACTGCAAACGAGAGTAGGATTTATTAACAGAAGCATAAATCTTACAAACCAAAAAGTTATGTTGCTCAGTTGAATTTTAATAAATTTTAAACATAAAAGTGTGGGTCAATTATTATTCAACCCCTAGGTTTAATATTTTGTGGAATAACCCTTGTTTGCAATTACAGCTAATAATCGTCTTTTATAAGACCTGATCAGGCCGGCACAGGTCTCTGGAGTTATCTTGGCCCACTCCTCCATGCAGATCTTCTCCAAGTTATCTAGGTTCCTTGGGTGTCTCATGTGGACTTTAATCTTGAGCGCCTTCCACAAGTTTTCAATTGGGTTAAGGTCAGGAGACTGACTAGGGCACTCCATCACCTTGATTCTTTCCCTCTTGAACCAGGCCTTGGTTTTCTTGGCTTTGTGCTTTGGGTCGTTGTCTTGTTGGAAGATGAAATTACGACCCATCTTAAGATCCTTGATGGAGGAGCGGAGGTTCTTGGCCAAAATCTCCAGGTAGGCCGTGCTATCCATCTTCCCATGGATGCGGACCAGATGGCCAGGCCCCTTGGCTGAGAAACAGCCCCACAGCATGATGCTGCCAACACCATGCTTGACTGTAGGGATGGTATTCTTGGGGTCGTATGCAGTGCCATTCAGTCTCCAAACGTCACGTGTGTGGTTGGCACCAAAGATCTCGATCTTGGTCTCATCAGACCATAGAACCTTGAACCAGTCTGTCTCAGAGTCCTCCAAGTGATCATGAGCAAACTGTAGATGAGCCTTGACATGACGTTTTGAAAGTAAAGGTACCTTACGGGCTCGTCTGGAACGGAAACCATTGCGGTGGAGTACGTTACTTATGGTATTGACTGAAACCAATGTCCCCACTGCCATGAGATCTTCCCGGAGCTCCTTCCTTGTTGTCCTTGGGTTAGCCTTGACTCTTTGGACAAGCCTGGCCTCGGCACGGGAGGAAACTTTCAAAGGCTGTCCAGGCCGTGGAAGGCTAACAGTAGTTCCATAAGCCTTCCACTTCCGGATGATGCTCCCAACAGTGGAGACAGGTAGGCCCAACTCCTTGGAAAGGGTTTTGCACCCCTTGCCAGCCTTGTGACCCTCCACGATCTTGTCTCTGATGGCCTTGGAATGCTCCTTTGTCTTTCCCATGTTGACCATGTATGAGTGCTGTTCACATGTTTGGGGAGGGTCTTAAATAGTCAGAAAAGGCTGGCAAAAGAGATAATTAATCCACACATGTGAAGCTCATTGTTCTTTGTGCCTGAACTACTTTTTAATACTTTAGGGGGACCAAACAGAATGCTGGTGGTTTGAGGGGTTGAATAATAATTGACCCACACTTTTATGTTTAAAATTTATTAAAATTCAACTGAGCAACATAACTTTTTGGTTTGTAAGATTTATGCTTCTGTTAATAAATCCTACTCTCGTTTGCAGTTTGAAGGCTCTAACTTATTTGCATCTTATCAAACCACCTAAATCTGCAGGGGGTTGAATACTACTTGTAGGCACTGTATGCGCACATACCCTAAGTGTCTTTAGTTGTGACATGTTTGAAATGTGTAGGAAATCGTGATGATGTTCCTAGAGGATATGTGCACGATTAGTTTTCCAGTAAAGATTTTTTTTTCTATATTCTACCATATGATGGAAATACGCATGTCTGTGTATAACTTTGAGCCCCTATGGTCACTACCGGTAGTAATTCTTGGCAGTATCGGATGGCCTGAAATACATAATGTACCAGTGGCTGTCTTTTGCATTCAGGTCTGTGTAATGGTAGTCAATGTCATCAATATCTTTGTCATCCAGAAGCTGCCGAAACACTCGGGCCGCAGCATTGTCTTGTACAAGAAGGAGCCCAGAGCCAACACACCAGCACAAGGTGTTATATCCTAATACCTAACAATAGTTAGGCCTCTCACAAAAATTACCTATACCGTAGCACATGCCTTAGGTGTATGCTGTAAAAATCTAATGACATGTACATTCAGCGTGCAGTGTGAACACCACGTAAATACACCATGACTTGGCCTTAATAGGCAGTTGCGGCTCCTGCTTTGGAGGCTTTCACCGTGAATATTTTCCAGGTTAACACCTTTTTACCAGATTTTTTTATTTTTTGTGTGTGCAAAAAAGTTATTTACCAACAACTTGAATTTACTTTCATCATTGAACGCCTAGACGTGGGCTGCTCAGGGTTAATTTAGCCATATTTGTGAGGAATGCTCTTGGTGGATCCTCTGCATTGTGATGCCCCTGTACAGCTCGGACTCTGCCCTGGTTCATGTGTGATGTTGCTGGGTGGAGTGAAGCAGGCAGTTCTAATTTCGGATGATTAGCGTCTTAGCTCTGTATGTGCTGAATGGACGTCATGTACTAATAGGCCGCGCTCTCAGTAGAACTCTGTCTGTGGATAATTGAATTTTGTAAGTAGGGCCTGAAGAAAAAGAAAGATGTTCAGTTACCGCCATCTACCTAATTATAAAACTGATGTTTCTGTTAAGACATCATGCAGGAATGAGAGAATTATTCCTAACTCAGCATTTCATGGCTAAGACGGGAATAACTCCGTCCTGGCTCCAACCACTGGAGGTGAAACTACAGACACTGTACCACTGTCTGCAGTTTCCATAACTCCTTGTACTAAGGATTATCGGAGTTGCTTTTTTTGTATGCTTTTTCCATTGCCCTCCAGTGACTGAAGACTTGATGAAGTTATCCCAGTCTCAATCATGAAAGATTGAGATTAGAAAATCTTATTCAATGATTAAAATTGCAAATTGATTATGAAAATAAGCAACTTTGCAACTTACCTCTTAATTATTATTGGAAATCAAATCCTATTCTATAGTTTACAGCTCATTGCCTATTTTACTGGTGTCGTAGGTGGCCGGCCTCCTAGGCAAGGAGTGTGTTCCTCCAAGTGCTGCACAGCCTATGGATCCAGCCAGCTTCAGTCCCCCTGCTTCCCTCCAATGTGACAATCAGAACAGCAGCACAACTATGCCGTAGACTCAGTGAATCTTCAGGAGCGATTCTGGCCCTGAAGTCAGGAGGCAGAGGAGTGATGCGCTGTTTCTCAGACACATTAAGGGTAAATGTCCACGATCAGGACACACTGCCTTCTGGTTTTGCTCTTGCAGAGGCGCTATTGTTCTATGGGGGAAAACGCTCTTTTAGTACCTGGGTGTGGCATTTTTTTGCTGTGTCCTCCCTCTGGAAACACTCGCGTCTCCTCAAGCATAAATTGTGCCACTGGCCGGTTTACGCTACGTAAAAAAGTACAGCGGGCATGAGATTTCTGTAAATCCCATCTAAAGTGCTTGTACTGTACAACGCAGCGTTTTGGACACAATGAAGATATGCTTTGTCCAAAATGCTGCTAATCCTGATGGTGGGCACTTACTGCATTGTATACAGGACTGAGGGTAACTATAAAAGCAACATTGCACCAAGGACCAGGAAGATTCCCCGACTTTCCATGTTTTTGCCCTGAGCCTCACTTCCTGTTCTTCAGTAGTCATCTCATTATCATCAGTCAGGATTACAGGTAACACTGGATGCAAATGACACCTAATCTACCATTGACAATGGAAAATGGGAACACTCATTTCCTTACTAGTCTATAAAGCAGATTAGAGAAATACAATTGAAAGATTAACGTTTCATTAAAATGATGCATTCTATTTAACTTTTCCACCAACTCATGTTATAGCTTTATTATACAGTTGCATCTCAATGAATTAGAATATCATAAAAACGTGAATTTATTTCAGTAATAACTTTTTGATGGTATTCTAATTCATTGAGATGCGCTTGTAGTCTCTGCTAAACGTAAGGTTGGTACAAATTTCTGTAACAATACTATACAATCTTTATAGTGTTAAAGTTGCCTCAATATCCAGTAGTCTGAAAGGTCAGATATCAGGGTGGTCTTCCTGCTGAGGAATTTTACAGCTTCTGCTTGGTTTTCCAGACTTGTTTCAACACTAAGTGCTATTGTAAGAGAAGAATCTGTCGGTGTGAAAATGTATTTGTGCAGCCTAATGTGTTATATGCTTTCCACACTTAGACTATTCTTGTGCAGCATTTAATTTGGTGGAATTGTAATTTAGTAAAAAAAAAAAAAATGTTTCCGACAAAAACGTAAAGCACCACTGTAAGATTTTTTGTTTGTTTTTTTTCAACCACCGCCGAATTGGTATCAACAAAAAAAAAAACCCTGACTAATGCTTAAAGGGGTTGACTCCTCTTCTAAAATCAGAAAAATTACAAGTTCCTTGTAAAAACATGTAGTTGTGCAATGTATGTCATATGAGAAATTCTCGGTTCTTAAAGGGGTTGTGCCACAAACGGTTGTACTCTTTAATTAAAAAAAAGAGAAGAAAAGGATAAAATTACTTTTCTGAGATAGTACAGCATCTCAATGAATTAGAATATCATAAAATCAATGTCATATCGCCATGATCAGGGAGTTTCTGGGAGCCCTGCAACACATTGACTCAATATTCACACTTTGATGTCTCGGGGAATACGGCAGCTCTGTTTTTAACCCTTCATCCTCCCTACTTTAAAGAGGACCTGTCACCTTCCCCTGCTGCATGGCAATCTAAATGCAGCACTGACTGCAGCACGTCTGCTGCATTCAGGGAAGGGATCCACTGTGTGCTGTGTACCCCGAGATATAGCCTTAAGAAAACTCACTGCTAAAAGTCAGGAGGGCATTCCCTGGGGCTTGAGTTAGCTTGATTCACGGGGGCCATTCCCTCCCCCTCTGCCTCTCTGTGCCGCCTCCTGCTGTGCTAGCTCTGCCGCCCTCCTCTCTGTCACTCATCCTGCAGCACACAGCATGCAAATCATTTGTCCTGACGTCAGCTCCAGATTCCTGCCCTGCTGTCTGACCGCTTAAACATCACAGCAGGAGCCGGCACAGAGAGACAGAGGGGGAGGGAATGGCCCTCCTGAATTGAGCTGACTTCAGCACCAGGGAATGCCCTCCTGACTTTTAGCAGTGAGTTTGCCTAAGGCTGTATCTCTGGGTACACAGCACACAGACACATGGGGGACCTCTTCCTTGAATGCAGCAGACATGCTGCATTCAGTGTTGCATTTAGAAGGCCATGCAGCAGGGGGTGACAAGTTGTCTTAAATTATCTGAAATAATGACCTTTGGGTTTTCATCAGCTGTAAGCCATAATCAACATTTACAGAAAAAAAAACACTTGAAATAGATCACTCTGTTTATAATGATTCTGTATAATATATACATTTATTTTTTTTGTTTTGAATTACTGAAATAAATTAACTTTTTAATGATGTTAATTCATTGAGATTCACTAGCATTCTTATAAATATGCCCCTGTGTAATATATGTGTTCGACCATGCAGAAACAAGTCTGATATACCACAGCTCCTCTTTCTGTGATGTAAAATAAGTTTCTAAAAAGACAAATTAAATGTTTTTGTCTTATGTTACCGTCACACGCGGCAATATTGCTAGGCAATTTCACTGGCAATTTGCTGGTTGCAGTGAAGTCATGGACACATTGTTCTATTTTGTTGCCATGTACAAATGTAACAATGTGTCCATGACTTCACTGCAACCAGCAAATTGCCAGTGAAATTGCCTAGCAATATTGCCGCGTGTGACGGTACCTTTAGAGCACGAATCCGCTGCGATCTCCGGCTTTAATATACGCTCTCTTACTCCCTGCTCCCCCCACCCAGGAGCTGTGGTATATCCCACCTGTTCCTGCATGGTAGGACTCCTACATTATACAGGGATACATATAAAAGAATATCTCTGGACAAAACTGTTTTTTTTTTTTTTTAAACACATCCAGCTGTGGAACTTATTTTTACTCTAAAATCTACAATTGTTTGTGGCACAACTTAAGAACAAAGGGATTTTTTTGATAGTTTGCTGTTCGTTGCCACGTTACCAGCCACTGCTGCAGTCTTTTCAGCGGGTCTCCTAGGCAGAAGGGGCTCTGTAAATACAGGCTATGTCTTAAAAAGATTGTCTGCTCCGAATCTGCCTGGATTGGTGGATCTGGTGGTCAGTCTCAGCCTGGATCGTCCAATGCTGCAGTGCTACCTTCGCCTGCAGCATTGGATAAGACACAGTTCACACAACCTGCTTCACCCCCGGCAGGCAGTAAGTTATTAGGCCTAGGAGCAATGTGCTCTTCAAGATTGTACATGAGACAATCTCTTTTTATGATCAGCACATTAGCCAGAGCCGTGGAGTCGATACGTCAAACCTCCGATTCCTGAATTTCCCGGACTCAGACTCCTTCGACTCTGACTCCTTCACATATGACTCATGTTTAAAGAGGACCTGTCATCCCCCTGGTGCTATCCTAACTGAATGCAGCGTGTCTGCTGCATTCAGAGAAGGGGTCCCCCCTGTTTCTAGCCCATCTGTAAGTTGTTAAAAGGACTTTATAAAGTGTACAGATAAGGAGTTTGGAGGGTCTTACTCAGTAATGAGTCATCAGGCTTTAATCATTATTGTGATACAATAATCAAGATATTTAGATAGACCATAAAAATAATTCATAATAATAATCAGCATTGACCTACTGTACCCAATGTACCGTATATACTCGCGTATAAGCCGAGTTTTTCAGCCCAAAAATTGGGCTGAAAAGTGCCCCCCCTCGGCTTATACGCGAGTCAATACGGCCCCCCTCATAATTTGGCGCCCCCACCTCACTTGCTGGCCCCCCCGCATGCAGCGCTGCGCATATACTTTACCTGTCTAGCAGCTGTCACCCTCCGATGGCGGATCGCGGCTCCTGGGCTCCGGGCTCCATCTTCCTCTCTGTCTTCCTGCTTGTCAGGTGACCGGCCGGCGTCGCGATGACGTCATCGCGATGAGCCCCGGTCACAAAGCAGGAAGACAGAGAGGAAGATGGAGCCCGGAGCTCAGGAGCCGCGATCCGCCATCGGAGGGTGACAGCTGCTAGACAGGTAAAGTATATGCGCAGCGCTGCATGCGGGGGGGCGCCAAATTATGAGGGGGGCCCTGCTGGGGCCCTGTATACTACCACTGGGGCTGAATATACCACTGGGGCTGCTGTATACTACCACTGGGGCTGTATGTATACTACCACTGGGGCTGTATGTATATACCACTGGGGCTGTATGTATACTACCACTGGGGCTGTATGTATACTACCACTGGGGCTGTATGTATACTACCACTGGGGCTGTATGTATACTACCACTGGGGCTGTATGTATACTACCACTGGGGCGGTCTGTATACTACCACTGGGGCGGCTGTATCCTACCACTGGGGCTGCTGTATCCTACCACTGGGCTGCTGTATCCTACCACTGGGGCTGCTGTATCCTACCACTGGGGCTGCTGTATCCTACCACTGGGGCTGCTGTATCCTACCACTGGGGCTGCTGTATCCTACCACTGGGGCTGCTGTATCCTACCACTGGGGCTGCTGTATCCTACCACTGGGGCTGCTGTATCCTACCACTGGGGCTGCTGTATCCTACCACTGGGGCTGTATGCATACTACCACTGGGGCTGTATATACCACTGGGGCTGTATATACCACTGGGCTGCTGTATACTACCACTGGGGCTGTATACTACCACTGGGGCTGCTGTATGCTACCACTGGGGCTGAATATACCACTGGGGCTGTATACTACCACTGGGGCTGTATGTATACTACCACTGGGGCTGTATGTATACTACCACTGGGGCTGTATGTATACTACCACTGGGGCTGTATGTATACTACCACTGGGGCTGTATGTATACTACCACTGGGGCTGTATGTATACTACCACTGGGGCTGCTGTATCCTACCACTGGGGCTGCTGTATCCTACCACTGGGGCTGTATCCTACCACTGGGGCTGTATGCATACTACCACTGGGGCTGTATATACCACTGGGGCTGCTGTATACTACCACTGGGGCTGTATACTACCACTGGGGCTGCTGTATGCTACCACTGGGGCTGAATATACCACTGGGGCTGTATACTACCACTGGGGCTGGCTGTATACTACCACTGGGGCTGGCTGTATACTACCACTGGGGCTGTATGTATACTACCACTGGGGCTGTATGTATACTACCACTGGGGCTGTATGTATACTACCACTGGGGCTGTATGTATACTACCACTGGGGCTGTATGTATACTACCACTGGGGCTGTATGTATACTACCACTGGGGCTGTATGTATACTACCACTGGGGCTGTATGTATACTACCACTGGGGCTGTATGTATACTACCACTGGGGCTGTATGTATACTACCACTGGGGCTGTATGTATACTACCACTGGGGCTGTATGTATACTACCACTGGGGCTGTATGTATACTACCACTGGGGCTGTATGTATACTACCACTGGGGCTGTATGTATACTACCACTGGGGCTGTATGTATACTACCACTGGGGCTGTATGTATACTACCACTGGGGCTGTATGTATACTACCACTGGGGCTGTATGTATACTACCACTGGGGCTGTATGTATACTACCACTGGGGCTGTATGTATACTACCACTGGGGCTGTATGTATACTACCACTGGGGCTGTATGTATACTACCACTGGGGCTGTATGTATACTACCACTGGGGCTGTATGTATACTACCACTGGGGCTGTATGTATACTACCACTGGGGCTGTATGTATACTACCACTGGGGCTGTATGTATACTACCACTGGGGCTGTATGTATACTACCACTGGGCTGTATGTATACTACCACTGGGGCTGCTGTATACTACCACTGGGGTTGTATACTACCACTGGGGCTGTATACTACTACTGGGGCTGTATATACTACTGGGGCTGTATATACTACTGGGGCTGTATATACTACTGGGGCTGTATGTATACTACCACTGGGGCTGCTGTATACTACCACTGGGGCTGTATATACCTCTGGGGCTGCTGTATATACCTCTGGGGCTGCGTGTATATTACCACTGGGGCTGTATATTACCACTGGGGCTGTATATACCACTGGGGCTGTATATACCACTGGGGCTGTATATACCACTGGGGCTGTATATACTACTGGGGCTGCGTGTATACTACTACTGGGGCTGCGTGTATACTACCACTGGGGCTGTATATACTACTGGGGCTGCTGCTGTATACTACCACTGGGGCTGCTGTATACTACCACTGGGGCTGCTGCTGTATACTACCACGGGGGCTGCTGCTGTATACTACCACTGGGGCTGCTGCTGTAACACTGCTGGGGCCTGTATATACCACTGGGGAGGCTGCTGTATACCACACTGCTGGGGGCTGTATACCTGTGCTGGGGTCCACCCTCGGCTTATACACGAGTCAATAGATTTTCCCAGGTTTTGGGGCAAAAGTAGGGGGGTCGGCTTATACACGGGTCGGCTTATACACGAGTATATACTGTATTATATATTTTAGGAGTCGATCCATTTTTCTACCAACTCTGACTCCACCAAAATGGGCTCAGACTCCACAGCCCTGGAAAAGTCAAATGGCTTTACATGGCTGTGGAAGTGAAACCTCATTTTATTTCTGGCATCATTCCCTTTTGTTAATGCTTTTCAAAGCGTCAAAAAATATTTAAAATCTCGTGGGTATAAAAAAAAGAAACAAAACTGAAAAGCTGCTTATGTTGATGTGTTAGCATTAAGCACAAAACCTCCCGTCTTCTATGTAAAACTGCAGTGCTGAGGAGTGAAGGGAGCGCTGCGGAGAGCTTGCCCTTTGCAGAAGTTATAATTTTTATCATTAATAGGAAAACAAAAAATCCTGAAAAGTTCAGGAACACAAGCCGCCTGTGTTGTGCCACTGTATTTCTGTGCCGAAGTCGAATGTGCTGGAAATAACAATCTACCTGCTGCTTCAGCTTTTTTGTTTCAGCAGCGCACAAGTGCTTTCTAACTGCGTGCTAAATGTGTACTGCCTGCTGACAGTACACATACAGGAGTGAATGAGAGCTTTCACACCGCGTGCGCCCTATTATAAACATAGGGGCCGCGGTCAGCATGCTCACACTTGCAGATGCATCTGCAAAACGCTGCAGATCCATCTGCAAGTGTGAAGGCAGCCTAAATAAAGACTTCGCTTCCCTGTTCCCTACTGAACAAAGGCCCACGGGGCTCTGGTAAATATTTTGTTTCACTTGTTGATGTAGTCACGATCCATGAAGTGATTCTCACCATGGTTTAATGAAGTATTATTTCGGTAGAGGTTTGTTCTAGTAGTTGAGCACATTTTGGTAGTCCAGAAGTATTTTTCCCTACAGATGCAGTGGATGACTTTGCATTTCTTTATTTCACTTCACACATTTCCATCGCTCTGAACAGATCTCTATCCTCAAAAAGTAGGCATTATTTTACTGTTTAACTGATAGTCCTGAAACTATTATTCATGAGATCTGTATAGTATCTATTGGCTTCCATGAGATCTGTATAGTATCTGTTGGTTTCCTTGAGATCTGCACAGTGTCTGTTGGCTTCCATGAGATCTGCACAGGGTCTGTTGGTTTCCATGAGATCTGCACAGTGTCTGTTGGCTTCCATGAGATCTGCACAGGGTCTGTTAGCTTCCATGAGATCTGCACAGGGTCTGTTGGCTTCCATGAGATCTGCACAGGGTCTGTTGGTTTCCATGAGATCTGCACAGGGTCTGTTGGCTTCCATGAGATCTGCACAGGGTCTGTTGGCTTCCATGAGATCTGCACAGGGTCTGTTAGCTTCCATGAGATCTGCACAGTGTCTGTTGGCTTCCGTGACATCTGGATAGTATTCATTGGCTTCCGTGCAATCTGGACAGTATCTATTGGTTTCTGTGAGATCTGGACAGTATCTATTGACTTCCGTGCGATCTGGACAGTATCTATTGGCTTCTGTGCGATCTGGACAGTATCTATTGGTTTCTGTGAGATCTGGACAGTATCTATTGGCTTCTGTGCGATCTGGACAGTATCTGTTGGTTTCTGTGAGATCTGGACAGTGTCTGTTGGTTTCTGTGAGATCTGGACAGTGTCTGTTGGTTTCCGTGAGATCTACTTAGTATCTGTTGCTTTGGCTTATTGTACAGATATTAGTATGTTTACTGTATGCTGCATTATGGAGGTGCATTGCATCTAGTACACAGCCATACAGGGTCTGTACACATGCCATGTCGCAAGTGTAGAGCCCCTGACATGGCAAAACAGCTTAAAGACCCCAATTTGGAAATTAGACCCCTCAAGCAATTCCTTAAGATGTGTACTAGGCGTTTTACCCTACAGATGATTCACAAAACTTTACAATATTAGGATGTGAAAACAAAAGTAGTTTTTTTTTTTTCCAGTAAAGGTGTTTTAGCACCAAATCTATAAATTTACACAAGGGGCAATAGGAGACAATATACCCCATAATTTGTTTGGTATAGTCTCCTGAACATCATGATATGTGGTCAAAAAAAGAAATGCTTTGGCACATTCAAAACGCTGAAGGCAAAGAGCGGTATTTCATTTTTGGAACGCAAATTTAAAGTTAGATTTTCAGAGCCCCTGATGTGCCAAAAACTGGAAAAATCCCAAGAGTGACCCTACTGTACAAATTGCACTCTCAGTGAATTAATCTGTGGCGGCAGGGATTCTTGTAACATCCACGCCATTCCATTTTTTTTTCTAGAGAATTGTAGATATGCCAGCCTAGTGCCCATACATTGTGCCCAGTGTGTACTTCTGGCAACATGCACCCTGTAAATTGATAGTTGGGTTCTCCCAGTACAGTAATTCCAAACACTGTGCTACTTCTTGCAGTTTAGGCACAGGGGGGCCAAGAAAGAGGGGGCTGTTTGGAATTGGTAGCGCAGATTTCCCTGGATTTTATTTGAAGGGGCTGGAGTTGTTGCTTTTCCAGAGTCTTTGTTCCAGCAGTAATATGGGAGAGACCTATATTTCCAGTGAAAAATGACGAACGTGAACAAGTTTTGTTTTTTGTTTTTTTTGCAGGATATGTCAGGGTTTTTATTGGTAATATATTGGGGCACAGTTAATTTTTTTGATCGCTTTCAGTTTAAGGTTGGGATCACATCCTTCTGTTTTACACTAAGCACTTGTGTCTTGGTTTCTGTGTAAATCCAGCCGAAAATGTGATTTACACAAAACTCACTATTATGAGGCAGATGGAGACACTTTGGTCTCTGGCATGTTTCAGGGATATCCATCTTTATTAGGAGTGCACAGAACTGTGGTTGTTCCACCTTTGTGCATTAAAAAGATGCCTAAAATTATGGGACAGAGACCAGACAGAGTCCAAAGTACTCTATTTCTCTCATTATAGTTAGTGGTTCCATCAGGTGCAGGCTAGTGATGGGGCAGGTGCAGACAATAGGATTTGTGGTCGGATCACACATGTCCGAATTTTTTCCTCAGTCTGTCCAAGGAAAGAATCTCTGATGCCAGAGTTTGATCTGATATTTAGATCGCATTCAGCCATGCAAGTCATTGAGTGTGTGGAAAATATTTCAATGCATGTGGATGACGGCTGAGCGCAGTCCAATCTCCACACACTGACACAATTTTGAAGATGGAGAAGTTTTTTATTTTCTCAATCTTCTCATCCAAGGGAATTAGGCTACATTCAGACTGTGCAGATTTTTTTTCTCTGTTTTGAGCTGTGTGTTTGTTGAATTCTGCAGAAAAACTGGATCCTTTTTTTTTTTTTTTTTGTATGGAAAAAAAAATGAGTTTTTGTATGCGTTTTTTCCCCCCCATTTTGGAGGGCTCCTGTGGGAAAAACGCAGGAGAAAAATGCTACAGAAATAGACATGCACTTCTCTAAAATAGAGCTCTCCTAAAGTGAAAAAATAGATCACTTTAAAGGGGCACAGTCTGAATGGCAAAAATGAAAACCCACAAACTTTGCTGGGATGTTATTTGAGTGATCTGTTTTCTGCAGTGCACTACAATAAAAGGATCAAAAACAGTCTGAATGGAGCCTTAGGCTGCGTTCACATTGTGCGTATTATTTGCGCTTTTTTGCGCGCGTATTTCCCCCCAAAGCGGACCTGCGTCTGCGTGTCACAGCAAAGTGAATGCACTTTCACTTTTGCTGTTCACACGCAGCGCAATTTTCGGCCGCGCTTTTATGGGAGAAAGCGCGCGCGTAAAAAGAATGAACATGTTCATTCTTTCCGTCTTTTTACGTGTGCGTTTTCCCATAGGCCCCATTTTAACCCCTGGAATTACGCATCGCCGTTCAGACGATGCGCATTCCAGAGCGGGACAAGAGGTATGTGCCCAGGAAATGATGTCACACGGGAACAGCCCCAGGGAAAACAGGAAATCCCATCATTTTGGGATTCCTGCTTTCCCGTGGCTGTCCCTGTGTGACCGAGTGTCTGAATACTCACCGCTCCTCAGGATGCATGGGAAAGGCGTCCGGTCCTCCTCGCGGCTTCCAGTCCTCCTCGCGGCTTCCAGCATCTGCCGGTGAAGCGATCAGCTGACTGTCAGCTGAGCCGGTCAGCTGACAGATCGCTTCTCCGGCACACCGACAGACATGGGGGCATTGCAGAGGACATGGGCCAGCCGAGAGGGAGGTAAGTATGTATCTGTGTGTGTGTGTGTGTGTGTGTGTGTGTGTGTGGATGTGGATGTATGTGTGTGTGGGTGTGTGGATGTATGTATGTGTGTGTGTGTGATGTATGTGGATGTATGTTATGTATGTGATTATGTTGTTTGTGTGGATGTGTGTGTGGATGTGTGTGTGGATGTGTGTGGTGTGGATGTGTGTGTGTGGATGTGTGTGTTGTGGATGTATGTGTGTGTTTTTGTGTATATGTATGTGCGTGCGTGTACATGAGCATGTGTGGATGAGTGTGCGCAGATGTGTGCGTGCGTGGACATGTGCATGCATGGACGTGAGCATGCGTGTGTAGACATGTGCGTGCGTAGACGTGTGCATGGATGGATGTGGACGTGTGTGTGGATGTGTGCGTGCGTGGATGCGTATGTGGATATGCGGATGCGTGGCTGTGTGTGTATGTCAGCGTGCGTGAATGTGTGCGTGTGTGGATGCATGTGTGGAAGTGCGTATGTGGATGTGTGTGCGTGGATGTGCGTACGTGGATGTCAGCATGCGTGGATATGCGTGCGTGAATGTCACCATGCGTGGATGTCACTGTGCGCGGATATATGTGGATGTACGTGCTTGGATGCGTATGTGGATGTGCGTGTGTGGATGTCAGCGTGCGTGAGTGTGTGCGTGCATGGATGCAATGGAAATGCGTACGTGGATGTCAGCATGCGTGGATTGCGTGCGTGAATGTCACATGCGTGGGATGTATGTGGATGTGCGTGCGTGGATGCGTATGGGATTTGCGTGTGGGATGTGCGTGGATGCGTATGTGGATGTGCATGTGTGGATGTGTGCGTGCGTGATGCATATGTGGAAGTGCATGCGTGGATGTCAGCGTGTGTGGATGTAAGCGTGTGTGGATGTCGCGTGTGTGGATGTCGGCGTGTGTGGATGTCGGCGTGGATGCGTGTGGATGTCGCTGTGTGGATGTCGGCGGTGTGGATGTCGGCGTGTGTGGATGTCGGCGTGTGTGGATGTCGGCGTGTGTGGAGTGGTGTGTGGATGTCGGCGTGTGTGGATGTCGGCGTGTGTGGATGTCGGCGTGTGTGGATGTTGCGGCGTGTGTGGATGTGTGCGGCGTGTGTGGATGTGTGCGGCGTGTGTGGATGTGTGCGGCGTGTGTGGATGTGTGCCGGCGTGTGTGGATGTGTGCGGCGTGTGTGGATGTGTGCCGGCGTGTGTGGATGTGTGCGGCGTGTGTGGATGTGTGCCGGCGTGTGTGGATGTGTGCGGCGTGTGTGGATGTGTGCCGGCGTGTGTGGATGTGTGCCGGCGTGTGTGGATGTGTGCCGGCGTGTGTGGATGTGTGCCGGCGTGTGTGGATGTGTGCCGGCGTGTGTGGATGTGTGCCGGCGTGTGTGGATGTGTGCCGGCGTGTGTGGATGTGTGCCGGCGTGTGTGGATGTGTGCCGGCGTGTGTGGATGTGTGCCGGCGTGTGTGGATGTGTGCCGGCGTGTGTGGATGTGTGCCGGCGTGTGTGGATGTGTGCCGGCGTGTGTGGATGTGTGCCGGCGTGTGTGGATGTGTGCGGGTGTGTGGATGTGTGCCGGCGTGTGTGGATGTGTGCCGGCGGTGTGTGATGTGTGCCGGCGTGCGTGGATGTGTGCCGGCGTGCGTGGATGTGTGCCGGGTGCGTGAATGTGTGCATGCGTGATGATGGGTGCATGCGTGGATGTGGGTGCATGGGTGGATGATGGTGCATGGGGGGTGCTGGGGGGATGATGGGTGCATGGGTGGATGGATGGGTGCATGGGTGGATGGATGGGTGCAACAAGGGATCAAGTGTCCTCTTGTTGTAGTCTCTGGGATCATAGTCATGGTTCACTGTATGACAGATCATTGTCATACAGTGCACCATATCTGTGATCCCAGAGACTGTAGGAAGAGGACACTTGATCCCTTGCTGTAGTATCTGGATTGAGCAGAGGCGATCAAGCGTCGTGGGACCTTCGTTGTGGACTACGTCGGAGGTGATCGAGCGTCGTGGGACCTTCGTTATGGACTACGTCGGATCTTTATAATAAAGATGGAGTCTGAATTTTGTTTGTGTTTTTTTTTTCAAAATAAAAATATTTTTCTCTGTGTGTATTTTCTGACTATTTACCAGAGATTCCTAATGGCGGGTCTAACATTGGCCCTATATTATGAATCTCGGGCTTAGTGCCAGCTGCCAATAAAAAGCTGGCATTAACCCCTTTATTACCCAGTTTGCCACCGGCACCAGGGCAACTGGAAGAGCATGGGTACAGCGCCAGAAAATGGCGCTTCAATGAATGCGCCATTTTCTGGGGTGGCTGCGGGCTGCAATTCGCAGCATGGGGGGCCCAGAACGCTTGGGCCTTTCCATGCTGAGGATTCCAGCCCCCAGCTGCCTAGTTGTACCTGGCTGGGCCAAAAATATGGCGGAGCCCTACGTCATTTTTTTTTCTCTAGAATTAGTTCTAGAAATAAAAAAAAAAATGGGCTTCGCTGTATTTTTGGTTGCAGCCAGGTACAACGAGGCAGCTGGGGGTTGCTGGCAGTCTGTAGCTGCCAAGTTGTACCTGGCTGGACCAAAAATATGGCGGAGCCCTACGTCATTTTTTTTTTTCTAGAATTAGTTCTAGAAATAAAAAAAAGTCCTTCGTTGTATTTTTGGCAGCCAGCCAGGTACAACTTGGCAGCTGGCTGACTGGAATCCTCAGCGTGGAGAGACCCAAATGTTGTGGGTCCCCCACGCTGCAAATTGCAACTCACAGCCACCCAAGAAAATAGCGCATTCATTAGAGGCGGCATTTTCTGGTGCTGCAACCCAACTCTACCAGTTGTCCTTGTGCTGGTGGCACACAGGTTCTCCATACACGACATGGTGTCCGCTAACAATTTCAATGGAAAATTAGCTCCAATTGTTAGCGGAAACCATGTTGCGTATGGAGAGCCCCCTCCCTGTGTGCCTGAACATTGGAGCTCCCCCACAAGTGACCCCATTTTGGAAACTAGACCCCTAAGGAACTTATCTAGATGCATAGTGAGCACTTTGTTTCCCCAGGTGCTTCATAAATTGATCCGTAATAAGGAATAAGTATGTTTTTATTTTCAAAAAAATTTATTTTTTCATTTTTACGGATCAATTTGTGAAGCATCTGGGGGTTCAAAGTGCTCACTATCCATCTAGATATGTTCCTTTGGGGGTCTAGTTTCCAAAATGGGGTCACTTATGGGGGAGCTCCAATGTGGAGACACACAGGGACCCTCCAAAAGCGACATGGTGTCCGCTAATAATTTGAATGGAAAATGAGCTCAAATTGTTAGCGGACACCATGTTTGGAGGGTCCCTGTGTGTCTCCACATTGGAGCTCCCCACAAAGGGAGGCTAAGGAAGAGAGGAGGACATGGAGGAGACGAGACCAGGGAGGCCAGGGATGACAGGAAAGGGAGGAGAGGAGGCCACTGTACAGTGCTAACCACTGAGCCACTGTATACAGTGCTAACAACTGAGCCACCATATACGTGCTAATCACTGAGCCACCATATACAGTGCTAACCACTGAGCCACCGTATACAGTGCTAACCACTGAGCCACCATATACAGTGCTAACCACTGAGCCACCGTATACAGTGCTAACCACTGAGCCACCGTATACAGTGCTAACCACTGAGCCACCGTATACAGTGCTAACCACTGAGCCACCATATACAGTGCTAACCACTGAGCCACCATATACAGTGCTAACCACTGAGCCACCATATACAGTGCTAACCACTGAGCCACCATATACAGTGCTAACCACTGAGCCACCATACAGTGGTAACCACTGAGCCACCATACAATGCTAACCACTGAGGCACCATACCATGCTAACCACTGAGCCACCATATACAGCGCTAACCACTGAGCCACCATATACAGCGCTAACCACTGAGGCACCATATACAGTGCTAACCACTGAGGCACCATATACAGTGCTAACCACTGAGCCACCGTACAGTGCTAATCACAGAGGCACCATATACAGTGCTAACCACTGAGCCACCGTACAGTGCTAATCACAGAGGCACCATATACATTGCTAACCACTGAGCCACTGTACAGTGATTACCACTGACCCACCATATACAGTGCTAACCACTGAGCCACCATATACAATGCTAACCACTGAGCCACTGTACAGTGATACACTGAGCCACCATTACAGTGCTAACATGAGCCACTATATCAGTGCTAACACTGAGCCACCGTACAGTGCTAACCACTGAGCCACATATACAGTGCTAACCACTGAGCCATCTATCAGTGCTAACCATGAGCCACCATATACAGTGCTAACCACTGAGCCACCATATACAATGCTAACCACTGAGTCACCATATACAGTGCTAACCACTGAGCCACCATATACAGTGCTAACCACTGAGCCACCTATACAGTGCTAACCACTGAGCCACCTATACAATGTAACCCTGAGCCACTGTACAGTGATTACCACTGAGCCACCCTATACTCCACATAAATCTTGCAACAACAGTGTAGTTTCTGGAGAGAGGACTGTGCTATTCAGCGGCTCTTTCTACGGCACCTGTTCATTTCACCGCACTCCCTATTCAATAGCATCGCGCCTATTTCTAGTTTTTTTTTAATAATAAAGATTATTTTTACAAAGTGTTTTTTTTTTTTTTTTGTTTCCAATCTCAATTTCTCTATTGCTAATAGCTGGCTGTCACACTGACCGCTGACATTACCAATAGGGGCTTGGTGGCAGCTGTCAAAAAAGGTGTCACCAACCCCGTTATTACCCAGACTGCCACCGCCCAGGCAGCTAGAAGAGCGAGGTACCTGCCAGGTTTGGCATCTCTCATTGAGGCGCCACTCCTGGGGCGGCTGTTGGCTGCGGTCCTTAGTGTGGTGGGCCCAGAACGGTTGGGCCTCACCACTCTGAGGATTCCAGCCCCCAGCTGCTTGGGTTACCCTTGCTGGACATAGAAAATGCAGCATGTAGATTGTCCATTCTCTAGTACACTTTTCAATGGAGAATGTAATAATGGAAAAGAAAGGAAATGACATCACAAGGCTTTTTTTTTCTTTTTTTTTTAAACAAACTTCATTTCTACATGTTTGCAGTACACATGCAGAAAAAAACGCGTCCGTAAAAAAAACGCATCAAAAAACGCATGTGTGTGAACACACATGCGTTTTTTTACGCGCGTAAAAAAACGCGCGTATTTCTTTAGAAAACTGCATGCGTAAAAATACGCGACAAAATACGCACTGTGTGAACGCAGCCTTAACACGCACTATGTTGACGCTCCGATTGGATCAGAGAATCTACAGTCATCTGCACCTCTCTTTAAGTTGCATTTACACTGAAAGATTATGATAGGCAAGTGTTCTTAAGGACAATCATCTCACTAATACCTTTCAATCTAAACACGCTGCTAATCACTCAGACGAGCAAAACGCTCATTCATCAGGTGAAATTACCTTTTGGAGCTGCAGAAAAGTTCAGTGTTCTCAGTAGCGCATCATCCTCTAAACACGACTCGCTCTGCCAAAGACAATGGCCTTAAACTATAGCAAATTGTGGGGTATTGGTTTGTCTTTTGGTCCAAAACACGTAAACTTGTGAGCCACTAAACAGCTCCCCACATGTCTCAAGTCCTATCCACTAAATTCTCATCTAAAGTGAGCAAAGGACACAAATAGAAAATACATTTTCTTACCACAGCAGATTCAGGTCCGGCTCAGGTAGCGGTGTTGAATGCTGTAACAGCTCGCCTACTGAGATGGGGGCTAATGTAAGAGGCTGGGCATACACTGTGCAAACCTGTGTGAACTGCGCTCTATATGGATCCCATTGTGTTTGCAGGACTAACCAGTGGTCACTCCCTCTGTGAGAGAGGAGGTTGCTAGTGATTGGGGCTGGTGTCTTGCATTCATAATGCCTTCAGTTATATCCTGGGCAAAGCTGCACACAGCACTGAGTGTAAGGGTCGTCTGACCTGAATCTGCTGTGGTAAGAAAATTTATTTTCTATTTGTGTCCTTTGCTCACTTTAGATGAGAATTTAGTCGATAGGACTTGTGACGTGTGGGGAGCCGTGTAGTGGCTCACAAGCTTACGTGTTTTGGACCAAAAGACAAACCAATACCCCACAATTTGCTATAGTTTAAAACTAATTTTCCACAATTTCAGCACCTGTCGGTGTGTTTTTTTTTTTCTTGCACTCTTTTTGTTGCTGTGTGTAGCTGGGCCATATGGGTGCGTTTGTTCCGGCGCATGTAGTGGTGTTGAATGCCATAACAGTCCGCCTACTGAGATGGGGGCTAATGTAAGAGGTTGGGCATACACTGTGCAAACCTGTGTGAACTGCGCCCTACATGGATTCCATTGTGTTTGCAGGACAACCAGTGGTCACTCCCTCTGTGAAAAAGGAGGTTGTTAGTGATTGGGGCTGGTGTCCTGCATTCATAATGCCTTCATTTATAACCTGGGCAAAGCTGCACTGAGTGTAATGGTCGTCTGACCTGAATCTGCTGTGGTAAAAAAAAACAATGGCCGCCTATGTGTACTAAAACATCTAATCAAGATGGTTCAGTGCACCTCTGAAGAGCGGTCTACCTGTGTAACCTGCCTAGTACTCAACCATTCCATGAGAACAGACCTTTACTCTGTATGGCCAGACCTCATTATTTTCAGTCTGTTTGAAATCCCCTCACCTTTATTGATGATCTGGGAATGGTCTCTAAGGCGGCCGTCACACGCATCAATTTAAAGCACGATATCGCTTAAGCGATCTGCTTTTTGATCACTTAAGCGATATCGTTTGTGCATCGCTGCGTGCAATCAAGCGATTTTACAATGTAAAATCGCTTGATCGTTACATCGGAGATTGGTGAGCCGGAGCTCATATCAAGCGATAAACGCTTGATCAATCTGCCTCATCGTGGTGTATGACACCACGATGATCCATCTCCCAGCGGCAGAGCCTATGCTGGGAGATGGTATCTATGGTAAACGTCAGGTTACTAAGCGTCACGCGGCGCCTAGTAACCCGATGTGTACCATAGTTACCAGCGATCTCGCTGGTCCACATTGCTGGTGAGTCTGCCTGTGTGACATCTCACCAGCAATGTGAGCGATATTGTTAGCGATTGCGCGTGCACGTGATCGCTAACAATATCGCTATCTATATTGAAGCGTGTGACGGCCGCCTAAGGTAGATTTGGAGGCTGGGTGTGTTTTTAGTTCCTGCTAAAAGAGAAAATGTTATTCCTTAGTATGTTCTGTTTATTATTCCTTATCTCTACTCTCATTAGTCAGTGCTTGTTTGACATCATTTTTTTTTTTTAAACTTATAAATATGCCCCATCCATCAGGAAGCATAACTGGGCTTTAGGCCAGACTAATACGGTATTATAGGTAGCTCTGCCTGCTATATACTATAGAAATCTCGGCCCGCTATGTACTATAGGAATCTCGGCCCGCTATGTACTATAGGAATCTCTGCCCGCTATGTACTATAGGCATCTCGGACCACTATATACTATAGGAATCTTGGCGCCCGCTATGTACTATAGGAATCTCGGCCCGCTATGTACTATAGAATCTCGCCGCTATGTACTATAGGAATCTCGGCCCGCTATGTACTATAGGAATCTCGGCCCGCTATGTACTATAGGAATCTCGGCCCGCTATGTACTATAGGAATCTCGGCCCGCTATGTACTATAGGAATCTCGGCCCGCTATGTACTATAGGAATCTCGGCCCGCTATGTACTATAGGAATCTCGGCCGCTATGTACTATAGGAATCTCGGCCCGCTATGTACTATAGGAATCTCGGCCCGCTATGTACTATAGGAATCTCGGCCGCTATGTACTATAGGAATCTCGCCGCTATGTACTATAGGAATCTCGGCCCGCTATGTACTATTAAAGAGGATCGGTGACCCCACTGGTACATGGCAAACTAAATGTACCTCCCTCCTCTGCCTTGTCTTCTTCTGGGTCTGACATCGCACAGCAGGAGCAGAAGAGGAGGTGGAACACACAAGGAGGAGGCAGGGAGGACTGTGCCAGCAGCCAGGAACTCTTAAGGTACTGTCACACGTGGCGATGTCGCCCGCGACATCGCCGAAAAGTGACGTAACAGCGATGTTGCGGGCGATATCACAAGTGCGTCGCGCTGTATGACAGCGCGACGCAACTGCAAATTATCGCTGGTCGCAGGTTGACAGGTTTATGAACATGTTCATAAACCTGTCAACCTGTGACCAGCGATTAGGCTGGATTGCGCCGTCTGACACTGTTGGCGGCGCGATCCAGCCTATATCGCAGCGTTGCTGAGGATCGCTCGCTGGGCTGAGCCCAGCCCAGCGAGCGACGGCTCCGCCCGCATCGCCGCCGCGTCACCGGCAACGTCGTGCCGTGTGACAGCTGGCCTGCGATGTTGGAAGCGAGCGTGCACCTGCACATCGCTTCCGACATCGCAGGCCAGAATCGCCACGTGAGACACCACCTTTAATCAGATCCCACCCAGACAACCCCTTAACTGTTAGGTTTCTAAAGTCTTTTTTAAAGCTTACAGGGGTCTAGAGACATGAGATACCCCTTCCCTGAATGTAAAAGACCTGCTGCATTCAGTGCTGCATTTAATTTGCCATGCACCAAGGTATGACAGGTCCTCTTTAATACCGCAATCTCTGCCCGCTACATACTATTAATACGGCAATCATTGCCTTCTATACCATTTGGTAAATCAAGAGTCCTATGCATTTTTGGACAACTCACTTAAAATTAAAGTCCCATTTATATCTGTAGACTTCCAAAAAATATAAATTCCGTATATTGTGCAAAGATTTCCAGTAGAAAAGACCCTAAGCATCACAATCTGAGCTCATTGCTTTTTGTAAGTGCAGGAAACGTATCCCTGTCCTGCTGTCATTCACAGGCTCAGAATCTCCATACTAAGTACTAAACCTTCTTTCGTGTAATGTGTGTGGAAGGCCGGGCGGTCCAGTCTGGATTTGTTCCAGCTGTCTTTTCGGGTAGTCCTCCACACTGAGTGCGGAGACAGTCTGTACGAACACGTCCTTATAACTGATCCAGATAAACATCAGCTGCTGACTTCATATTCCTGGCTTATCTCTCGTGTTTTCATTATTGCATTCATAACTTTGAGCCAGTGTTACACAAGTGAAGTACAGGTGCATGTTTGATGCGGTATTGGAGCCTCAGGGCCCGTCCTGACAACCTAAACACATAGCATCATATACACAACCTCATATGTTGTGTGTGAACACGGCTTAAAGGGAACCTGTCACCTGGATCTAAGCCCCTACACTATCACTACCTGTCCCTGCACCTTCCTAGCTGCTCCCTATCTATCCCTCTCTGAGCTAAATCCGCCCTATAAAACTGCAGAAAAATAACTTATAACTTACAGAAGTCCCTGAGGCTGGGGACTGAGAAGGCGGCGCCAGGCTCCATTCAGCCCCTCCTCCATGCAGCAGCACACGCCCCACTGGGCGGCGTTATTCTTTCTTCATCGCCGCCTCCTCTATTTGGAATCTCCCACCCACTTTACACTGTAAGGTGACTCAGGTATTTACTCACACAGCACACAGTTCAGGTATTCACAGACCTCCAGATTCCGATGTAACAGATCAGACTAACCCCCCGACCAGAATATACCCGAGGTATAAACTGGGCTAGCCCAGAATATACCCCCCTGGGCCAGAATATACCCTTGGTATATTCTGGCCTAGCTCAAACTATACCCCGGGGTATAAACAGGCCTAGGCCAGATTATAACTCTCCGTATACCACAGCAGCTGTAGATCAGGGCCCCAAGCCGTGCACAGGGCCCCAAGCAATGCATGAGGGCCCGAGGCAGCACAAGGTGGCCCCAGGCAGCAGAAAGTGGCCCTATGCAACATACAGGGGCCCCAGGCAGTGCTAGGGGCCCCAGGCAGTGCATGGGGGCCCGAGGCAGCACACAGGGGCCCCAGGCTACACACAGGATCCAAGGCTACACACAGGGGCCCCAGCCAGCATACAAGGGCCCCAAGCAGTACACGGGGCCCCAGGTAGTGCACAGGGCCCCAGGCAGTGCACAGGGCCCCAGGCAGCACAAAGTGGCCCCAGGCAACACAAAGTGGCCCCAGGCAACATACAGGGGCCCCATGCAGTACCAGGGGCCCCAGGCTACACACAGGATGCCAGGCTACACACAGGGGCCCCATGCAGCATACAAGGGCCCCAGGCAGTGCACAGGGCCCCAGGCAGTGCACAGGGTCCCAGGCTACACACAGGATCCCAGGCTACACACAAGGGCTCCATGCAGCATACAAGGGCCCCAGGCAGCACACAGGGGCCCCAGGCAGCACAAAGTGACCACAGGCAATATACAGGGGCCCCAGGCAGTGGGCCACCCGGGGCCACTTTGTGCTGCCTGGGGCCCCTGTGTGCTGCCTCTGGCCCCCATGCGCTGCCTGGGACCCCTTTGTACTGCCTGGGGCCCTTGTATGCTGCATGGGGCCCCTGTATGTAGCCTGGGACCCTGTGTGTAGCCTGGGGCCCCTAGTACTGCCTGGGGCCCCTGTATGTTGCCTGGGGCCACTTTGTGCTGGCTAAGGCCACTTTGTGCTGCATGGGGCCCCGTGCACTGCCTGGGGCCCCGTGCACTGCCTGGGGCCCCATGCACTGCCTGGGGTCCTTGTATGCTGCATGGGGCCCCTGTGTGTAGCCTGGGATCCTGTGTGTAGCTTGTGGCCCCTAGTACTGCCTGGGGCCCCTGTATGTTGCCGGGGGCCTCTTTGTGCTTCTTGGGGCCACATTGTGCTGCCTGGGGCCCTGTGCACTGCCTGGGGCCCCTAGCACTGCCTGGGGCCCTAGCACTGCCTGGGGCCCTAGCACTGCCAGGGGCCCCTGTATGTTGCGTAGGGCCACTTTGTGCTGCCTCGGGCCCCCATGTGTTGCTTGGAGCCCTGATCTACAGCTGCTGTGGTATACGGAGGGGTATAATCTGGCCTAAGCCACTTTAACCCCGAGTATATTCTAGTCGGGGGGGTTAGTCTGGCCTGTTACACCGGGGCGCAGCCGAGTAGAACCTCATACAATCCCAGCAGCTCCTGCTGCTGTCCTGACACACTCCACCCCCTCCCCACAGCCCAGGGCAGCACATATCATCTCCTATTCACCCGCACACCTGGGGGTCAGTGATTTCAATCAGCACTTAGCTCCAGTAGCAGCTCACCCTGTGTGTGCTGCTACCGAGCAGAAGATACAATCTCCCATATGCTGTGTCTCAGTCAGGGGACACATCGAGGTCGCATCACCACAACATGATAGGTGTAAAGCACAGATTCCAAATGGAGGAGGCGGCGATGAAGAAAGAATAACGCCGCCCAGCGGGGCGTGTGCTGCTGCATGGAGGAGGGGCTGAATGGAGCCTGGGCCGCCTTCTCAGTCCCCAGCCTCAGGGACTTCTGTAAGTTATAAGTTATTTTTCTGCAGTTTTATAGGGCGGATTTAGCTCAGAGAGGGATAGATAGGGAGCAGCTAGGAAGCTGCAGGGACAGGTAGTGATAGTGTAGGGGCTTAGATCCAGGTGACAGGTTCCCTTTAAGGCACAAAGGCTGTACTTGCATATTATGATCATACTGCAGTTTTTTCTGTGAATTTTACAAAATGATTACATTGTGTAAATGCAGCCTTAGAAATGTGGATTCTTATTTATTTTGTTGAAAATATGCTGCATCAGCAGCACTTATGCCGTGCCATGTATCTGCAGCATAGACTGATATAACTGTCTCAGACCTGTGGCTCTGCTGCAAAAATTCAAGGCAAAATTGACAATATTGCATGTCGTAACCATGCATTACATATCAGGAGAATCTGTACAGGAGTTCCACAACTTTTTTTTATATTGATGACCTATTGCTCATATTCGGCATGAATATTCTGTTGTGGTGGTGCAGCACCCAGTACCGATCAGCTGTTCCCAGAGTCAGCGGCAGACAGATGCTACAGTTGCAATATGGAATAGCACAGTGCTGTCAACCCTATAGTGGTCACTGTGGGTACTGCAGGTGTGCTCCATGTCATTGGATTAGGGTGGGGAGGGATGTGCAGCATATGGCCACTATACAGTTGACAGAGCTGAGCTCCACAACTGATCACATCTGGCCGGCATCAGGAGCAGCTGATCTATGGCGATCTGACATAATGTTGACCTATCCTACAGAAAGGTCATCAGTAGAACAACATGGACAGCCCCTTTTAACTTTTAAAATGATGAAGAGATACAATGTATAATAATACTAATGATAATTTATTTATGGAGCGTCAAGGTGATCCGCAGCACTTTACAATTTAAAGGGGACATATACAGACAAATTCAGACAATACAGAGTAGCAAAATAAATCAACAGATACCAGGAGTGAGGACCTTATTTGCATGCGTGATACATAGACGCACCGCCAAATATTTCAGCATCTGGGGAGCTACTGCTGCCAAGAATAACTAATCAAAAAAATAAAAGCAATGCAGAAAAAAGGTGCACACGCAGATGCAGAGCAATACATTTTAACACTATATGGGCTTGAACCACTCTGCAAATTTTCCAGCGTTTTTGCTGCAGAAAAGGTGCAGATTTGTGATAAAATCCACAAGCCAGCAAGTCTATGGGAAGTTAAGTCTTGTGCCCATGCTGCGCTTTTTTCAGCTACTGAAAAGGTGCGGATTTTGCTGCGGAAAAATCTGCAGCATGTCAATTCACAATGAACATGATTGCTGAACTTATTCTAAACCAGTGGTTCCCAAACTCCAGTCCTCGCAGCCCCCAACAGGTCCTGTTTTCTGCATTTCCTGAGTATTGGGCAGGTGATGCCTTGCTAATGATTCCATTAGCTGTTCAATGCTAAGGAAATCCTGAAAACCTAACCTTTTCGGGGGTATGAGGACCAGAGTTTGTTTCCCAAAGTGTGAACAAGACTTCTACATCTAATTGTGATCCTATAACTGCGATAATACGGAGCCCATATATTACTATTTGTATAGGAAACATTTATTAAGTGTATCAATATCTGTACTCCTTGTGCTTTGTGTCCTTGTGCTTCATAAAACATTCACCACAATGAATGATATCTGAATGTCAGACTGAATTTCACAAACTTTAATATGTATTCAGCTTATTCAAACATCTTATCTTATTCCATTTTGTTAATTTATTTATTTCCTACAGGATAATGAAAAGAGAACACCTCTCCATGCAGCTGCCTACCTAGGAGATGCTGAAATAATCGAGCTCCTTATTTTATCTGGTATGTTCTGTAGTTTCTGCACATTATGGTATTACAGGATCTGAAGATGATGATACAGGGCATATATTGTACAGTCACATATACCACTTGTGTCCAGCCAACATGCAGCTGAACCTGAACTTCTACAGGTCCGCTCATCTCTAGTTATAATGGGCCTGAACACAAATTTGATAATATAGAAAATGAAGGGATCGGTTCTGCCATCAGCTACGCTCCCGTGTTTGTGGGGTGTGAACAGGTCCTAAGCTAACCTGAAGTGTGTACTAACCTGTCCTGCACTCTGTAAAATCTAATGAAACGCCTTGTACTATTTTTATAGCATAAAATGTTTCTCATATATAATAAAAGTTCTATTCATTTACGGTATCTTGATTTTAATGTTTTATTAGTTTACTTATACAAATTATATTATAGTAGCTACGCATTATAAAACATTCTCCACCTACTTACTGAACAACTTCATAACTGGAAGATAATACATACGTTTAACAGCTACATTTTTTTTTTTTTACATTTACCGTGTTTCAAGACCTTTTGCTAGAGGTCCGACCTCAGGTGACCCATTTCCCTCTAAATAGCTTACAGAATTTCATCTGCTTGTATACTATGCCTATTGTCTTTGGGATTTGATGACTAATTGCAGCTGCTGACATTCTGACTGTGAAATGTAAGACAAAATGTAGGATCGGATCTATAGGGCTATCTCACCAACAGACTAAGTGATAAATGTTTAAGTGCAGGTCTTAGCAGTTAGACCCCCTAGGCTGGGATCAGGGGTCCCATATTCCTCATTTGAAAGAAGTTGTAGTGGACACACCTAACCACTTCTATATTCCTCATCTACACTACTGCTTTAGACATATGGCAGACACAGACTCCATTCTTGGGATCATTGTCCAAATCGGATCCACCCACAGCTGTTAACCATTTAAATACCGCTGTCAATCACTGATAGCAGCATATAACATGCGCAGACAAGAAGCGCGTTATTGATCCTGCCCATTGTAGCGTCTTTCTTGTGATCACGCAGAGCTGAAGGATTGTTATGACAGCCGAGGATCAGTGTTTCATTACTATCCTACTGTGAGTGTCTGCATTGAGCCAGCATTCATAGGAGATTGTTATATCTGCTGTACAGAGCAGTTCTGATGGCAAAGATGTTACCTATCGTTCTGAAAATGTAGCAACACCAAAAAACTTAAATTTTTGTCAGTGTATTTATTGTATAAAAGTGATTAAATAGGATTTGATTTCTATTGTTCTTGTTTTAATGGTGTCTCCTGACTTGCAGACTAAAGTTTACACTTTTGGCAGCAAATGAAAAGCATCAAATGTCAAACGCCAGAATTACTGTTTGTCTTTTTCTATTTCTTCCCATAAAGAGTTAATAAAAGTTGGCTATTGGGTTGTATAATGGAAAGGTACTGTAAGTATCTGTCCAAATCTTTCACAAGTTAAAAATAATCCACTTCTTTATTAACAAATCATTAAAATCAATTTTTATGTGGTAAAAACGCTCCACCTCTACTTTTGGAATGCTACATGCATATTTAATCATGATTTACTTATATCTGATGTTGTATATGTCCAAAAGTGCTGCCACAGACAAATATTACTGATTCCACAAAATCCAAGCGCTCATACTGCTGTGTAGATGAAAAAGTACTGTCACTTGGAATTCAAGGGTAAAAGCAAATCGATGTGAGGAATTAAGGCCAGATTGTGCCTGGTCCTTTTTAAAGGGTTGTTCTTAAGTTTGTAAGTTATCCTACACAAAGGTTATAAGAAAGAAAAATCGGGCACTGACCTTTCTGAGGCTGGTGGTAATCCGAATAGGAGATCAGAAATAGCGTCCAGAAAACCGGGGTTGTTCTACAGAGTTGAAGACTGACGAATGCGGTAAAGATGCGGCACTCACCCGGATGCTGGTTTCAATGCATCTTTATTTACCGTATATACTCGTGTATAAGCCGACCCGTGTATAAGCTGACCCCCCCTACTTTTGCCCCCAAAACCTGGGAAAACCTATTGACTCGTGTATAAGCCGAGGGTGGACCCCAGCACAGGTATACAGCCCCCAGCAGTGTGGTATACAGGCCCCCCCAGTGGTAGTATACAGCAGCTTCCCCAGTGGCATATACAGGCCCCAGCAGTATATACAGCAGCCCCAGTGGTATACAGCAGCCTCCCCAGTGGTATATACAGACCCCAGCAGTATTACAGCAGCCTCCCCAGTGGTATATACAGGCCCCAGCAGTATATACTGCAGCCCCAGGGGTATATAGCAGCCCCGGGGTATATAGCAGCCCCAGGGGTATATAGCAGCCCCAGGGGGTATATAGCAGCCCCAGGGGTATATAGCAGCCCCAGGGGTATATAGCAGCCCCAGGGGTATATAGGCCCCCAAATGCTGGCACAGAGGACTGGGGATGGTTAGATAAGCAGCGGGGGGGCCCTTACACAGAGGGGGGGCGAGTGCCAGCATTTGGGGGCCAGATATGCTTCCCCTGCCGCTGATTGACAGGGGGAAGCAGTGTATATATAATGAGCGGCCCCACGTGATGGGGCGCTCATACAGCAGCCTCCCCCGCCTCCTCCAGCCTACCCAGCCCCGGACACAGCCCCACCACCGTATTGACCCGTGTATAAGCCGAGGGGGAGACTTTTCAGCCCAATTTTTGGGCTGAAAAACTCGGCTTATACACGAGTATATACGGTAATTCATGCGGTTACAAACAGATACTTGGACCCGTAGAAGCACCAACTGGTGCGAAACGATGACCGTAGTCCCGTGCACCTCCTCTGTTTGTAACCGCATGGATTAAATAAAGCCGCATTGAAACCAGCATCCGGTAGAGTGCCACATCTTTACCGCATTTTTATCCTATACAAAGGATGGGGGATAACTCTCTGATCGCTGGGGGTCCAACTGCTGTGGCCCCCGTCAATCCTGAGAATCAGGGCTATGAAGAGCTGTGGCTAAAAGAGTGGAAGTCATGTGCACTGCGTTTCCATTCAATCTAAGTGCTGAAGATGAGCCAAGCGCTGCGCTACGCAATGTCTGACTCTTCTATTGGCGGTCATAGCAGCTGGATCTATAGTGATCGGAAAGGGGATGAATTATAAAGGGGTTGTCCGGCCTAAAACTGAAAATTCTTCAGTCACTTTGTGACTGCAGAATTATCGATCCTTCCAGTGCCTGCACAGTACGCTGTGTGGATTTGCAATTTCTAAGCCGTGAACGGTCTGCAGTTAGTTATACATGTTCCCAGCAACAACAAGACTAGTGGGCTTGGCGCCTCTCAATAAAAGTGTATGGAGTATGTGTATCCAACTAGTGGGAGTGGTTGTCCAGTGGGCATGGCCTAACTCTGTACAAGTGTATTGAGTGGGTGTGTCCAACTAGTTGGAGTGGCCATCCACTGGGCGTGGCCTAGCTCCATACACTTGTATTAAGCAAGGCCGCACCCACTAGTCGGGGGCTCTGGCCGGGAACATGCATACCACATAACTGCGGTCCGTTTCCGGTTTAGAAACAGTGAATGCTCAAAGTGCTCAGTGTGGGCGCTGAGAGAATTGATAATTCTGCAATCACTCAGTGACTGCAGAACTGTTATTGTAGACCGGACAACCCCTTTAAGAGGTTAATCTTACTGCTGTAACCAGGGCTGTGGAGTCTGAGTCGATGTCTATTTTAGTGTAGGCAGATTTAGGGAAATTGAATCGGAGGCTTGGCTTGCCCCGATTCAAAATTGGACAGCATCAGATCCGAATTAGCCCCCATGTTCTCCAATGGAGATTGGATCGGATTTGCACTTGATCACATCCGATTTTTTTTCAGTAGCCAAAATCGTAGACTGCTGCGATTTTGGTTTCCGAGTTAAAAATCGATCTGATTTGTTTTGATTAAAATAAAATGGTAGTCTATGCAGATCGGATCTGATATCTGATCTGAAAATTTGTATTGAGCATGCTCCAAATCCCAGACTGCTGCCGCTTAAATAGGATCCGTTAGAAAATCGGACTGATGGCATCCGATTTAGTGCATCCGATGCTGTCCGATTTTCATCTGACAGCATCGGATTTACCAAAATTGTAATGTGAAAGCACCCTGAGCTCTAGTGGTGGGGGAGGGTGTGTTCATCTTTCCTTTGAGTGTTGCTGATTGGTCAGAATCGTAGAGGGAGAAGTACACACCCCCAATGAAAACTGATAACTATTCTTAAAGGGAACCTGACCCCTAAAAATGACTCCCCAACCTATTAATACCTGTGTGTTTGTTTGTGAAGTTTAGAAAAGTGCTTTTATAACCTCTGGATCTGGGGCTTCTGAGATTTTGAGAAGTCGCACTGGGCGTTCCTGTGGCTTCTCTCCAACACTTATACTGTACTTAGTCACACCCCGGTGGGCGCGATGATCCTTATTGATCATCATCTCCCCCTCCATGGGCATGGAATAGCCGGTATGATGTGATTCGAGTCATATCGGGCTCTCATGACTTTGTACACCCATGTACACCTCGCGATGCACATTGCACATGTGTGAGGTTACTTTACAGCAGCTTATCTGTGATGAGCTGCCGTAAAGTAACCTCGCGCATGCGCAATGCACATCGCAAGGTGTACGAGGTTATGAGAGTCGGATATGACATGATGCTTCAGACATCTCTGCCTTGGGTGTCAGACGCAGCAATATTGTTAGCGATGCTGCCACGAAGTTGCAGCAGCTATCCGAGCCATAAGCATCAATGTTGCAAATAGGCGGCATCGCCAGCAACATCGCTATTGCCATGTCACACGGAGCGAAGTTGCCAGATCGCTGGATCAACATCGCCAGGTTTACCACACAGCACGATGCACCTGCGATATCGCTGAACCCGGGACCGTTCAGCGATGTTGCAGGCAACGTTGGCCCGTGTAGCGGTACCTTTAGGGATTACTGCTGACATCACTGTGGGTGGCGCGAGCACAGCCCCTGATCTCAAAAAGTACATACACCATGCTGTGCAGAAAGGGATATTAAGGCATCCTGACAGAGTACGTAAATTCGGAGAACTTTATAGTTTAGTTTCTAATTCAAGGATGTTTTAAAAACACTGTACATCATATAATTAAATGAAGTCCGTCACTCCCAAAACTCTAATAAAAACATTTATAAGGTCATATAGGGGACTTGGCCCCTGTTAAAATCATTTGTATACATTTTACGTAATGCGTTTTATAAAGACCATTTTATTCGGTATGTAAATGAGGGGGCATTAGTATGCCCTTGGTTTTGCCAAGTGCTCAGTGCACCATTCTGCCTGCTCAATTGCTGAGAGCTCTCGTGCACCACTCTGCCTGCTCAATTGCCAAGAGCTCAGTGCACCATTCTGCCTGCTCAATTGCCAAGAGCTCAGTGCACCATTCTGCCTGCTCAATTGCCAAGAGCTCAGTGCACCATTCTGCCTGCTCAATTGCCAAGAGCTCAGTGCACCATTCTGCCCCTCATTGCCAAGAGCTTAGTGCACCATTCTGCCTGCTCATTGCAGAGCTCAGTGCACCATTCTGCCGCTCAATTGCAGAGCTCCGTGCGTTTCACTGTTGTCTAGAGCGCATGATCACTTCTTGTCCTTGGAGCTGCCTGAGAAAGCAAAGCATGGAGACATTCACGCACCTGCACTACACTGTTCTCTGAACAGATAAGAGCTTCCGTTTTTTGGGATTGATTGGGACAATCAGCCCCTGTCCACTTGATAGTGGATAAATTACTAACTTAAATGGGTTGTCCATTCTTTTTTTAAACCCCTTCTCAATTGCTAGATTTCCCCATGTAAAATAACAGCTTATACTCACCTCTGGTGTTGGCGAGGTCCCAGCATTGACGGCATTGGCGCTCCTATCAGGGCTGTGGAGTCGGAAAGCCAAACATCTGACTCCGACTCTAGTGTACTAGAATCCGACGCCACCAAGATGGACACTGACTCTGACTTCACAATAATAACTGTGAAATCAGTAAGCCAAACAAATATCCAATTCCTCAATTTCCCTGAATCTGACTTCACCCAAAATGGACACCGACTCCTGCGGCACAGCCCTGGCTCCCGTGGCGTTACAGTAGGGATTTTTGCGACTACGGTAGCTGCAGATTTCAGTGTAAAATTTCACAGTATTGAAATCTGTCATCCAAAATGTGTATAAATCAGAGCGGAAAGTATTTTGCCGAAAATATTAAAGTTATCTGTGAGGATAGAGGCATGTTCTGGCTTTTAGCATTTCACCTGTTGTGGAAAGGGTAAAACCTAACACATTTCAGACCTGAAGATTGAAAAGTCTGGTGACCACTTCTGTTTTGGGAGACATGTAGTATAGTGACATATTTTCCTTTGTTTGTTCTTAATGACATTGGCATATGGTCTGATGACTTTTGTGTATTAGATAAGTATAATCTCACTGCAACACAGAAGAAAATGTCTGATCACAATCTCATCAAAGCAGCGGTTCCCTCTCCATTCTGTATTGGCCAGAAGACCAGGCGCTAATCATACCCTGGACCTATACAGCCCCACTAACAGCTTCCACCAAGTTCTTGGTTACTAAGAAAGCTAAGTACACTTATGGGTGAGAGGAAACGTCGACAGCCCTACACCACGATGCTGAGTAACCTGGCGGAAGATTGTTGCCAACTTCCTGATTTGCTTTTCTTAGTACCGTTTTTTTTCTAATTTGGACTGTTTAATGTCAGCGCCTGTTGCTGTGGTTACTTGTTCTTACAGTTTCTGCCATGACTCATTATTTGCCTCTCATTCAAGTCACTTTTTATGCAGATGAAATTCCAGAGAGCTGCCGAGCATCGAGACCCTGTTCTGGCGCACAGTTTTATGCGGTGACCTTTCAGTAGCAGATTCCTGTACGGTTCACTGTCAACTATAAATGCAGCTTTTCAGAAATACAAAATCCTTAAACTTTGCTTTTTTATGTTATTCGTAGCTTTGGTTATTATTATTATTATTATTATTATTATTTGATGCTTTCTTTAGATACTGGACTGCATAGATGACATAAAGATAACAAAATTGGGTTATACTCACCTGCTGTTACTCCTGTGGTTTCCTCTTGGACAAGTGTTTTATTCTTAATTATCTGACTTAGGCCTGTGATTGTCTGCAGTGGTCAGGTGACATAAGTGATGTGCCTGTGATGGTGCGCTGTTCCTGTCTCCTGACCACTGCAGACAATCAAGATCCTGAGCAGTTAGATAACTAAAGAAGGTGACACGATTGCCTCCAGGCTTTGCACAGACCACCAGAATGAATTGCTTTATATTCACAGAAATACCGTATATACTCGTGTATAAGACGAGTTTTTCAGCACAAAATTTGGGCTGAAAAGTCTCCCCCTCGGCTTATACACGGGTCTATACGGGGGCCCATGGTGTGGGGGCTGTGGAGGCTGCAGGAGGCGGGGGGGGCTGCTGTATGAGCGGCCCCGTCATGTGGGGCCGCTCATTAAATATGCACTGCTTCCCCCTGTCAATCAGCGGCAGGGGGAAGCAGTGCATATAGCCCCCAAATGCTGGCACTCGCCCCCCCTTGTAAGGGCCCCCCCCGCTGGTTATATTACCATCCCGGTCTTCTGATCAGCGCCGCTCCTCGGTGCTCCGTCTGTCCGTCCTGCTGCATCCGGGATCTCCAGCCGTCGCAGGCATATGACGTCATCGCGCGACGGCCGGGTATCCCGGATGTAGCAGGACGGGAGCAGAGAGGACGGAGCGCCGAGGAGCAGCGCTGATCAGAAAACCGGGATGGTAAGAGAAGCGGGGGGGCCCTTGCAAGGGGGGGTGAGTGCCAGCATTTGGGGGCTGCTGGGGACCCCCTGGGGGCTGCTGGGGACCCCCTGGGGGCTGCTGGGGACCCCCTGGGGGCTGCTGGGGACCCCCAGGGGGCTGCTGTGTACCCCCAGGGGCTGCTGTGTACCCCCAGGGGGCTGCTGTGTACCCCCAGGGGCTGCTGTGTACCCCCAGGGGGCTGCTGTGTACCCCAGGGCGCTGCTGGGTACCCCCTGGGGGCCTGTATCTAGCTGTATACTACCGCTGGGGCTGCTGTATACTACCACTGGGGGCGCTGTATACTACCACTGGGGAGGCCTGTATACTACCACTGGGGAGGCCTGTATACTACCACTGGGGAGGCCTGTATACTACCACTGGGGAGGCCTGTATACTACCACTGGGGAGGCCTGTATACTACCACTGGGGGGGGCCTGTATACCACACTGCTGGGGGCTGTATACCTGTGCTGGGGTCCACCCTCGGCTTATACACGAGTCAATAGGTTTTTCCAGATTTTTGGGGCAAAAGTAGGGGGGTCGGCTTATACACGAGTATATACGGTACTTAGATTTTGTTATTGTTAAGCCATCTATGGATATCTGTAAATAAAGATACCTGTTATTACAAAAAAAAAATCACTTCATGTTCAAATAAAAAGGCAAACAATTGAAATTGCAGAAGTTTATTTTGTGCCCTTTGCAGCTTTTTCTAACAATCTGCTACAATTCTGCTTTAAGCTATTGTTTATAAATATTATTTGTGCCACTGCTTTACAGGAGCCAGAGTAAATGCCAAAGACAGCAAATGGTTAACTCCTCTACATAGAGCTGTTGCACCCTGTAGTGAGGTAAGTGTGAAGAAGGTTATCCAGAACATCACATGCAAAACTCATGAAATGTCCTGGGGGAGAGGGGTTGGTACAGATATAGTTAGACAATGACAAGTGCTTTGTGATTTTAGCGATTTACCAAGACACATCAGAGATGCAGTTCTCAGGCTGCTTTCACATAACGATTTTCGGTCATCCGATTGTATCCGTTCCAAAACGGATACAATCGGATCCGAAATCGGACCCCATGTTCCCCTATGGGAATCGGATGGGATCGGATGTGCCGCTATTTGCATCCGATTTTGGCACCATCCTATCCCATCCGATGTAATCACGGGCACAAAATCGTAGCCTGCTACGATTGTGTCCGTGACTCACATCGGACAGCCTCGGATCACTGCTGATCCGAGACTGATCCTAGTGCCCACAGCATGGGAGCCTATGGACATCGGATCCGAGCTCACCTCGGATCCGATGTCGGCTCCGTATCCCCTGTCTTTCCCTGCTTCTGCTCCTCCATCTTCTGCCCTCTCCTATTCTATATGCTGTGCTCCCGCTATTCTATTTTGTGTCCCCCACTATTCTATCCTCCTCTATCCCTATCCTGTCCCCTGTCCTCTCCCTGTGTGTAAAAAAAATAAAAAAACCTCCTCCGGGAGTATACATCACCTGTCACCGGCTCCAATGCTGCACACGATCAGGGCAGAAGAGCCTGTGATGATGTAAGAGACCCGGTCAGCTGACCGGGTCATGTGACTCTGACATCATCACAGGTCCTTTAGTCCTGATCGTGTGCAGCGTGGAGCCGGTGACAGGTGATGTATCCTCCGGGAGGAGGTTTTTTTATTTTTTTACACACAGGGAGAGGACGGCGGACAGGATAGGGATAGAGGAGGATAGAGAAGAGGGGGCACAGCAAAGAATAGCGGGGGCACAGCATATAGAATAGGAGAGGGAAGAAGATGGAGGAGGTAGGAGTAGGGAGAGACAGGGGACCGCAGGATCCACACGGATCCTGCAGATCGGATGGCTATTTGCCATCCAATTGCAGGGATCCGTATGGATCCGTGCCTGTCCGTGGGATCCCCCTTCAAAGTCGGATCCCACGGACAGGCACAAAAACGTTATGTGAAACCAGCCTCAGTTTTATTTTGAGAATGTTCACATCCTAATTGGAGTAAGGGATTAGGGGTTACATCTCTTTAATGTGTAGTTACCTCTTATTCAAGGGCCCAAACCAAATTGGTCAATTATCTCAGATGCATGCGGCATGGGTTATTCTTTCATTAATCCATCCATTAGTTAAAGGGATCCTGTCACCAGGTTTTTCTTGTATAAGTTGCTGCCACAACCAGTGAGGCTGGCTTCAGACTTGCGGACCCTCCGCAGGGTCCTGCGGAGGGTCCGCAAGCTGACCGTAGCCCCTATGTTTATAATGAGAACGCACGGTCATGCGCAGGTCTGCGCATGACCGTGTGCTTCCATTCACTGCAATATGTGATTTGTACGCAGGCGGATGCCCGCACACATCACACAAAATCACATACTGCGCGGGCATCCGCCTGCGTACAAATCACATATTGCAGTGAATGGGAGCCCACGGTCATGCGCAGACCTGCGCATGACCGTTCGTTCTCATTATAAACATAGGGGCTGCGGTCAGCTTGCGGATCCCCTCCGCAGGACACTGCGGAAGGTCCGCAAATCTGAAGCCAGCCTAAGCCCTTATGTACTAAATTCTAGAGTACTGTATAAAAGTACCCAGACTGATCAGTATAACGTAAAAAATGGTTTTCTTCAAACTGTCCTAAGGTGTGTGGTCAGTTCTGATGGTCATCGTTGGTCTTGATCCAATGACTTCTCTCTTCTGCACAGGTGTACTTCTATCTGCCCTGCCAAGGTCAGAACAAAGTATTGTTGTGCGCATGCATTCCTTGACCTTTCCCCATGCTTGCCCATTACAGTACTTTACTCTGCCCTCAACAGAAATACGCAGGAGTGTAAAGGGAGACATTGTGTGGATGATGTAGGATGTGTCCACAGAGAAGCAGTCAAGGACAGCGATCACAAGCTAAGAGAAGGCGCTGCATAAACATCAGCACAATGCAAAAAATGTTGTCCACGCCATATAAAAAAACTATTATATTGAGAATCTGTAGCAAGGAGAACAAAAACATTAAAAAGGGACCAACAGATAAACTAACCCCACACAATTCATAATAAAAACTTTTATGTAGCTTCATACATGATAATAAGCAACTGCTCCCCACACACAGAAGGTAGGTAAAATAGTGAATATACAGTCAAAATACTCCACATAGCCAAGCGTGAAGTGCAAAATAAACAAACAAGAATAATAATAATCTTTATATAGCGCCAACATATTCCATAGCTCTTTACAATTCACAGGTTCGAATACAAAGAGTTATGAGAAACCATTACGATATAAAGTACAGTAATTAAGCAAAAATGACAACCATGCTTGTAAAAGCTTACTACCTAACAATGAGGTGGGGGTGACATAAAGTACAGGTGCTTATTTATAATGATGGTCCAGCCAATGTGAGGGGATGGAGAGTAGATAAGTGTGGCATCAGTGGCCACCAGCCAATCTGTGTAAAGCTCTTAGGTCTGGTGGAATTTGACAGAGTGTTATGTTCAAAGCAATAGTGAAGACCCTTTGTCTAAATAACTACGATTAGGGAGAATGATAGTTCGCCCTAAAAAAGATGCATTTTTAGGGAGCGCCTGCACATGTGCAAGTTGTGGATGGTCCTAATTTCTTGAGGTAGAGCATTCCAGAGGATTGGGGCAACTCAGGAGAAGTCTTGGAGTCGGGAATGGGAGGTTTGGATTAATGCAGATGTTAGTCTAAAGTCGCTTCCAGAGCGAAGGGGACAGGTGGGGTGATAGATAGAGATGAGGGTAGAGAGGTAGGGAGGTGCAGCACTGTGAAGAGCTTTGTGGGTGAGAAGAGAAGAAGAAGTTTGAATTTGATCCTATAGTGTATGGGCAGCCAGTGCAATGACTGGCATAGTAACAGCTAGATAGGCGACTCTGGCTGCTGCATTAAGGATAGACTGGAGAGGGGAAATCTTACTGAGGGGGAGGCCTACTAATATAAAGAATTACAGTAATCAAGGCAGGAATAGATCAGAGCCACGGTAAGGATTTTAGTTGTTTCCATGGTGAGGAAATGGGGAATTCTAGAGATGTTTTTCAGGTGCAAGCAACAAGAGCTGGTGAGAGATTGTATTTAGGAGGTGAAGGAGAGATCATCGTCCAACATAACTTAGACAGGGAGCCTGCTGCCTAGGCGTTATCATGGTGCCGCACAACTGAGAGGGAGATGTCAGATTTAGAGAGGTTAGTAGAGGGCGGGAGCAGAAGAAGTTAAGTTTTGGAAAGGTTGAGTTTTAGATAGAGAGTGGACATGATATTGGAAACTGCGGTTAGACAGTCATTGGTGTTCTGTAAAACAGTGGGCGTAAGGTCAGGGGAGGAAGTGTATAGTTGTGTCATTAGCATAAAGATGGTACTGAAAGCCAAATCTGCTGATTGTCTGTCCAATTGGGGCAGTATGGAGAGAGAAGATAAGAGTGCCATGGACTGAACCCTGAGGGACCCCAATATAGAAAGGAAGTGGAGCCAGCGAACGATACACTGAAAGCTGTCAGAGAGATGGGAAGAGAACCAGGAGAGAGTGGTGTCCTTTATGCCAATGGAGTACAGCATAGAGAGTAGGACATGGTGGTCAGCTGTGTCAAAAGTTGCAGAAAGGTCAAGAAGAATAAGCAGAGAGTGGTCTCCTTTATATTTTGCCGTAAGAAGGTCATTGGTCACTTTGAGTGCAGTTTCTGTAGAATTTAGGGGGCGGAAACCAGACTGTAATGGATCTAGAAGAGTGAGAGGGAACGGGTGAGGTGGCTGTAGACCAGGGGCTCCAAGAGTTTATAGATGAAGGGGAGATTGGAGACTGGTCTGTAGTTATTTGTGCAGGATGGGTCAAGAGACATTTTCTTTAATAATGGAGTAATGATAGAGTATTTGAAGGAGGAAGGGAAGATGTCAGAAGAGAGGGAAAGATTAAAGATTTTTGCTAGGTTGAGTGGTGAAGACCAGAGAGAGACTAGAGTAGGTGTGCGGGGATGGGGTCAGTCAGTGATGCAAGTAGTGGGACGAGAGGAAGAGCGGAGCCTGGAGACTACTTCTTCATGAAGAGTAGGCTAAATAGCCAGTCACACTGTCCTGTAATTATAACTTCTTGAGCAGAGCCCAGTAGCAGGTGTCTGCACAATGCGGAGGAAAAAGTGCATGGTACCAGGAGCATACCACGGGGTAGGCACAAATATGGAGAACATAAGAAATACCTTCAAGTAGTGAGCTACATAGGCAAGGCATAGGGGACTGCTCCATAGGTGAGTATAATAAAATGTATATTTTATGTTATGCAGCGTAGAATGGGGACTTGCGTATAGCATACTAGAATGCAGTATATTATGGCTTACTGGAGGCTGCAGTTTATAGATAAAAATAAACTGGTGACAGGTTCCATTTAAGCAGGTAAAAGGTCTGGAGTTGGCTCCAGGTGCGCCATTTGCATTTGTAATCTGTTGCCGAGAACCTACAATGTGGTCAAAGGAGCTCTAAGTGGAAGAGATAGATACAGACCATTGTTAGGCTGAAAAAAAATTCTATCAGAGAAAGAGCAGGAATGCTAGAAGTGGGCAAATCACCAGTTTTATTTACTTTTTCCAGAATGTACCAAAGAGAGCACACTGTTGGGCATTTTAAACTAAAAGCGCCACCTTCAACAGCACCTATGCTGCCTCGTGAGAAGGTGGCTATTATGTCCTAACAGCCCCTGTAAACGAAATAAATAGGTAATTATAATACAGAGCGGGAAGTCTTTAAAATGTTTCTTGTCCGATGGGTTTGATTGCAGCTCGGTCCGCCCTGCCTCTCCTCGCTGTCTACCCTGCCCCTCCTCGCCGTCCGCCCTGCCCCTCCTCGCCGTCCGCCCTGCCCCTCCTCGCCGTCCGCCCTGCCCCTCCTCGCCGTCCGCCCTGCCCCTCCTCGCCGTCCGCCCTGCCCCTCCTCGCCGTCCGCCCTGCCCCTCCTCGCCGTCCGCCCTGCCCCTCCTCGCCGTCCGCCCTGCCCCTCCTCGCCGTCCGCCCTGCCCCTCCTCGCCGTCCGCCCTGCCCCTCCTCGCCGTCCGCCCTGCCCCTCCTCGCCGTCCCCCTGCCCCTCCTCGCCCCTGCCCTCCCGCCGTCCGCCCTGCCCCTCCTCGCCGTCCGCCCTGCCCCTCCTCGCCGTCCGCCCTGCCCCTCCTCGCCGTCCGCCCTGCCCCTCCTCGCCGTCCGCCCTGCCCCTCCTCGCCGTCCGCCCTGCCCCTCCTCGCCGTCCGCCCTGCCCCTCCTCGCCGTCCGCCCTGCCCCTCCTCGCCGTCCGCCCTGCCCCTCCTCGCCGTCCGCCCTGCCCCTCCTCGCCGTCCGCCCTGCCCCTCCTCGCCGTCCGCCCTGCCCCTCCTCGCCGTCCGCCCTGCCCCTCCTCGCCGTCCGCCCTGCCCCTCCTCGCCGTCCGCCCTGCCCCTCCTCGCCGTCCGCCCTGCCCCTCCTCGCCGTCCGCCCTGCCCCTCCTCGCCGTCCGGCCCGCCCCTCCTCGCCGTCCGGCCCCGCCCCTCCTCGCCGTCCGCCCGCCCCTCCTTGCCGTCCGCCCCGCCCCTTTTTATAGCGCGCCTGCGCATAGGCTTGTGTGGATCACGCAGGTGCACTGTGCATTTGCATATAGACCTCTGCATTTGCGCATTCACTCAACAATTTTAGGCTCTGCCCGTGGTAGGGTAGGGCACAGCACATTGCACAGGTGTGATCCGGAGAAGCCTCTGTGCAGGCTCACTATTCAGATATTACTCCTATAAGTAGAGGCTGATGTTGAGAAGAGTAGGGACGGACCGTAAACAGGTAATATATAATACAGGGCTGGAAGTTTTTAAAAGTAATTTATTCAGTGTACAGGGGCAGTCAGGGCATAATATCCACCTTCTTATAATACATCACGGGCGCTGATGAAGGTGGTGCTTTTAGTTTAAGACACCCAAATCTGGAGACGGGTTCACTTTAACATTGTTCTGGAGCCCTTGTTTTTCACTAGTACTTCATTCCAGCAAGTCAATAAGTTATTTCAGTTTTTGTTTTTTACTCTTTTAGGCTGCGTTCACACATTTGCGTATTTTGCTGCGCTTTTTTACGCGCGCTTTTTGCCGCGTTTTTCGGCCGCGCAAAAAAGCGCAGCAAAATATGCAGGACCATTCACACACTGCGCTTTCTTTCCCCCCAGAAAGCGCAGTGATGTCACAGAGAGGAGGAAGAATCCTGCTTCTCCTCCCCTCTGTGACAGCTGTGGCCGCCCCATTAGACTTCACAGTGTTAATACACACTGTGAAGTCTAAATTAAACTAAAGCAAGTGTGTGAAAAATAAAAAACAATGAATACTCACCTTCCGACGCCTTCTCCCGGTGTCTGGTCTCCGGTTGTAAGTTAGATCTCGTCTGACAAGACCTGTGGTGATGTCAGAGGGGGGGCGTTCCCGGGCACTCGCGGTCATGTGATACCACATGACCGCGAGCAGCCAATCAGCGATGGGACCGCCCCGGGAACTCCCCCTCTGACATCACCACAGGTCTTGTCAGACGAGATCTAACTTACAACCGGAGACCAGACACCGGCAGAAGGCGTCGGAAGGTGATGTATTCATTGTTTTTTATTTTTCACACACTTGCTTTAGTTTAATTTAGACTTCACAGTGTGTATTAACACACTGTGGAATCTAATGGGCGGCCACAGCTGTCACAGAGGGGAGGAGGAAGCAGGATTCTTCCTCCCCTCTGGGAAAATACGCAGAAGTAGCTCCTAAAGAATTGACATATCAATTCTTTACGGAGCTGCGTTTTCTCCCGGAAAACGCACTGCGTATTTTTACGCAATGTCTGCACTACAAAGTGAATTTCCCATTCACTTTGCAGGCAGACAAAAAGCACATTGCGTATTTTGAAAAGCGCGCGTAAAAAAACGCGGCAAAATACGCAATGTGTGAACGCAGCCTTATTCCGATGAGAATGTTTTCAGGTTTAAAAAAAAAGGTAATTGTAATGAATATATATATATTTTTTTTTTTTTACATTTTCATGATCTAGCATGGTGATATTTTTATTTATTTTTTTTCTAGGATGCAGTTAAGGTGCTGTTAAAACATTCAGCTGATGTCAACGCTCGGGACAAGAACTGGCAGACCCCTCTACACATAGCTGCTGCAAACAAAGCTGTGTCATGTGCGGAAGCTTTGGTGCCTCTCCTCAGCAATGTCAATGTATCGGACAGGGCAGGAAGAACAGCATTACACCATGCAGCCTTCAGCGGTCACGTGGAGGTACGGGACACAGGCTCCTGCATAAGTCTGACCTTGTATTTAGCTGTAATACTTGGGCTTTGAGCAATTATTTTGTTAGGCTGCTGGGAGGCTGATCCCTCAGCACGGCAATCATATTCAAGCACAGCAATGTTCTTTAGAGACATCTGCTGTCCAATTTTAGAAACACTGCTTGAATGTACTCCGTCTATTCAGTTCACCCCCGCCTGGTCACCTAAGTTTGCTATAAGTGGCAAGTTCTCCATGGCATTCAATTGAATTACAGGCTTGTGCTTTTATGCCGTCTTTCTAAGGTCTGCATCCCGCCCCGTGAGCGGCTCTGATCATATTTTAAGCCTGTATTTTCTATAAATTTATTAAAGTAATTCACATTAAGAGATTTGCTTTTAATTTCTCTTAGCTGCTTGTGTTTCTAAAGTTTCTCTGCACTCTTGCATGTATAAGGGTGCTTTCACATTAGCGTTCCCCTCCGCAGCGTTCTGCGGAGGGGAGCCGCAATGTAAGCGCAGCACCGCAGGTCCCTATCTTTAGAATGGGAGCACACGGTGCTGCGCTTGACTGCGCATGACCGAGCGCACCCATTCACTCCAATATGTGATCTGTGCACAGGCAGATGCACAAATCACCCAGTCTCGTCCGCACAAGAAATGCAACAGAACGCTGCGGAGGGGAACGCTAATGTGACAGTAGCCTTATTCCAATGAGTTTTGTCTTTTCCTGTTTAAATCTCTTTATTGTGTTTATTAAACAACAAAGTAGTTAATCAAAGTAGTTCATTTACCATTAAAAAACGGGAATAACAATCAGTTGATAGTATGTCACTAGCGAGATGCAAATAAAAGAGAAAAATTAAAAAAGGGAGGAAAGGACAAATAAAGGATGAGTATCAAAGGAGAGGAAAGGAGAAGGAAAAGTGCGGCATAAATTAAACCAAAAAGGCAGGAGTAAGGAAAAAGGGGGGAAGGAGGGAGAAAGGAAGAAAGGGGTTAATAAAAGGGTGTATCAACCCAAACTATATACACTGACACAGTGGGTTACATCTCTAAAGAGCAATCTCCTTAGTCAAGTATAAACTGCAAAGAAGAATACAGGTAGATAAAGTATGTTCAATGATACACTAAACGAGCAAACATACATACAACTCAGGAAAGAAGACTAATCGATCAAGAGAGTTTAGTCTTTTCATCATGACTAATACTGCCAAAAAGGCATTATTTTTAGACTTTTATTATACACTTGGCAAATGTATTCTTTATATATATTCTTTATATGTATTCTTTAATTATTCTGTGGACTCTTCATTGTGGTGATTGGCTTTAGTTAACAAATTACTTGTCACCTTTTCACAATGTTTTCTCATCCTAATCAGCTAAAGGTTTTCTATTGCAGATGGTCAGTTTACTTTTATCACGAGGTGCCAATATTAATGCGTTTGACAAGAAAGACAGGCGGGCCATACATTGGGCAGCCTATATGGGTAAGTTGTTATCAGCAGGTGACTTGATGTGATCACACTTTGTCAGACTATTCTGTCGGTAGAGAAGAAATCTCATCTAGATCATTACCAGAGTTGAAGAATAGATGACATTTCAGTTAGTAAAGTTGGACTTTGCAGTTCAGTATCATATTAAGACTGGGGCTACACATGAACACTGACAAGTTTTGCGATCAGAAACATTGGTGCGACTTGCTGTCCTGTGCCTATTTTTAAAGATGTAGTTTTGCTGTAAATAGACGTCACCCAAGTTATGTCACTGTCCTGGGCGACGTTTGACTGACAACAGAAGAGCCAACACATTTGGGAACATATGCCACTCTTTGTCGCAGTATATCGCAGTTGGCAGCACGACACCATAGGAAATCCTTACATCCAACATTGCATTGTCATGTGACACGGCGCGGGATAGACCGGGCGTAAGGGGAATTAGTCATAAGTTTTACAGTTATTAAAGAAGTTATCTGACCCTGAAATAAAAAAAAATGTTTACGCTAATTTGTGCTGCATTGTAATATACAACACCCCTTTAAAAATTTTTTGTTTCTAACTTCGTTTTCCCCTGAATTATCACTTTATTCCTAGCTCACACTTGTAGCTCAACCAAACCTGACAGAGGCTCACTGGCTTGGTTGCCTCAGTGGCCAGCACCGCCCACTGCACACTCATTGGCTGTCAGTCAGTTGATCTTTATCTTCATTCCAGCATTGTAAGGCCCCTTTCACGCTAGCATTTTTGTCCAAATCCAGACATAAAACCGAATTTGCAGCCTAATGGCTTCACTTGCAGCAAGCCCCATGCATTGTCTATGGGACTTGTGGCAAGTGCGGTATTGCCGCAATCCCGGAAAAAAAAAAACACAGCTGACCAGACGTCACAGGAAGCAGCAAAATCACGGCAGGAGTGGTCATGTGACCACTCTGAGCCAGGTGGTGACAGGAGAGAAGGGCTTACAGCAGATCAGGTAGGTAGTTACAATTTACCTACTTTTATCTGTGTAGGCCAATAGTGTAGCGATAGATTTAAACCAGATAACCCCTTTAAGTTCCTGTTCTTCCCAACCATGCATCTCTGTATCATGTTATGCTTGTATAAATGATCATTATTCATTGGTCTCTTCTATGGTACACAGTGGACCAACCTCAGCACCTGCTGTGAGCTCCCTAACACAGCCCCATCAAAGGCAGTGTAACATGCAAGGGAGCAGTGGATATTTTTCAAAGTGACTTGCAATGGCAAATAAAAAAAAAATTCTACTTATATTTAGTCCTCAAAACCTACAGTTGTTTGATTTATTTATACTACAGGGTGGGCCATTTATATGGATGCACCTAAATAAAATAGGTAAGGTTGGTGATATCAACTTCCTGTTTGTGGCACATTATATGGGTGGTGACCATGGCGGCCATTTTGAAGTCACATTTTGGATCCAGCTTTATTTTTTCAATGGGAAGAGGGTCATGTGACACATCAAACATATTGAGACTTTCATAAGAAAAACAATGGTGTGCTTGGTTTTAACGTAACTTTATTCTTTCATGAGTTATTTACACGTTTATGGCCATTTATAACCACTATATGGACTACTCTAAGATAATCTTTATTGATAAATAGTTTAAAAACAACCAATGTGGCTTTGTGACGTGCATAACACATACCCTTCCCTCACAGTTACACAGCATACAATATTTACATAATCACAAAGGATCTCCCTAATAACCTAGGCACGAATATGGTGGTCTGACCTAGCGTCAAATTCGGTCAAGCTTCAACGGTCCGTTATCGTCAACCTAGTATCCTTATCAAAGCTGATTATAGGAAGAACCCTTGAAGAACCCTTGAAATCTAGACCATATAATATTTCAAAGTACAATTTTGTAACCCAACAGAGGGTTACAAAATTGTACTTTGAAATATTATATGGTCTAGATTTCAAGGGTTCTTCCTATAATCAGCTTTGATAAGGATACTAGGTTGACGATAACTGACTGTTTGACGCTTGACTGAATTTGACGCTAGGTCAGACCACCATACTCGTGCCTAGGTTATTAGGGAGATCCTTTGTGATCGTGTAAATATTGTATGCTGTGTAACTGTGTGAGGGAAGGGTCTGTGTTATGCACATGTCACAAAGCCACATTGGTCATTTTTAACTACTTATCAATAAAGATTATCTTAAAGTAGTCCTTGTAATGGTTATAGCATAATATGGGAATACAACATTTACCACAACATAGTGTAAAAAAATAAAAATAAAAAAATAAGAGTTTATGACCAATTATAAAATGTGTTCAAAGTGCTGCCCATTGTGCCCAGATGAGTGATGAGGCAAACTTTTTTGTGAATGATGAAGTTAACAAACAAAACCAGCGATACTGGTCTGACACTAACCTGCAGTGATAGATCCCTCCAAGACTGCTGGAACACAAAACATGATGGTATGGTGTGGTATATGGGGTACAAAGATAGTGAGGCCATTCTTCATCAATGGAAATCTCGATGCCACTGGATATCTGAATCATGTAGCAATTTCAGATATCCAGTGGCATTGAGGTTTCCATTGATGAAAAATGGCCCCACTATCTTTGTACCCCATATACCACACCATACCATCATGTTTTGTGTTCCAGCAATCTTGGGGGGATCTATCCACTGTCGGTTAGTGTCGGACCAATAGCGCTGGTTTTGTTTGTTAACTTCACCATTCACAAAAAAGTTTGCCTCATCACTCATCTGAAGTCAATTGTCTGTGCTGTGAAGATAGAGATGTGCAGCATCTGAAACAACAGATACTGGAAGCCTGTGCTAGCATTTCTTCTGTGGTGTTGCTATCAGTGTGTCAAGAGAAGAGGGTTGCATTGACAATCCAACACAATGGGCAGCACTTTGAACACATTTATAAGTGGTCATAAACTTGTAAATACGGTAAGTCATGAAAGAATAAAGTTACATTAAAACCAAGCACACCATTGTGTTTTTTATGAAAGTCTCAATAGGTTTAATGTCACCTGACGCTCTTCCCATTGAAAAAAAATAAAGTTGGTTCCAAAATGGCTTACTTCAAAATGTCCACCATGGTCACCACCATTCTGGAAAAGTTTTCCCCCTCCCATATACTAATGTGCCACAAACAGGAAGTTGATATCACCAACCACTCCGATTTTATTTAGGTGTATCTGTATAAATGTCCCACCCTGTACATACTGTACACAATATAATGCTATACTACAGCATTACAGAATTTAGAGAAATTGCAGTGTTTCTATGAAGCCGATCCAGTCGCTCAGTTTTTACAGAAAGGACTAAAGTCCCAGTAACACACACACACAATTGTGCAGAGATTGTTCGCAGATCTCTGGTTGCAGTGAAATCATGGACACATTTGTACCCGGCCACAAAATGGAACAATGTGTCCGTGATTTCACTGCAACCAGAGATCTGCGAACAATCTCTGCACAATTATCTGTGTGTAACTGGGCCATAAGATGGCAGTTGTTTAATGGTTAAACTGAACCATCTTTGGGTCATTGTAGTTACAGGCAGATGCCGGCTGTAACATGGCCAATATCTGCCTATTGTGGATCTGACTCAACACGTGATCACATTTTATACAGCTCTTAGTGAGCTTTGACAAAAATAAGTTAAAGGGAACCTGTCAGGTCCCCAAAGCACCCAGACCCACGAGCAGTTCTGTGCACTTATCTCATATCCCTGCCTGTCGTAGTATATTACAGCATTCATAAACCGATCTTTAGAAAAAGTATTCTAAGCGCCTTGACTAGTCAAGGGGGTGTTAGTTCCCTGACTAGTCATCCCACATAGCACATTATATTGCCTCTGTGGGCGTGATGACATGTTTTACATAGCATAGTCATCCCAATTGCTATATTAAGCAGCGCATGCTCGTGGCTGTGTGTCCCTTACTATTCAGCATCTGTCGCCATTTTTATGCACGCCTGATTTCAGAGAGGCTCATTGTGCATGATTGAAAGTCGTCCATACTTCCGTTTATGTGCAGTACTCTAAGGCCGGGTATGTATCCCAGCTTTAGAGAGGCGTAGTGCTCATGACCGGAAACACAGCGATTTTCATCATGCATGGTGACTCTCTCTGTGGCTCCTGTAGAGCCTAAGCTGCCAATCAAGGAAGAGGAGGAGGATGGAGAGAGATGGCAAGTAGATGGGAAGGTGCACTACATTGTTTGACACTTCCAAGGGTACACAAAGTGTTTGTCTGAGATCAGTCATTTGGTTATGACAGATTTTTTTTACCTATTTTAAACCATATCTTTATCCTAGCCATCCCATATAAACCGCATACTTACCAGTCATGCCTTTGTTTGATTTATTTTTCTTATTCCAGGTCACAATGAAGTTGTCAAATTACTTGTGACTCATGGAGCAGAAGTTATGTGTAAAGACAAGAAATCGTACACCCCACTGCATGCTGCTGCCTCCAGCGGGATGATCAGTGTAGTCAAGTATCTGTTAGACTTAGGAGTGGATGTAAGTTCAAGCAAGGTCTTCTTTGAACTCCCCCTTTATTTCCCCTGCCTAGAGGTTTACCATCTGTCATTTTGTCTGGACTTGACATAAGCATGTCCTTTTTTTGTTTTTCTCTAATTTTTGTAGTACATTTTTGAAATGGAAAGAATGTAACAAATGTAACAAAAGAGGTGATTGTAAAAATTGTAAAGCGATACTGCAGCAAAGTAAACCTGTTTCTGTATTTTCCTTAAATTGAGTAACGTGTAGGCTGCGGTGTGGCACTCCTCCTCTTTTATTGTTATTAGAGCAGCTTGTTGAAAAACACAAGATGTTTTACACCCTCTCATTTTCTCACCCTAATTAGATGAATGAATCGAATGCTTATGGAAACACCCCTCTTCATGTGGCCTGCTACAACGGGCAAGATGTAGTAGTGAACGAACTTCTAGATTGTGGTGCTAATGTGAACCAAGTCAACGAGCGTGGGTTTTCTCCTTTACATTTTGCTGCTGCATCAACCCATGGAGCCCTGTGCCTGGAACTCTTGGTTTGCAATGGTGCAGATGTAAATATTAAGGTAAGGGGGCATTAAATTTCTTTTATGTTCCTTCATGTTCATGCTTGTATGATGGCATGTACTAATAGGTCTCTAGACACACAAGTCTCAGCGGACTCTTCTCGTGTAAGGATGAATGCCATTTTTCATTCTGCTCCTATTAGGCTAGGTTTACACAGCATCTGTGGTTTACATGCACCATGACTATTTAAATCAGGGGTCTCAAATATGCAGCCTACAGGCACCATGGACGCCTTCACGATCATGACCCCCGATCCAGTGGGCTGTCGACGCCCGCGCTTGATATGTATTGCCTGCGCCACCAGGGACAAGCGCTTCACAACTATATCAATGGCAGCTGCCAGCCAATCAGAGGCCAGAAGCTGACTTAAGATTCATTAGTGCGCTTTTCTACAGAAAAGCTCTGCTGACTTAGGCTGCCTTCAGACTTGCAGATGCATCTGCAGCGTTTTGCAGATGCATCTGCATGCAGACCGCGGCCCCTATGTTTATAATGGAGCGCACGGCGGTGTGCAGATTCTTGCAGATCGCCGTGCGCTCTCATTGCCCCCCATTAGTGATCTGTGCGCAGGCGGATGCCTGCGTACAGATCACACACTCTCGCCCGCACCAGAGACGCGACATGCTGCATCCCGGGTGCGGAAGCGGGACACCGGAAGGAGCAGATATGGTCCGCATCCGCACCCGAACGCAGCAAACGCTGCCAAACGCAGGCACTATGTGTTCCTATGTTAAACATAGGACTGCAGTGCGCATGCGTTTGAATGCGTATGGGAACGCAGCATAAGCTGCGTTCACATACGCAAATGTGAAGGCAGCCTTAAACACTGACTTACCACTGTACCAGAGGTCTTCTGTCATCACTTAAATAACACACATTTAATTGATGGAGTCCTTTAAATATAAACTGCTCCTTCAGCCCTTGTCTTCCTCCATCCTTATTCTTCCATCCCCCCCCCCCTTTTTTTTTTTTTTGTATACATTCTTTATTAAGAAAATTTCAACAATATAGCAGCAATGGTAAAAAAGGGGAAATCATTTTCAACATAAAATTGTAAACAAGCAGTAGTGATAACACTATAAGGTTACAGTGTTACAGGTCGCATGGTGTGAAGGAGGAATTAGTGTAAGAGCAAGGGGCAGTAAAGGGATGGATAGAGTGTCAATCCCTTTTTTATAGTATTCTGTTTGCGTTTACCCTTCATTTTAACTTCCCAATGTCTGTCCTATACTGACCACCAGGCGAAACCCCCACTTCATTGCCAGGCTCTTACACTTCCCCTCAGGTACCATCCCTATAATCCTCCTGTGTGGTATCAGTGTCCACTGACTGCAGCACTCGCATGAATCCTGTATGAGATGTGACAGCTGCAGCCTGACTGCTACAGAATGGTGGGAAATGAGAAAAGTGAGCCACGGTTACTTCTTTGTCATCATATTGCCTGCTATTAATCAAATATCCAAGAAAACACCCTTAAAGGATTATGTATACCTGTAAATATTTTTACATTCTTTTTCTTCTTCCAATTACTTATGTAATTTCAATTTCAGTTTTGGGAAAGATTTACTCAGTTTCCCAAGATCCAGTGCTGAGTCTCCGCTGCTCTTCCCAGTGTCTCTTAAGGCCCCGTCACACCTGGCGACGGGGCTGGAGATAGCGGCGACTGCCGGGTGCGCGCACGCTTTTGACGCCCCGCCAGCGTCGCCGTCCCCCATTTACATGGGGCGACATCTCCAGCGCCGCGCCGGCGAGCTGACAGACGGCATCGCCGCTGGGGTGTCTCAAAACCCCAGCGGCGATGCAGGACAATGGGAGCCTATGGCTCCCATCGCCTGACAGGTCGCCGGCGGCCGGTCACATGGGGCGATGTGTGCACATCGCCCCAGATCGGTTGCCTGGTTTCAGAGCACTGCTCTGAAACCAGGTGACCTCCCGGCGCCGCCGACATCGCCCCTTTACATGAGGTGACGTAGGGGCGATGTCGCCACCGATAGGCCATGCCCCTACGTCTCCTATGTAATCGGCGGCGATGTCGCCCCGTGTGATGGGCCCTTCAGTGTATGCGCAGACGATCCAGGAACACTGTGTCTCCGGACCTGAGGAAAGCCACTGGTGAATGCAGGGAGAACCACAGCCACCCTGTGCCCACGATTTGCATTTGTGGCAGGGTGGCTTTTCTCTGTGTTCACCTGCTGGAGCTCACTTAAGCGCTGCAACCCACTCCGCAACTAAACTAACACTGTGGAGGGGAGAAGCACAATGGGCATGTCATTCTAGAAATCCCATTCACTGTGCTTGTTTTGATGAACAATGTGTTTTGGATGCTACGTCCAAAACACTGGCTGCTTTTACTGATTGTGCACACTCAGCCTCACTGTCTGTTACAAGAATCATGCAACGCAACACTACTACAGCCAATCAGTGACCTCGGCAGCTTTGTATGAGTAGACAGCACGAGCCGGTGAGCTCACTGACTGCAACATTGTTGACTTGACTTCATCGCTGCAGACAATAACAGTTACTGTGAAGAGTGCTGGACCAGGGGAGGGGGTGATAAAGAACAGTTTGAGGGAGGTCGGGGGCGGTTGTTAAACTGCTTCTAGGGGACAGATGTTTTCTTAAACTAAAAAAACTTCTTTAGTAAATGTAATTTGAATGAGAATCTTTTCCCTAATCGTCGATATATTAACACTAATGAATTGTTAAACTCTGGGAAAGTAGTTATGTGGAAACTAAAATTTTCCCTATGGAATTTGGTTTCTGCTATACTTGGTTAGAAATGTGACTCTTCGTCCTTTTACATGTTGCTAATTGTATTTATCAGCAAAACCAAAATGTTTCGCATTCTTTCACAGCCATTATATCTGCTAGAGGGAAACTGTAAGCAGATTTTATCTTGTCATGTGTAGTTTTCTGTGATCTACTTGTCCCTGTTAGCGACTTTAATCGGCTGTCAATTTGGACTCTTTGGTGTCTTAAGGGGATGTCACACGCGTCAATATCGCTGTCAATGTCGCTCGTACGTCACGGATTTTCAGTCGCTCGAGCGACATAAAAGTGACGCAGGAGCGACATTGAAGCGTGTGACCAAGCGATGCAACCAGCGACATGTCGCTGATCGCCGATCGCAGGTTTCACTGCCAGATGTAAAACCTGTCGCTCATCGCTCAGTAGACCTTGTGCATCGCTGCGTGTGACACTAAACTCAGCGACGTATTTTCTATTTTGACATCGTACAAGCGACTAAATAAAATCGCTCGCAAGATGGCGACATCACCGCATCGCTGGGTCATATTGACGTGTGTGACATCTTACCTGCGATAATTTCACATCGCTCAGGCGATTAATAATAATATGTGACGCATGAGCGATATTGCGGGAGACATTGACACGCGTGACAGGCCCTTTAGGCTTTGAGTTTTGTGTTTTAATCTGATGTACTTTTCTACCCTTCAAAGCTACTGGGCCCTAGCTGTACCAGTTCTTATTTATTTTTGTCTTAATCATTGCCCCCTATAAAAGGCTTATATAATGCAATCAATCATCTCTTCTTGTCCTGGGGTATGTTAGCAGTTGCATTGAGAAACTCATGGTCTATGAATTCGAAATTGAATGGACTCTGTCAAATGAATGGATTGTATTCTTGACTAACAGCGCAGGATTCAGTCTTAAGTGCTTCTCAGAGGAAGCAGATTAGGCCAAAGTTGACCTAGTTTCTTGACATCCTGCATGGCTGACCGACTTGAGGATGCATTTGGAGACTGTTAAGCATACAGCACGTCTATTATGGTTGAACAAGTTGCCTTGATAGTCTGGAAACGCTTACGAGGTTCTCTTGTCATGCAACATCAAAGGAGCCGCTCCACATCTGAGGAATCCTTCACCCAACACGTTTTCTCTTGGAAAACAAGTCTAAAAGTATAACGTTTGATCACCACAGAATAACATGTAAAGTGCTAAAATGAAGAGAATTACCATTTAAAAGAACAGATTTGTTTTCTTTGGATAAATTGTTAATCAGCTATAAAATGAGAGAACATCAATCATCAAATACAAGAAAGCAAGGAGCCTTCAGTAGAGTAGTATGAAAAGTGCATTGAAGGAGTTATGCTTTTCTCTTTTTTTTTTTTTATAATCTTTTTGTTTGCGTTGGAGGCTCTGCTCTCTGACTCCATGAGAGAGCGCTGCATACAGGCGCAGCTTCTGTCATCTGTACAGGGGCGGTGTTCCTTACTTGTGGCACCATTGTCATCCAAGTAAAGCCGCCACCAAGATTCTTCCTGAAGGGCCTTCCAGAATCACCTCTTATTGATGGAATTACCTAAGTTGGGCTCAATTATGAAGACCACTGTCTACAGAGAGGCCTCTCTGCTGACCACTTGTAGTTCATGCACAAATTGATTCCATTTCCTGCCAGTTTGATGTCTGCGGTGGCGATACACGTTTAGTAGCCAAATACGACTATCTCACTTGATTCCCACACATTCAAGCAAGCATGTGCTCTCATTAAGGAGACGAATATGTGCCAGACACCAATAGTGGCGGCTCAAGCTCCATTGAGAACTAAAGACTGGACATGTTTAATTACAGTATGCCCAAGCCGCCTTCATTCTGAGAGAGGTAGAACAACCCCACCTTAATTTTTGCTGATAAATCATTTGAGTCGTGTAAGCTAAGTTGCAGTGTAAAGTATAGAGGATATCTCTGAAACATGAAAGCCACAGCCTGAGCACCACTGAAAAAAAAAAAAAGAAATGTTGCCCAATAGACTACAGTTATACTAGTCATGCACTTTACATGAAGCTGGCCAAAACCAATCATTTCCGTGGATTTAGTTGTGGACATCATGTGTACGTGGGACCTCTTCCGTTCTTCGGGGATACCTGCTGCCAATGCCTTTTGGTGGTATCTTATTCCCGATTCTCAATTCAACAAAACTTTCTTAGCTAAGAATTTTATTGTAAACTTTTATATTTATTGGCTCAACGTCTATTGTGATTGCCCGATTTTACGATATGTCCAAATTACTGAAGCAGTATCTTCCCAATTTATGATTCATTGACAAGATCTCATTAAAAATGTGTACTATGAGTTACAAGATGTAAATAATAGTCCAGAGCAAAAATGAAAAGGGGCACCACTGTAGCTAATACGGGGGTTCCCACTGGGGAACTTAATTACGTGTGAGGGGGAGACACAGGACCGTCTGAGGTGCCAGAAAAAGTCTCAGTACTGGAAATCAAGCAAAATGAAGAAAAAACATCGGCACTCACCAGAACGGCATATAGCGGGATTTTTCTTTTTATTTAGTCCAGGAGCAGCATACAAAGGGCTGCAGGGAGGGGGTGCAGAGGTGACGACTGCACCGTTTCGGGTAAATACCCTTCTACGGGTCACAGGAAGGGTATTTACCCGAAACTGTGCCGTCGTCACCTCTTCGCCCCCTCCCTGCACCCCTTTGTATGCTGCTCCTGGACTAAATAAGAAAAATCCCGCTATATTCCGTTCTGGTGAGTGCCGAGGTTTTCTTTTTTTTTTTTTTCTTCGTTTTGCTAGATGTAAATAATATATCCCTGGATAATTTGATCTCCAGTACTGTTATATTTTTAGGAAAATGTGTTAGTGTTTATTTACTGAAGTTGTGTGGAAGCGTGCCACTATTGTTTATAGAAGCTTACAGCAATATATTGGCGCAATGCTAATTTCCCACACAGCGGGTTTTCCGTTGCCTATTTTTTATTTTTTTATTTCATTACAATACGATGTAAATGGGGTCATTTAAAACTACAACTTATCTCACAGAAAACCTGCCCTGATTACAGCTATGTTGTTGCAAAAATAGTTATAGCTCTAGGAGGAATAGTTCAAGAAAGATAGTAAAGCACAAAAAGTGTAAAATTGTTCAGTTAAGAAACATCACGCACCTGCTACAAAATGTATCTGAAATGTATATAGATAGGAGCTGCAGGTTTAAGATCTGCATCATGTCACTACTGCTGCGATGTAGGTGTGACTGGTGGGATGCTGTGTGCAGCTTGTAGTTCACATGTTCTCCATGTCATTACAGATATATCTGCACGAGAATTTACATAAAAAGGGATCAATGACCATTTGTAGGGAATTTGAAATACTTTTATTTTACAAGATAATAGTGGAGAAAAGTATGTATACATGACCATAGCAACTAATATTTCACATGTCTACATTTTATTTTTGATTTGTTTTTTTCAGAGTAAAGATGGGAAGACACCTCTACACATGACCGCTATTCATGGTCGCTTTTCCAGGTCACAAACAATAATCCAAAATGGTAATTATTTTCCTTAATACAAACACCTAGAACCCTCCATAGACCTAAATGATAACATTCTGTTCATCGCCATTATGGGGCGCATTCTGCATACTGTTATATTAAAGGGAATCTGTCAGCAGATTTTTGCTTTGCAATCTGTCCATTGTGCTGTAGGCGCTCAGACACAGATTTCAGGGATGTCACAAGGACCACATCCGCAAGGAGTTTGTATGTTCTCCCCGTGTTTGCGTGGTTTCCTCTGGGCACTCTGGTTTCCCCCCACACTGCAAAGACATAGTGATAGGATGTTTAGATTGTGAGCTCCAAGAGGGACAGCATTACTGATGTATGTAAAGTGCTATGGAATTAATAGTGCTATATGAATAAATAAATATTATTTAGTGGATTCAAACAAGAGCACATAGCCTAATAAGTGTTTTATTACCAGGAGATTATCACTGCTAGGACTGAAGCTCACATGCCTGCTAGACCGAACACGCCCCCTCCTCTGATGAGCAGCTCATTGTGAATAGACTACGTGCACAGAGAGCTCTGTACTTACTTTAGGTGAGGTTAGCTTTCTGAGCTCTAATACATGCTACTTCTAAAACTCTGTCACAGTTTTGCTATACCTAGTAGAGCCAAATCGTGGTAATCAGTCTCCCTTCCTAGATTATACCGCTTTCAGATGAGGTAGGAAAAACCTGGTGACAAATTTGCTTTAATTAGTTTGTGTAAACAATTGTCTTTCCAAGCTCCTTCTAGTTTAACCTTCCTAGCGGTATTCCCAAGCCTGACTCGGGGTTAAAAATCACTGCCAGAAGCGGTAACCCCGAGTCAGGCTCGGGCTTACCCGCGGTCGCGGCAGATGCGGTTAAAAAAACGCATCTGCCGCACTTGCCGCATAGCCGCCGCACTTGCGGCGCGGTTGCGGTAATCGCCATAGTAAGTATAGGGGGACTTGCGGCAGATGCGGCAAGTGCGGTTTTGCACTTGCGGCAGGTGCGGGCGCGGAAAAAAACGCACTTGCCGCACCTGCCGCAAGTGCAAAACCGCACTTGCCGCATCTGCCGCAAGTCCCCCTATACTTACTATGGCGATTACCGCAAGTGCGGTGGCTATGCGGCAAGTGCGGCAGATGCGGTTTTTTAACCGCATCTGCCGCGACCGCGGGTAAGCCCGCTTTGAGCACAAAATTCCTGACCTATTCATACCGCCAGGGAGGTTAACTATATTATACAATGCAAAAAGTTATTCCTCTGCATACTAGAACGCTAAGAATTAAAGACGACTATGGCCATGCACCACTGCATGCCAAAAAGGGAAAAAACACATAGCTTACTGCTAAATGGAACAGAGAAAATATGACCTAGCATTACAGCTGTCGGTATTGAGTCAGAGGAGATTCTTAGCTTATGTGTTAGCCAATGCACATGAGCCCAATGCACAGTGATAATCTTCTTTAATTCTTAGTGTTGTAATGTACAGTTGAATAGATTTTTGCCATGTTTTCTTCTGCTAGCACGTGTTCACACTGCTTGTTGTGCCAGTCAGTCTTTTGTTAAATTTATATTATACACTGCTCAAAAAATAAAAAACACCTAAAATACACCCTAGATCTCAATGCATGAAATGTTCCAGTTGCAAATCTTTACTCAGTACGTGGTAGAATGTGTTGAGAATAATAAAACATAAAAATGATCAATGTAAATCAAAATTAATATCCCATAGAGGTCTGGATTTGAAATGCTACTCAACATCAAAGTGGAAAATTACAGGCTGATCCAACTTCAATGGGAATGCCTCAAGACTAAGAAATGAGGCTCAGTAGTGTGCGTGGCCTCCACGTACCTGTGTAACCTTAAAAAGTCTGGGCATGCTCCTGATGAAGCGGCTGATGTTCTCCTGAGGGATCTCCTCCCAGACCTAGATTAAAGCATCAGTCAACTCTTGGACAGTCTATGGGGCAACGTGTGGCGTTGATAGATAGAATGAGACGTGATGTCCCAGATGTGCTCGATTGGATTCAAGTTTGGGGAAAAGGCAGGCCAGTCCGTAGCATCAATGCCTTCATCATGCAGGAACTGTTGACACGCTTCAACCAAATAAAACCTAGCATTGACATGTGTTAGAAGGAACCCAGGGGCCCACTGCACCTGCGTATGTTCTCACAATGGGTCTGAGGATCACATCTCGGTACCTAATGGCAGTTGGGGTACTTCTCGCTAGCACAGGGCTTTGCGGCACTCCGAAGAAATGCCTCCCCACACCATTACTGACCCACTGCCAAACCGGTCATACTGCAGGATGTTGCAGGAAGCCGAACATTCACGGTGGCAGCTCTGGACTCTGTAATGTGCTTAGTGTAAAACGGCTCTAATTTGTGAAGTGGATAAGTGTGCATTGTATTGGGCTGTAAGTACAACACCCACTTGTGGATGTGAGGCCCACATACCACCCTCATGGAATCTGTTTACCAGTTTGACCAGATATATGGATATTAGTGGCCTGTTGGAGGTCATGTTGCAGGTCTCTGCCACTGATCTTCCTGTTCCTCCTTGCGCAAAGGAGGAGGTGGCAGTCCTGCTGCTGGGTTACTGCCCTACAGCCCCATCCACGTCTCCTGGTGTACTGGTCTGTCTACTGGTACCTGCTCCATGCTCTGGACACTATGCTGACAGACACTGGTACCCTTCTTTCCACAGCTCGCATTGATGTACCATACTGGATGAGCTGCACTACCTGAGCAATGTCTGTGGGTTGTAGACACTGCCTCATGCTACCTCCAGGGGTGAGAGCAATGTCAAAATGCAAAAGTGACCAAAACAACAGCCAAAAAGGATGAGAACAGAGAAATGGTGTGTGGTCACCACCTGCAGACCGCTCCTTTATAGGGAGTGTCTTGCTAATTGCGATTTCTACCTGTTGTCTGTACCATTTGCACAACAGCAGGAAATATTGAAGACAATCGATGTTGCTTCATATCTGGACAGGCTGATTTCACAGAAGTGTGATTGACTTGGAGTTATTTTATGATGTTTAAGTGCTCCTTTTATTTTTTTGAGCAATGTGTATATATGTTATATCTTGTATCCACGCTATTATTAGAACTCTTCTTCCCTCTTACACCCCTCCCTAAAAACTTTTTTTTTCTTGCTTATCGTAGCCATTTGCTTTTCACCTTCTATTGTGTTAAAGGAAAACGAAGACACTTTTAAAGGGGTTGTCTGTCCACTACTAGGACAGCCCGTTCCAATTCCACATTTCTCACCATGTAAAATAAAAAAAAGCCTGTACTCACCTGCTGTTGGGTCACAGTTCCAGCGATGTCTGTAATTGCTTTCAAGGGGCTCATGTGAAATTGTGGCGTCACGTGATCCCTGCATCCAATCACTGCCGGCTTCTCTCTCCTGATTGCTAATGTGTCCGAAGGCAGAGAGAGAGAAACCACTGCAGCTGGACCACCATTGACTACAATACATAAAACCTAAAGGCAAAATACTAGAGAATAACATGTATATAGCGATTTTCTATGTAAATAAAAAAAAAATACAAATGAAAACGAATGTAATGCTCTTTTACTTACATTTCATACGTTGTCTGGATACACTTGGCCACTTATTGGGAAGTGGGGTTGGGTTGTGTCCTATTTAAAAAGTTAAAGAAGCACTTTGGTAGACCAGCGCTGGCCACCGGAGAGCGCAGCTGTAGGGGAGTGTATTAACACTTACACTACATTACATGCACAGGTTTAATCAATGAGTTAGTGGGAGGACTTCTTTAATGGAGCACAAAATAATTAAAAACCTGGAGTCTCCATCCTGACCAGCCTTTCCACATTTTGTACCATTTCCCACCACTCTCCAGCATAGATATCCAATGTCATGATTTCACATGAACTCTTCAGCTAAAAAGACGACAAAAAAAGTTAATCCACAAGAAAATCTATTTATGCATAAGTAATAACTGTATGGTTGCTGATGGTTCGCCATCCTTCACTAGATCAGAGGATCTCGCCACTTCCCAGAGTAGTCTGAATGGGGCAGTGGCCACATCTGCTCAGTTCCAGTCAATCCTCTTCTGAGGATTCCTTTTAATGATTGGTGCTGTGTCAATGCTTGTTTACAAGCTGCACTGTTGACAAGACTACAGCATACGTCACGATGGCTGGTGGAATCGCAGCTTGTTTAGTGTTCAGCAGCAGAGCCAATGAGCTTATTGATTGGCGGCCGCGGTGATATGCACTGTAGTCACAACCTTATCACTGGAGAGGCGGTGCCGGGCCCGCCGAAGGTAACAGCTCTTTTTGTTTCAATCAGGCAGGCATTGCTGATGGGGAGCAAAATGCTATTTCTGGAAAACCCCTTAAGAGCAATTCCTGCTGGCTTAGGACTGTGATGCTCTTCATTGGCATTTCTTTAGCAAACGTGCCATTACTTTAGCTGTGATTTTCTGTTTTAGGAGCTGCACAAGCTGAGATCTTTGCTTATTTATTGCTTTGGCCTTTTCTTCTTTTACTAGCTTCTGTTCCTCCTCCAGTCTGCGCCGTGGGTATGACATAAATTACTCGTTTTGCCTTTCTCTAGTGACCTCATGAATGTAATTGATAAGACTTATCAGAAAAAAAATTAAGAATGGATCTCTGAAATGCACATTGGAATAAATCTCTTGTGGACTGCCTTTGCCATCTGAACACTTCACGCCTCTACCGCCTCCATTCTGACAGGTTGTCTCAGGGCCTCTTTCTGGAAATTTTGGGGGCTCCCACCTACTGGCAATCTTTTTTAATGTTGTGACTACTTACCCTTTAAGACTTAATAAATATAATTCTAACCAAGTACTGTCTATTTTGTTATGTTTTAGGAGCGGAGATAGACTGCGAAGACAAGAATGGAAACACTCCACTGCACATAGCAGCCAGATATGGCCATGAGCTCCTCATTAACACCTTAATCACCAATGGTGCAGATACCTCAAAGTAAGTGACCTCTCCTGCCACAGGGTTACAGAACATATAGAATGATTTATTAATGCTCATGCTAACATTATCCATTTGCATTTGAGTGGTTGTTCAGTGCTCCCATTTCTATTATATCCTCATATATGGCCGGTAAATACTGTTACCTCTTTTTCCTCATGGAATTTAATTTCCGATATTACTGCCTTTAATTAAATTGTCAAAGATAATCCACTACTATCAGTTAACAGTAAGTTATAAGCATTTGTGGTGTTCTTTTCATCAGGCTATTAAAAACCATAAGCCTCTCTTAATTGTACCACCATTAATAGAAAACGCTCATTGGAACAAACGTTGTGAAAACTTGGTAACATCTTGGCACCTAAAGACCATTTTAGTACTGTGATAATTTATGTGAACACTTGATCTCCTCCAGGCGAGGCATCCATGGAATGTTTCCTCTCCATCTGGCTGCACTGAGTGGGTTCTCCGATTGCTGCAGGAAGCTCCTTTCTTCAGGTTGGTTTTCTGATTTGTAACTAAATATTTCTGACGGGGCTGTAGAGTCGGGGGCTGTATAAAATGGATCGACTCCTCAGTCATTATTATGGGGGACTTCAACTACCCTGAAATACATTGGGGAACAGAAACCTGCAGTTCCAGCAAAGGTAATAGGTTTTTGACAACTGTAAGAGACAATTATCTTTCACAACTGGTTCAGGACCCAACAATAAGGGGGGCACTGCTGGACCTAATATTAACCAAGAGGCCGGACCACATATCACATTTACGGTTGGAGGTCACTTGGGTAATAGTGATCATAAAATAATAAGTTTTCTAGTATCCTTTAATAAGATGTGTAGTAGAGAGGCTACAAGGACACTAAACTTCAGGAAGGCAAATTTGCAATGGTTGAGAGATGATTTTAGTGCAATAAACTGGGACGATGTCCTGAGACATAAAAGTGCACAAAGCAAATGGGAGACGTTTATTAGCATCTGAGTAGGGCCTGTGCACAACGTATACCCTATGGGAATAAGCATGCTAGAAATAGGAGGAAACCACCGTGGCTAAATAAAGTGGTAAGAGGTGCAATAAGTGACAAAAAGAAAGCATTTAGGGAATTAAAGCAAGTAGGTAGTGATGAGGCATTAAATAAATACAGAAAATTAAATAACATCTGTAAAAAGCAAATCAAGGCAGCAAAGATTGAGACAGAGAGACTCATTGCCAGAGAAAGTAAAAATAATCCCAAAATATTTTAACTACATTAAATAGTAAGAAACTAAAAAATGATTGTGTTGGCCCCTTTAAAAATAATCTGGGAATGGTGATGAGATGAAGGAAAAGCCAATATGCTAAATGACTTTTTTTCAACATTATTTACACAAGAAAATCCCATGACAGACAATATGATCAGTGATAACAAAAACTCTCAATTAAATGTCACCTGTTTAACCCAGCAGGAAGTACGACATCGTCTAAAAATCACTAAAATTGACAAATCCCCAGGCCCGGATGGGATACACCCCAGAGTACTGCAGGAATTAAGTACTGTCATAGATAGACCATTATTTTTAATATTTAAAGATTCCATAATAACAGGGTCTATACCACAGAACTGACGTATAGCAAATGTGGTGCCAATATTCAAAAAGAGGACAAAAACTGAACTTGGAAATTATAGGCCAGTAAGCTTAACCTCTACTGTGGGTAAAAAAAAATCCTAGAGGGTTTTCTAAGAGATGCTATACTGGAGTATCTGAAGAAAAATAACCTCATGACCAAATATCAACATGGGTTTACGAGGGACCATTCCTGTCAAACTAATCTGATAGGCTTCAATGAAGAAGGAAGTTCTGGACTGGACCAAAGAAATGCAGTGGACGTGGTGTATATGGACTTTTCAAAAGCTTTTGATACGGTGCCACACACAAGGATGATACATAAAATGAGAGCAATGGCGATAGGGGAAAATATGTGTAAGTGGATTAAGAACTGGCTTAGTGATAGGAAGCAACGGGTGGTTATTTTAATGGATCACACTCAGAATGGGTTACAGCTAACAGTGGGGTACCACAGGGGTCAGTACTGGCCTGCTTCTATTTAATATATTTATTAATGACCTTGTAGGGGGCATACAGAGTAGAATCTCAATATCTGCAGATGACACTAAACTCTGCAGGGTAATCAATACAGAGGAGGACAATTTTATTTTACAGGAGGATTTATGTAAACTAGAAGCTTGGGCTGCTAAATGGCAAATGAGCTTTAATGTAGATAAATGTAAGGTCATGCACTTGGGCAGAGGAAACAAAAGGTATAATTATGTGCTTAATTGTAAAACACTGGGCAAAGCTGTCACTGAAAAAGACCTGGGTGTGTGGGTAGATGACAAACTCACATTTAGTGGCCAGTGTCTGCCAGCTGCTGCAAAGGCAAATAAAATAATGGGATGCATTAAAAGAGGCATAGATGCTCATGAGGAGAACATAATTTTACCTCTTTACAAGTCACTAGTGCGACCACACTTAGAATACTGTGTACAATTCTGGTCTCCGGTGTATAAGAAAGACATAGCTGAACTAGAGCGGGTCCAGAGAAGAGCGACAAAAGTCATTAGAGGACTAAGGGGTCTGCAATACCAAAACAGGTTATTAAACTTGCAGTTGTTTAGCTTGGAAAAATGAAGGCTTAGGGGTGATCTTATAATAATGTATAAATATGTTAGGGGACAGTACAGAGACCTTTTTAATGATCTCTTTACTCTTAGGCCTGAGACGGGGACAAGGGGGCGGGGCATCCTCTGTCTGGAGGAAAGATGGTTTAATCATAATCACAGACGCGGATTCTTTACTGTAAGAGCAGTGAGACTATGGAACTCTCTGCCACATGATGTTGTAATGAGTGAGTCACTACTAACATTTAAGAAGGGCCTGGATGCCTTTCTTGGAAAATATAATATTACCAGTTATATATACTAGATTCTTTGATAGTGTGTTGATCCAGGGAACTAGTCTGATTGCTGTATGTGGAGTCAGGAAGGAATTTTTTTCCCCAATGTGGAGCTTAGTGTTGCCACATGGGTTTTTTCGCCTTCCTCTGGATCAACATGTTAGGCTATAGGTTGAACTAGATGGTCTTAAGGTTTACCTTCAACCTTAAAAAAGCAAAAAAAAAAACTGTTAGTCCTAAAAGGTACAATATAGAAGGCATATCAGTCTGTCTGTGTGTGAGTTTGTACCGAAAACAGCACCACCTATCGGACATTGTGTAAATTACAGTTAGGCCCCTTTCACATAAGCGTTTTTGCCCAGATCCGGATGACCAACATTGTGTGCACCTGCTGAGTCCACAATAATGGAACTACTATACCAGGCCTCCTGATGAAGAGAAACGCGTCGAGGCGCGCGGGTAGAGACTGGTGACCCTGTGATAGAGCTAAGTACCATCCCCTTTTCCCACTATCTCCCTATATAGCATGTGTGACCACCTTATCTTTGTTATCAATGCTAGCTGCGTGTCTAACACCATATGTAAGTGAAGGGGAGAATAGTGGGTTCTATGGGCACTGGGATATCTACCAACGCCATAGGGGTACTTGGCTACATGGTCTAAGTCCTTTTAGCACTGGTCTATAAAAAATCCAAGAATGCGCACATAGGGTGATATCTTCTTTGAAGAAGGATAAAAGGTTATATAAAGAGGCTGCTCACCTGATACAGTTGTGATGACCCACAACTGGTAATGATCGCTCAGATACAAGTAGCTGCTGCAGGACCGTACTCTCCACAGATCCCTGTGGTATAATCAGCTCCCAGGACACAGTACCTCGAGGTCCGCGCTGCCACTTCAGAAAGGAACAAAAGAAGCCAGTACAAGAGAATGTCTGGATCAACGATTCTTCTTTATTGTCCTACGCGTTTCAGAGTCATCTCCCAACTCCTTCATCAGGGACATTCCCTGATGAAGGAGTTGGGAGATGACTCTGAAACGCGTAGGACAATAAAGAAGAATCGTTGATCCAGACATTCTCTTGTACTGGCTTCTTTTGTTCCTTTCTGAAGTGGCAGCGCGGACCTCGAGGTACTGTGTCCTGGGAGCCTTTTAGCACTGGGACACAGATATATCCTACACAGCCCGATAATACCAACCCATGAGTGCGATATAAGGGTGGGGAGCACCACCTTCTCACTTGTAGGGTGAGCCTAGGGTGAGTGTAGTAGAAGCCGACGTGGAGTGGGGGCGCCATATCGATTAAAGGGTGCCGACCCCCGCTGGCAGGTAGGGAAAGGAGGGAGGTATAAATACACAGGGTTAGCCCCTTCCTTCCCTACTTTCATCTGTGCACCCAGCTTTTAACGAGTGTTTTGATGTGTATCTAGCATACGTGCTCAATAAAAAGTGTCTTTTTAACAGGAAAATATTTATGATTTAGAAATGTACCTGAATGGAATGTGAATTTGCTCTGAGTAAAATGTGCACACAGCATCTTTATCGGGTATTCTGCCAGGAAAATCAGTGAAACACTCCACAAAGAAATAATGTTTGCACAGCCAGTTGTTTTGACATTGCTGTGCATATGTTCAGTCTATTAAGTTATTAAAAAAAGGAAGATGCCGGAAGAATGACACAAAATATAAAGATGTTTGGAATATGATGTGTGTACTAATATTACCTAGATTGTGACAGTAAGCTTTGCATTTTGTGTTTTAGGTTTTGAGATAGATACTCCAGACGATTTTGGCAGGACCTGTCTGCATGCTGCAGCGGCTGGAGGGTATGTGGCACCCCCTCCATTATGTATATAAAGCATCTCTACACACAGGTTCTCCCAGTGATGCAACACTCCTGCTCCATATGCCTAAAAAATTGAAGTAATAGCAGCCAAAGTATTTTACTTTCTCTAAAATGGTCCCAGTGAAAATTCTACATCTTGTCCCAGAAAAACAGGAGTGCAAAACAAAAGACCCTTAGAAGAACCCTGAATTGGGGCAAAAGACAAGTGCAGCGCTTCCTCTGGGCGTAATATGTTTTTACCAAACGTGAGCACATTTTTTATAATGTAGTTATGCTCACCTGCAGTCAGCAATAGATGTACATTGAGATTGTCAAGGAATCAATTCTCCAGGCGTCTCTCCTCTGTGTCCTGTATAGGTGTGCAGCTCACTCTGGAGAACTATGTAGTGATCCAACTTTGGATCCACATAGGTAGTAAATTCACAGTGAAAAAGAAACCTCCAGGTGGTTGTGGCGCTAGTCACCTTAAGGGTATGTGCACATCAGTCGTTTTGTGGGCTGCTTTTGGACGTTTTCCGTCGGTGTTTTCCGCTCAGTTTTATGTTAATTTATGTTAATCCTATCCTCCGGTTGGATTAACATGCTAGTCAATGGATTTTAGAAAACTGTCTTCACTAGAATGGTTTTCTTCTGGTCGTTTTCAGTCAAAACTGAGTTTTCTCAGTCAAAACTGAGTTTTTCCACCGGTTTTCCAAAAATAGAGCAAGTGACTTCTTTCCACCGTTTTTCCAGCGGTTTCAGCTGATCAAGTGCACAAAAAGCTCAGTTTTCAAAACCGCCGAGAAAAACGCTGGAAAGCCCGGCGGAAAACGAGCAAAAAACGAGGGACACTGCTGAGCACAGAAAACTCAGTTTCTGCTAAAAAAACCCAGGTTTTTGGACGGACTGCAGAGATGCACAAACGTCAGATGTGCACATACCCTTAAGGTACCGTTACACACAGATATATTGCTTGCAACTCACTGGTTGCAGTGAAATCATGGACACATTGTTCCATTTTGTTGCTGTGTACAAATGGAACAATGTGTCCATGATTTCACTGCAACCAGAGAGTTGCAAGCAGTGTCTGCACAGGTATCTCTGTGTGTAACGGTACCTTAAGACTTCCAAATGGATCCAATTCCCAAAAATATTATACTGAAATATTATTTTTATTTATATAAAATAGAAATATAAAATAATCTTTAGGTATAATATTTTTTGGAATTATATCCATTTGGAAGTCTTAGGGTATGTGCACATCAGTCGTTTTGTGGGCTGCTTTTGGACGTTTTCCGTCGGCGTTTTCCGCTCAGTTTTATGTTAATTTATGTTAATCCTATCCTCCGGTTGGATTAACATGCTAGTCAATGGATTTTAGAAAACTCTGTCTTCACTAGAACGGTTTTCTTCTGGTCGTTTTCAGTCAAAACTGAGTTTTCTCAGTCAAAACTGAGTTTTTCCACCGGTTTTCCAAAAATAGAGCAAGTGACTTCTTTCCACCGTTTTTCCAGCGGTTTCAGCTGATCAAGTGCACAAAAAACTCAGTTTTCAAAACCGCCGAGAAAACCGCCGAGAAAAACGCTGTAAAACCGGGCGGAAAACGAGCAAAAAACGAGGGACACTGCTGAGCACAGAAAACTCAGTTTCTGCTAAAAAAACCCAGGTTTTTTGACGGACTGCAGAGATGCACAAACGTCAGATGTGCACATACCCTTATGGTGACTAACGCTACAACAATATGGAGGTTTCTTTTTCACTGAAAAGTGCAAAAGAGAAAAGGAAAGAATTGGCAACTGAAAAGGTATTTTTGAGTATTAGAAAGACACGGCTGCTCACTTCCACTAGCGGCACCATTGCGGTTTGTTTTTTGTTTGGGTGTTGGGCACAAAAAGTGAACTGTTGCTACGTATATGAATTATCAGTTTTGCTGATTTTTAAAGATCTTTGTTACATGTAGATAGACATCTGAAAATTACTCTTATGTATTCTGCCACCTCACTTAAGGCCAGGGACCCACTACAGTAGATTCTCTCGTCCGAGAGAGTGGGTCAATTATGCTAGTGACATTGATCAGCGTTTAATCTGAGTCTCGGCATAGGGTGATCTAATTCTCTTAAATGATAGAATGGGAGCACACTGTGAGAAGAAGATGGGAGAACATACTTTCCCCGTATTCTCCATTGTCTGTAAATTGGACTGCACTCAGATGTAATTCGAGTGCAGTCCGATGGTTTCCTTGCACTCATTCATTGCATGGCTGAGTGCAATCCAAATATCGGGTCAAACTTTGACACTTTCTTCCTCAGACTGGCTCAATCCAAGGAAAGAATCGTCATGTGCGTGGACCCGTAGACTAACAGTCCAAATGCTATCCGATGTTTTGTCGAATTGCACTCAGACCGATAATACAGTGGTGTGAGCGAGTAAGCTTTAAGGCTACGTTACACACACAGATATATTGGTCACAGATCTCTGGTTGCAGTGAAATCATGGACACATTGTTCCATTTGTACACAGCCACAAAATGGAACAATGTGTCCATGATTACACTGCAACCAGAGATCTGTGACCAATATCTGAACAGATATCTGTGTGTGTAACGTGGCCTTTAGACTGTAACAAATACAAACTTGCGGCTACAGATTGATAGACAAAACAATAGCATTGAATGTTTCAGAATTAAAAATGTATAATTCCTTTTCAGGAACCTGGAATGTCTGAACTTGTTGTTAAATACAGGTGCAGACTTTAACAAAAAAGACAAGTTTGGAAGGTAAGTGTTTTTTAGAAACTCCCTAGGTTTAATTGGTTTAACTTTTTAGCAGCTTTAATTCCCATTTTTTCATACTCCTAGCAAAAACATTTGCTGTTCCTTGGTCCAGTCAGTGGGTTAGCCCTGCACTGTAGACTGATGTAACACTAGTCATTTCTATACACCTAATAATTAGAAGGGTCTTCCTAATGAACACCTTCCTTTGCCCTCCAATGGATGTGTTTGATTTGGTGCTGAAAGTGCATATTACTAAAGTTACCGTTACACACTACAATGTTGTTAAGATATCACTAACGATCTCATGGACGCGTGGTCGTTAGGACATCTTCTTGACATTGTTGGTGAGATGTCACACGTGTAGATATCGTGGATGACGCACCAACGATTTAGCGAGCAGCTATCGTTTGCACAACCCAGTGAACAATACTTGCTCACTGCTGTGAATAGGCGAAGTCGTGAACAACATCGTTATTGCTGGTGAGCTGTCACACGTAGATGCCCTTCCTTTGCCCTCCAATGGATGTGTTTGATTTGGTGCTGAAAGTGCATATTACTAAAGTTACCGTTACACGCTACAATGTTGTTAAGATATCACTAACGATCTCATGGACGCGCGGTCGTTAGGACATCTTCTTGACATTGTTGGTGAGATGTCACACGTGTAGATATCGTGGACGAAGCACCAACGATTTAGCGAGCAGCTATCGTTCGCACAACCTAGTGAACAATACTTGCTCACTGTTGTGAATAGGCGAAGCCGTTAACAACATCGTTAGCACGGTGTCACACATAACGATGCAGCAGGTTGGCTAATCGAGGATTGTTTGACGCGAGACCATGTTCTCAAATCTGCGATCAGCGATCCAACAATTTATCGTAGTCGTATCTCAGTGTTACGTGAATCAATATACGAACGTTGTTGTTTGAACGACTCCAAACCCGTCACGTTTGAGTGATATCGTTCACGATCTTGTACCGTGTAATGGGGCCTTAAGATGCGAGGGCTTCCAGGAAGTTGTGGTGGTGTCTTATTGTACAATTTATGTTCAAATACTTGTAATATATCTTTGTACTTTGGGAATGTGCATCTTCCTAATGGGAATAGGGTCGGGTGTTACGTTTGTGTTAATGCTAATTATTAAAAGAATTTGCAGCAATGTGTGCACGTTTTAAATGGATTCACTTTGTAATATAAATCTTAAATCTGCGATAAAGAGCCTCACCATTTTTAGGATCTATTAAGCGAGTCTTTTTAAAATTGGCCCAGATCTTTCCACTGCATTAAGGTCAAGTTCACATGTCCTATAATCCTCAATTACAATGGATCGAGCAGCAATGTATTGGCAAATACATTGTGCAAACACCAATTTTTTTTGTCTGTTTTGAAAAAAAAAAATCTTTTTTCCAGGATCTGTTTTTTACCATTGGAGTCTGTGGAAAACTGAGGCCACTGAATCTGTTTTAATAGATGATTACTGGACATGTGAACTTAGCCTAAGGGATCATTCACACATCTGTATTTTTGTATCAGTGTTTGTGTGTCAAAAGCCAGGAGTCACTTCTAGTTTTGGTATAAAAATGCTAATCAAAAATACTGATGCCTTAGATGAGATTTAGAAAATTCCGTCCTCTTGTATTGTTGATTATCTCTCAACTGTACATTCACTTGTGAAAAATTGGGGAAATCCACTATTTTAGGCCACGGTCACACTGCTGAGAGACTCTCAATACCCGGCACCGCTGCTAGACAGGAGTGTGTCAACAGCTGTATGTATTTCTATGTGCCTGCACACTCAACTCCAGAGATCGGACAGCCGTGCCAGGTGATGCGATGCTTGACTCCCGCCAGTGGGACTGCGACCTTACACACTAGCATTGTGTATGAGTTTCTCGCATGTCTCCCACACCCGTGGGACTGCGGCCTTACACTAGCAGTGTGTATGAGTTTCTCGCATGTCTCATGCCAGTGGGACTGCGACCTTACACTAGCATTGTGTATGAGTTTCTCGCATGTTTCCTGCCAGTGAGACTGCAACCCTACACTAGCATTGTGTATGAGTTTCTCGCATGTCTCATGCCAGTGGGACTGCGATCTTACACTGGCATTGTGTATGAGTTTCTCGCATGTCTCATGCCAGTGGGACTGCGACCTTACACTAGCATTGTGTATGAGTTTCTCGCATGTCTCATGCCAGTGGGACTGCGACCTTACACTAGCATTGTGTATGAGTTTTTCGCATGTCTCATGCCAGTGGGACTGCGACCTTACACTAGCATTGTGTATGAGTTTCTTGCATTTCTCATGCCAATGGGGCTGCGACCTTACACTAGCATTGTGTATGAGTTTCTCGCATGTCTCATACCAGTGGGACTGCGACCTTACACTAGCATTGTGTATGAGTTTCTCGCATTTCTCATGCCAGTGGGACTGCGACCTTACACTAGCATTGTGTATGAGTTTCTCGCATGTCTCATGCCAGTGGGACTGCAACCTTACACTAGCATTGTGTATGAGTTTCTCGCATGTCTCATGCCAGTGGGACTGCGACCTTACACTAGCATTGTGTATGAGTTTCTCGCATGTCTCATGCCAGTGGGACTGCGGCCTTACACTAGCATTATGTATGAGTTTTTGAAAAATCAAATGCACTCACTGAAATATCCATGGCATTTATTGACCAATGCAATGAATTTTAAATACTCTACACGTTTATCCTGTGGACATCATTATGTATGTGCGGCTCACACACCTTTTTTGTAAGGATATTCTCGAGAGTAAATGCTGCTGCAGGAGATCTGGAACGAAGGTGCTAGTTATTTACTGTTGTCTATAGAAATAATTGTGTTTTCACTTCTCATTAAATGAAGAACTCCACTTCACTACGCGGCGGCCAATTGTAATTACCAGTGCCTGTTTGCACTTGTGGGATCCGGAGCCAGCGTGAATGATCTTGATGAGCGGGGCTGTTCCCCTCTGCACTATGCAGCCACATCAGACACAGATGGCAAGTAAGTTGTGTTCATGTCACTGAATGATTACTCCAATGCAATAAGGCCCAATGTTATAAGGACTGTACTCCAAGGGTATCTGATCGGCATTACATTTGTGTCTGTTGATTACGGAGAATGTAGCCTTTTAAGACTGGGTGTTCTTGGCTTCTTTTCTGGGTTAAATCTGAGTGTCACGCAGCTTGCCACATTCACAATGAGCCGCTTGTTAGCTCCTTACTTAGCCCTTTTTGTCCAGAAGAAATCTCAGCAATACTGAGAAAATTCTTTGATTTCAGATTTTAAAAAAAATCGTACATTTCTACAATTTGCCTATTGTGTGGGTTTTCTTCCGTTTTGTAACACCAGCCTTATTCATAGAACTACAATGAAGGGGTTAAGCAGTGTCTGAGGGCCAGGCTGGTGTTCAGGCTCAGATCAGATATTTATCTGAAGGTTATTTCCAAAAATCATTTGCTTCTATTGTAAAGAGAACCTAATGTTGTTCATTCCCACAATTCTTCAGATTTGGTTCTAAATGATCCTTGAAAACTAAGCACAAATTAAGGAAATTCTGAGTAACAAGGATCTTGATGGGATTTTGTTATTTGCTGTTTATTTTCTGAACCCAGTAAATCTTAAAATCCAGCATGCATATGGATTATGTGATCTGCACTTTATTAACCTTGTAAAATACCTGCAGGTGCACAAACGTGATGGGAATCTTGATTAGTTTTGCTGAATTATAACAGCTCGTTTCTGCCACCTAGTGACTTAAGATGGGAATACAGTAATACATTGAGTTAACTGAAGAGTTTTCTAATCTTCTCATGTGACAAATACATTATGGCTGTTTGACATATTTTTCATGTCATTTATAGTATGTGAAAGTTATGGCTTGGTGCATAATAATTGTAAGAGCATGGTTCAAGTAAAGAATTTTTTATTCTTTCATTTTAGGTGCCTGGAATACTTATTAAGAAACGATGCAAACCCAGGAATCAGGGACAAGCATGGGTATAATGCAGTGCATTATGCAGCTGCCTATGGGCATCGTTTATGTCTAGAATTGGTAAGTATATATTGAAACGACGTGCATGCCAGAGTGATGGGGGGTGGGGGGGGCTATGCAGCAATCATCCCTTTTTCCATCCCACATTTATACTTAAAGGGAATCTGTCAGTTGGTTTTTGCTATGTAAGCTGAGGACAGAATGCTGAAAAACAAACAACTGTGCCAATCATCAGGTTCCGTGTTGTTGTTTGTTTACACTAAAGGCTTTATTACCCTATGATAACCATTACAGCACTACTTTGTCATGTGCACGGCACTCAGATACCTCACGATCAATGCACAATCTGTTGAGATCCTGGGGTGAGTGCTTTCCCAGCTCTGCTGTGTTTCTAAACCTAAGTTCTTTGATTGTGTCATAACAGCTGGAGCCTACATCATGTTGCTGTCAGATGAGGTAGCAAAAACCTGCAGATGGATCCCCTTTAATGCTGTAACTGCCGATATGATATTTCAGGTGCAAAAGCTTAAAGGGAACCAACCAGCAGGGTTTAGGACTGTAAAGTGAAGCCAGTTCCTTACAGGCACTGGGATTCTGAATGCAACCGTACCTTTACTTGAATGATTCCATGTTTGATTGCAGAGAGAAGAGTCATAAAACTCCTGGAAAACTGGGCAGCAGATGATTGATGTGAGCAACACTGCATCACTATTTGGGATTATTTTTTTCCTCCACTGTGGACATGCATTTTGGCTGCAAGCCAAACCCTCCCCACCTCCCTCTAATCTCTTTCAGTTTCTGGCTCCTGTGCACTGTCTCAATACTCCAGCCACAGGGTGCCTAACAAAACTGAAAGTAGAGATGAGGGGGAGGAGGGAGGGTTTGTCTTGCAGTTGAAATGCATGCCAACAGAGGAGGGAAAAAAAGCAACTCCAAACAATGACACAGTGCTGCACACATCAGTCATGTGCTGCCCTGTTTTCCAGGAGTTTTATGACTCTCTTCTCTGCAATCAAACAATGGAATCATTCAAGTAAAGGTATAATTGCAGTCAGCATCCAAGTGCCTGTAAGACACGGGCTTCACTTTATTGCCCTAAATCCCAGTAGCTGGTTCCCTTTCCAAAAAAAAGGTTCTTTGTAACTGAACCATTGCCATGCATTAAGGCCAATTAACCTTCCTAGCGTTATTCCCGAGCCTGACTCGGGGTTAACATTCACTACCAGAAGCGTTAACCCCGAGTCAGGCTCGGGCTTACCCGCGTTCGCGGCAGATGCGGTGAGAAAACCGCATCTGCCGCATCTACCGCATCTGCCGCACTTGTGCCGCACTAGCGGCGCGGTTGCGGTAATCTGCATAGGAACCAACCACCTCTGATGACCCTCATACATTGTTAATATGTGCCCCTGCAGCCTAGTAAACCATTAGCAGCACTGTTGTTGTGGGCAAAGTGGCTGCAGTAGAAGTGCGATAATGATGGTATATACTTACATGCCTGCGTTCTTGAGGGCGTCTCCCTGTGTGTGCTGGCACTTGTGGGCTGTGCTCATCATGTCTGCTCTCCCCCTCCCTTATGCACGCCCCCTCTCAGCCTGCTATAGTGATGTGAGGCTGATTGCGTCATAAAGGGGCGGGGCTAAATCGCGGCATCACGGTAGCCCCGCCCCTTTATGACGCAATCAGCCTCACAGCACTATAGCAGGCTGAGAGGGGGCGTGCATAAGGGAGGGGGCGAGCAGACATGATGACCACAGCACAACAAGTCCCAGCACACACAGGGAGACGCCCTCAAGTACCAGGCATGTAAGTGTCTAAAATCATTATCGCACTTCTACTGCAGCCACTTTGCACACAACAACAGGGCTGCTAATGGTTTACTAGGCTGCAGGGGCACATATTAACAATGTATGAGGGTCATCAGAGGTGGTTGGTTCCTATGCAGATTACCGCAACCGCGCCGCAACCGCGCCGCTAGTGCGGCACAAGTGCGGCACAAGTGCGGCACAAGTGCGGCACAAGTGCGGCACAAGTGCGGTAGATGCGGTTTTTTAACCGCGTCTACCGCGAACGCAGGTAGCCCGCTTTTAGCAACAAATTCCAGAAATAAACAGACCGCCAGGGAGGTTAAAGGCCTTTTTTTTTTTTCTTTTTTTTTTTTGCAACATGTTTGGAATGTTGCCTCCTTATATTTTGTTACATATATTCACAACTAGATTATTGTTTGGGAAGCCTTGCACCCACTATTTAAGTCATTGTGCTGCTCCCTTTTTTCTTTATCTCTATAGCTGGATAGATACAAAATACATACATGCACAAAACCTGACCTGGGTGATAATGGCAGTTGTTTGGTACAATGAAGGACAGTCATGAGAATAATAAAGTACACCCTCTTTGAATTCAATGGTTTTACATATTGGAACATAATAAAAATGTTTGATCCTTGGTAGGTCCTGACAAATGACACAATTATTTATGTAACTGTGGTTTTTACCTTGGTTTTATGCATATCCGTGCTAATAACCAGCATTTTTCTTTCCCAGCAAAACCTGTGATTCTGGGAAAGTCACGCACGCACATTGTTTTTTCCTGACTGAAATGTGGCTCTGCTCGGTTTTTGCTGCGTTTTTGAAAGAATGAGCATGTCAATGCTTTCTGTTTTTGCAGTGTTTTTTTCACTCCTACTACTCGGTGAAAAGGTGCAAAAACGCAGACATTAGGTTTTGCCGTGTTTTTTGGTCCCATTATCATGAACAGGAGACTAAGACACAGCAAAAAACGCAAGTTATTTACTGCCAAGAAGTCTTTATTTAATAACAAAACATCAGGTATTGCTGCAGAAAAAAACCCGGTGTGTGAACATATCCTGATTGTAGGGCTGGGCGATTTTGGAAAAAATCAAAATCTCGATTTTATTTAAACCTATGGACGATTTTCGATTTAAATCTCGATTTTTTTTTCTATTTTTTTTTTTTTTGCTTTTCTTTGATGAATAAAGAGGGGGGCCCCCGTGACCCTGTGACAGAGGAGAGGAGGGTAACTGAAGGAAGCGTCCTGCTTCCCTTGGGTGTTCCCACCCCTCCTCTTGTCTGCAGCCCAGGCTCTTACCCTAGCCCTAGCCCTAACCCTAACACTAACCCTAGCCCTAACACTAGCCCTAACACTAGCCCTAGGAGCCCTAGTGTTCAGTATATATAGAACACTCAATATAGGTGGCAGTGCCTGCACACAGTGTACACTATATATAGAACATAACACTACATATTATAACATAACATTATATGTAGCAGCCGGTCCGCACACACTGCACGGCCTCTGGCTTCCGGGTGTCAGGCTGCAGTAGAATAGTGCTGGGGCCTAGTACATGGTGGCTCGTCCCCAGCCTCAGATAGACACCTCCCGCCACAGCCTGCTGCTCACCCTCCTGCACCCTCCGCAGCCTGCTGCTCACCCTCCTGCACCCTCTGCAGCCTGCTGCTCACCCTCCTGCACCCTCCGTAGAACCCTCCTGCACCCTCCGCAGCCTGCTGCTCACCCTCCTGCACCCTCCGCAGCACCCTCCTGCACCCTCCGCAGCACCCTCCGCTGCAGCTCTGAGGAGCAGGAGTTGTTAATGCTGTGAGCTGGAGCTCTGAGGTGCAGGAGGGGTTAATGCTGTGAGCGCAGCTCTGAGGTGCATGAGGGGTTAATGAATGCTGTGAGTGCAGCTCTGCAGTACAGGAGGGGTTAATGCTGTGAGCGCAGCTCTGAGGATCAGGTGGGGTTAATGCTGTGAGTGCGGCTCTGCAGTACAGGAAGGGTTAATGCTATGAGTGCAGCTCTGCAGTAGTACAGGAGGGGTTAATGCTGTGAGTTGCAGCTCTGAGGATCAGGAGGGGTTAATGCTGTGAGTGCAGCTCTGCAGTAGTACAGGAGGGGTTAATGCTGTGAGTTGCAGCTCTGAGAATCAGGAGGGGTTAATGCTGTGAGTGCAGCTCTGAGGATAAGGAGGGGTTAATGCTGTGAGTGCAGCTCTGCAGTAGTACAGGAGGGGTTAATGCTGTGAGTTGCAGCTCTGAGAATCAGGAGGGGTTAATGCTGTGAGTGCAGCTCTGAGGATCAGGAGGGGTTAATGCTGTGAGTGCAGCTCTGCAGTAGTACAGGAGGGGTTAATGCTGTGAGTTGCAGCTCTGAGAATCAGGAGGGGTTAATGCTGTGAGTGCAGCTCTGAGGATCAGGAGGGGTTAATGCTGTGAGTGCAGCTCTGCAGTAGTACAGGAGGGGTTAATGCTGTGAGTTGCAGCTCTGAGAATCAGGAGGGGTTAATGCTGTGAGTGCAGCTCTGCAGTACTAGAGATGGCTATGTCGGGCGTGCAGCCGGCTCCATGCTGGGAGGATGCAGGATGTGCCCGGCAGGACTCGCCATAGCCGCCCCTCAGATCACGCTTCTCCCCGGCTGTGCTCCGCCCCCACAGCCCGGTAATGAGCCCCGGTGTACCGTCACTTGCTCCCGGCCGGGGCTCCGCACTGTGCGGCTGACAACTCACCTCACCAGCCGGCTCCATGCTGGGAGCAGTAGTCCCCCCAGGATATGCCCGGCAGGACTCGCCATAGCCGCCCCTCAGACCACGCTTCTCCCCGGCTGTGCTCCGCCCCCACAGCCCGGTAATGAGCCCCGGTGTACCGTCACTTGTTCCCGGCCGGGGACAACTCGCCTCACCAGCGGCTGCAGCAGGGGCGGGGGGGGCACTGACAGCACTTCTACCCCCCTCCCCCAGGACATCTCCCGCCGCTGTAGCAGGGGCTGGGCTCTGACAGCACCCCCTCCCCTCGGCAGTGGCCGCGGGTATACCGCTAGGAAGCCACTACTAGCCGCCCGGATCTTTTAAACAGCGCTGCGGCGGCCATTTTAAATCGAATTACACGATTGTTAACAAAACTACAATCGTGGACACAGCAGGGGGCGAATTAATCGAATTAATTCGATTAATCGCCCAGCCCTACCTGATTGTTTCCATAAGTATTAGGAGGGTAAGTATCGGCATCATGCTAGTAATTAAATACCCATGATTAATCGTTCAGCATCAACTGTGAAAGACCTCTTTAAAAGCAGAAGTTTTGTCAGTTTGCTTAGGGTGCCTTCACACTGCGGCGGCGTCCGGTCCGGGGCTGTCAGGAGTGACAGCCTGGACCGGAGTTTTTCTGCATAGAATATCATCAGGCTGCACGGAGCTGGATCGCGGCGGGTGGTAATTATCTGCTATCCGGCTGCTGTGTCGCCGGATGAACCCTGCAGAAGTGGGGATTTGTCTGCCGATTCCAAAAACACATATGGGCTATCGCATCTATTATATAATCACGAATGGGTTTTTTGCCCCTTTTGAGTCCGCTCTCGCTGCGAGTCAGTGTCGTCATGTGGATACGACCGAAGCATTGGCCGTGCAGCGGCAATTGCGAGCAGTTCTAAGGCGACTCGCTATGCCCGCGCAGCGGGCATGGCGAGTCGCCTTAGCAGCGCGAAGCATTGGCCGCGAAGCGGCCATTGCGAGTCAGAGACTCGCTCTTCTAGAATCCCGATGCATCTGCATCGGGCACCCAGCTAGTTGAATATAAGGAGTTATGGGGGCAATGTGATCAGCCTACATACAGAGAGGAGTAGGGGATCATGCTGCATGGATACCTTTATTCTGTGTGGAATTATACTTTTAGGGGGTTTTGTGGCTATCATACCGTGTGTGAGGGCCTTGGAGACATCCTGCTGTTCTGTGGAGAAATGTTGATCATAGTACACGGTCTGAATAACCAGAACTGTGTGATTTACAGCTTTTTATAAACGTTACATTTTTTATCTCAACAATAATCAATATAAAATAATATTGAACAGCACAAATTTCAATTTATTTGTTTGGCCCTTTGCAATAATCACGGTATCGATTGAATGCCTAGGTCTGTAGATTAGCCGGCATATTAGCTTGCACCCCATGCTTTGTCCACTAGAAGAAATGACTGCTCCACATGAAATGCCGGTCATAGTGGGATCACCTGTTCCACTGTGGAGCTGTGTCTCCCGGAAGTGACTGACATTCCAGTAGGAGTGATCTAGTAGGCATCCAGACGGAGGTGCACAGGTAAATTAAATCTGTGGTCCTCAGAGTACATGTCATCAGGGGTTCAGGAGGTGCATGCCCATGGCACGTACCGCTCTAAGTGACATATGTTTTTTAAATGTGAGCACTGCATGAAGAATAGGGGGCAAGGATGCTATGCATTACCAGGTTGGAGTGATTGACATTAGTACAAAATGTTGATGCTGGGGGACAACAAATTTGAGTCTGTAAGGCTATGTTCAGACGGTGCGTTTAATTTTTTTTTTTTTTTTGCTACCTTATGTCACAGAAATGCTTGAATATATAACCTTCCCCCCGCAAAGACTGAGAATTCTGAATTTCTGTGCCAATTATGCTTTTTTTTTGTCCTTGCAGATGTGCAGCGTTTTTTCATCCAAAGAGCGTGTCATTTCTTGATGGTTTTTTCAGCCCTTCCTGCCGTTGACAGTAGTGAAAAAAGGCAAGGCCAAAATCTGCACCAAAAACGCATTGCGTATTTGTTGCGTTTTTCTGGCACTGGGCGCAGTTTAGCAGCGTTTATGCATGCTGCAGAAAATTTCTATACTAAATACTCAGCCTCTGCAGTTACCCTAAAACTTTAATGAGGGGTCCAATGCTATATGAAGAACATATATGTGAACTGACTGTATACTCATGATCAATAATATAAACAGCTCAAAAGTAATATACAAATGGAGAGTTGAGTAATTATTGAATTCCTTGTAGGTTGCTATTGTTTGGATATTCACCAAGTATCTAAATTAGTAATTATCATTTGTTGTTTAACATGTAATTTAAAGACCCTGTTACAAAAGGCAAGATCGCTAGCGAGATCGCTGATACGTCACAGGTTTTGTGACATAGCAGCGATCAGGCCCCTGCTGTGAGGTCGCTGATCGCTGCACATGGTTCAGGACCATTTTTGGTTTTTGGTCTCCCGCTGGTCAGCACGCATCGCTGCGTGTGACAGCGAGAGACCAACGACCAGCGGGTATCTAGGTAGCGCACGCTGCCTAGATACCCGCTGTTTATCATAGTTACCAGCGTCCTCCCACTTCCTGCAATGTGGAGGTGGCTTCCTGGTCGCTGAGGAGATCTGCCTGTTTGACAGCTCCCCAGCGACCACGTAGCGACACTCCAGCGATCCTGGCCAGGTCGTTATCGATGTCGGGATTGTTGGAGCGTCGCTCAGTGTGACGGGGCCCTAACATGTAATAAAACTGCCAATGAGGAAAGACATCAGCAATGATCTTAAACCATTGTTGCTGTCCATCAATCTGGAAAGAGTTGTAAGGCCGTTTATCAATTTGAAGTTTGCAGTGAGAAAGATAATTCACAAGTGGAAAACATTCTAGACAATTCACAATCTCCTAATGAGCGGATGTCCCAGAAGATTCTCCCAAAGAAACACAGATGCTAGAGCTCCGACTCTTAAAGGCCTCAGTGAGCATGTTCATGTAAACTGTTCAATATCCTGACCATACAATTAGAGAAAGACTGAACAAGTATGGCTTTGTTTGTAAGGGTTTCCACGAGAAAGCCTCTTATTTCTTAAAAGAATGAGGCAGCACAGCCAAAGTTGGTAAAGTTACTTCTTAACAAACCACAAGACTTCTGGAACAATCTCCTTTGAGGCAGGCATTATTGCCAAACATAGCATATTGGCTCTAACACCTCAAATCATCTGTTAAGCACAGTGGTGGAGGGGTGATGATTTGGGCTTGTTCTGCGGCCTCAAGACCTGGGAATTTTGCAAGCCATTGAGTCGACCATGAACTTCACTGTATACCAAAGTAATCTAATGTGAAACGTGAGGCATCTATTCAAGAGCCAAAACGGAGTCAATCAACAGTAAAATGTTTAATGTTTGTAAGAACAATCGCAAAATCTACATCATTGCTGCTGATGTAGAAAGAAATCATGGTGCTGCAATGGCCTCCCACAGCCCAGACCTCAACCCACCTTGAAATTCTTTTAATGGGACCTTAAAGGTGGTTCGTCTTGTAAAATGGATAATATTGCAAAGTGCTTGTAAAAATCAACAACTTTGCAATTTACCTCCTATTAAAAAATCCCTCTGTATTAAGTAATAGGAATTTTTAATCTTAGTTTATCAGAAGTGTCTGTTTTCCTGGGCACTTACACTGCTCCTGCAAGCGCCTTTGCCCTCCAGAAAAAGAACAGATGTGATCACTTCCCTCTGCTGCTGAAGATTTTCCAAAGAAGGATGCAGGACACGCTCGTGGAGATGAGTAGTTTTGTTTTAATGTGTTAAATAACTACTTATCTTCACTGATGTGTCCTGGATCTTCCTCTGGAAAGTCTTCAGCAGCAGCATTGAGTGAACAAGTCTTCTCCCCTTCTTCTGCACTGTCCTGTGTACTTGTGCATCTGCTCCATTATTAAGCTTGTGTGTCACACAACTTGAAATGGTGAGCATACCTACAGGGATTGGACAAAATAATGGAAATGCCTTACGTTTTGGCATCATAATCTTCGAACATGTTATAAACATGCAAGCCGTGACATATGTTAATGTTTTGTAGTTGATTATTTGTGTTAAGTGATATGTGTATGTAAATTAACTGTTTGTTTTGCCAAATTGTAAGAACATCGATGAGAACCTGAAACCAATGGCAGACCTTTCAGATTTTCAAAAAGGCCAAATTGTTGGTGCTCATATGGCAGACGCTAGTGTAACAGAAAGTGCCTGAATGCTTGGCGTGTCAAGAGGTACTGTCTCCAAAGTAATGACTGCGTTTGAAAGAGAAGGAAAAACGTCCGAAGCAAAGCACAGGTCCGGCCGAAAGTCGAAGTTGACTAAAGGTACCGTCACACAGGGACATATCGCCGGCGATGTTGCCGGGGAGCGCGCATCCCTGACAACATCGCCGGTGAGATGTCACACTGAGCAACTTACCGGCGATGTCGCCGGCTAGTTGCCACGGCTATCGCTCGCTGGGTTGCCCAGCAACCCAGCAAGCGATCACTCGCAATGTTGAATATAGGCGGAATCGCCCGCAACATTGCAGGTTGCCGCGTTACACAGGGCGATCAGGCAGGATCGCCTGAGCAACATCGCCAGGTTTCCCAACATTGTTGGGAAACCTGGCGATGTTGCTCAGGCTATTCATCGCCTGATTATCGCCCTGTCACACGAGGCAACTCACCGGCGATGTCGCCGCAACCTGGCCACGCCCCTCAGTTGCCGGCAACATCGCCGGCGATATGTCCCTGTGTGACGGTACCTTAAGAGAGACCGTCAGACTCTAGAGAGAATGGTGAGAGAGGATTGCAAGACCACGGCTCCGAAAATCACTGCTGAGCTCAATGAACACCTACAGAACCCAGTTTCCACAAAAACTGTTTGTCGGGAGCTGCACAAATCTGGATTCCACGGAAGAGCTGCAATTATAAAACCGCTGCTCTCAATGACGAATGTTTCCAAGCATTTACAGTGGTGTAGAAACCTCCAGAATTGGTCCCTCGAGCAGTGGAAACATGTGATATTCTCAGACCAATCATCGTTTACCCCATTTTCCGATCTCCAGCCCAGTATACGTTTGGAGACAGCCGAAAGAAGCATTCCATCCAGACTGCCTTCTCCCAACCGTAAAACATGGCGGAGGTTCTGTAATGATCTGGGGTGCTATTTCGTGGAGATCCGCCGGGCCAATGATATCACCTTGTATGAATCCATACATCAGAGAATTGAAGCTGTAATCGCCGCAAAAGGTGGACCTACACCATATTAAACTAACTTTTGTTGATTTTTCCAGGTGTTTCCATTATTTTGTCCAACCCCTGTATTACTCTCTTTCTCCCGTTTACACCAGCTAAGACCATATTTTGTGCCTTTCTTAATTAGTGTTTTCCCAGTTGCAGTCCTCCAATGCCTGATATCAGCATTGTGAGAGTGCACTGTTCGGCCATCACCGCTGCTACCTTTTAAGAAATGAGACAAGGGAGAGGTGTGCTCCTGAAGATGGGAGGCAGCCCATCTAAGAGAGGTGTACAGAAATGAATGATCTCAATGAACTTGCAATGTTCTTAAGACAAATCGGACCGAATTCCTCCAAAACAATGTGATACTGATAGTCCTATAGAAAACTATTTCATTTTTGCTGCTAAAGCAGGTTCTACAAGCCACTAATTCATAGGGTGTAATTCTATTTTCTCCCACAGCGTCTTCATTTTGGCCTAGTTTTTGGTAAATAAACACATGTAATTTGTCATTGATTGTTGGTTGCATTTACCTAATTTTCAGACCTTCTAAGGATCAGATATTTTATGTCCTGATATGTAAAAACAAAACCTTTTTCTCATGACTGTAGGATCAATAATAATTTAATCAGGGACTCTAAAGGGAGTGCAATAAAAGAGGGAGTGCATTAAAAAGTCTGTTTTATGGCTCAAAACTGTGTAAAATAGGAAAATAACTTAATATTTACAATGAAGTAGAATAGTAGTTCTACAAAAGTTGTTGTGAAAGTAACCTTATTCTATTAACTTTTATAGATTGCTCGAGAAACTCCCCTAGATGTTGTAAGTAAATCCTTTTCTTTTGAAACATAAATGAATTAAAGGGGTTTTCTGATATATGAAAAAATTGGCTAAAGGGTAAATTACATCAAATTCAAAAAAGTAACTCTCCTGATAAATCCAGGGCCCCCACCTCATGGCTTTTCTATGGTTAGTGCGGGGACGTGCCCATCTACCCAGGTTATGGCTGCAATCAGTCACTGGCCTGTGCAATGTATGGCATAAGAACCCTGAGGCCATTGACTGTCTGCAGCGGCCACATGAGTAGACTAACAGTAATCAATAATAAACTGGGCTCATTGGAGCAGCGTGGATGTCAAGTGAGGAACCATTCGTTTATCTTGTGGCATTTTTTTTCTCCCGTTAGAACATAATTGGCTAACCCATGTTTACTGCAGTCAGTAGAGTCACCAAGACTGGCCCTTCTCAGATTGAAGCCAGCCTTATCTGCTGAGCCCGGTCCTGAAATGCCCCCCCCCCCACACACCTTCTGGGAACATAAGAGGTTGTTTTTGGGAGACTGCACTTTAAATATAGCTGAGATAATATGCAGTAAAGTAAATCTTCCCCAGTCTAGTGTTACACCATTTACTTTAGGCGTTTTATTTTAATATATAATGGGTATGTGAGTGCTACGTGTATGTTCATACTGTAAATGTATAGATTATTAATGTGCTTTACCATTTTCATTCAGCTTATGGAAACTTCAGGTACGGACATGCTGAATGATGCAGATACTCGTGCACCAATCAGTCCTTTGCACTTAGCTGTAAGTTCCTAAAGGTCAATTTGCATTGCATGCTGAAATGTTTTAACCACTTAAGGACTGAGCCTCATTTTGCAATTCTGACCAATGTCACTTTATGAGATTATAACTCTGGAATGCTTCAACATATTCTAGTGTTTACAAGATTGTTTTTTCATGACATATTGGATTTTGTTAGTAGTAAATTTAGGATGATATTTACTGCATTTTTTGACCAAAGAGAGTGTTTACACGCAGTGACAGTTCAAAGCCATAACGGGTATAGCCTTTAATGGAGAACAGGTCCTTTTAAAGTATACCTTTCACCCATCTGGGGGCTACCCTTTTTCTTTAATAAAATAGAAGACGGCCCCAGACTGGTGATTTTTCTAAATATGATAATCTACCAAAACCCTTCAGAAGTGGCCCCACTGTCTCCTGGCATGTAAGATCACCGCATACAGAGCAGGATCCCACACCCCTACGCAGCCACTGTATGAAAGATCAAGATCTTACAAGATCTCGCTCTTTCCACCTAGCCAGCCTGCCACACAGTTTAACTGTTTCCGGATATTACCTTGGGTAACAACATAGTAAAGAATGTGGCAGCACTGGATCAGTGGAAATGGCGAGATCTGGCTTTTTCACAGCTAGAGTGGTTATGGGATCCGCTCTGCATGACTGAATACCACATCCCACAAGTTTATTACGAGGTCAGGCCCTTTTGGAGGACGTTATACTGGATTATATTGAAATCACTAGTCTGTGGCCACCCACTGTTTAATACATTAAAGGCTGGGGATGGGTATGATGAGAGAAAGATGAGCATCTAGATTCCCCAGGTGTATTGAAGAATAGGTAATAAACTAGCTATGTATTTTACTTATTAATAATAGCATTTGCAAGATTTACACCAGGATTCTGTAATCTGCTGCTCTCCAGCTGTTGTAAACTACAACTCCCAGCATGTCCTGATAGCCAAAGAGTGCAGGAGGCTCTGCAATCCCTACAGAGACATCCTGTACAAGACTCTTCTGACTAAACGAGACTCTGGCCATGTACAATCTCTTCATTAAAAGTGAATAATAAGTGACCAAAACCTCAAGAGTTAAATATACCGCACATTCATCAATGGTTTGCCTTAAAGGGACTCTGTCAGCACAGAATGACTGTTCAAACCAAGTACGGGCACTCTGTATCATTTCAATACAGTTTTTCACCTGCCTGTTTTCTCTTTATCTTCTCCATTTCCTCTTCTTTGACCAACGGCTTTTTCTTCATAGAGCTATAATAAAGGGGAGAGATAAACAAGTAGGAGAGAACGTGCACTTAAAGGGAAACATCCCTGGAATCAATGTCTCCACTTTTCTACTCTGTTGCTACAAACTAAATAATTCAACCTGATGTCAAATTCTCTGTAACGTTTTAGGCTGCATTCACACATTGCGTATTTTGCCGCTTTTTTTTACGCGCGCTTTTCAAAATACGCAATGTGCCTTTTGTCTGCCTGCAAAGTGAATGTGAATTTCACTTTGCAGTGCAGACATTGCGTAAAAATACGCAGTGCGTTTTCCGGGAGAAAACGCAGCTCCGTAAACAATTGATATGTCAATTGTTTACGCAGCTACTTCTGCGTATTCTCCCAGAGGGGAGGAAGAATCCTGCTTCCTCCTCCCCTCTGTGACAGCTGTGGCCGCCCATTAGATTTCACAGTGTATTAATACACACTGTGAAATCTAAATTAAACAAAAGCAAGTGTCTGAAAAATAAAAAAGAATCAATACTTCACCTGTCCGACGCCTTCTGCCGCTGTGCGATCCCCGGTTCCAAGTGAGATCTCTTCTGACAGGACCTGTGGTGATGTCAGAGGGGCGTTCCCGGGCACTCGTGGTCATGTGATACATATCACATGACCGCGAACAGCCAATCAGCGATGGGAATGCCCCGGGAGCGCCCCCCCCCTCTGACGTCACCACAGGTCTTATCAGTATACCTCTCACATACAACCGGAGACCGGCAGAAGGCACCAGACAGTGGGAGAAGGCACCGGAAAGGTGATGTATTAATTCTTTTTTATTTTACATACATTTGCCTCTGTTTAATTTAGATTTCACAGTGTATATTAATACACTGTGAAATCTAATGGGGCTGTCACAGAGGGGAGGAGGAAGCAGGATTTTTCCTCCCCTTTGTGACATCACTGCGCTTTCTGGGGTAAAGAAAGCGCAGTGTGTGAAAGCCCCTGCGTATTTTGCTGCGCTTTTTTGCGCGGGCCCGAAAAAACGCGGCAAAAAGCGCAGCAAAGTACGCAAATGTGTGAACGTAGCCTTAGCCACGCCATGTTGCACTTACACCACTGCGTGGTTTCACCAGTCACTGTGTTGACAGTGTCCCTTTAAAATTTTATGTAATGTGAGCAGTTTTATTAACTCATAGCTAACCTGTTATGTAATTTTGTTAGCATCATAATGACGCAGACCTGAAAGCATCAGTTATTTGCCGCCACATTCGTAAGGAATATCATCCTTACATACAATACATCACATGAGCAAATAGACAAATATAGTAAAGGAAAGGAGGATTTCCTACTAAAGGAAGACTTCCTTATTGCTTACTGTACCTTTATAGAGCCTTTACATATGACTGGGGGGGCGGTTTATGTTGGGCAAAACAACCTTGAAGAATCTAAACCCTCCAAAACGTATCAAGGGTATATTTAGTACCAGCCTCTATAAACCATGCATCATACCGTTATTGCTGTATCTGCAGGTGTTGCTAAAAAAAAGTGTCCATTTTTTTCCTAGGCCTACCATGGGCACCACCAAGCCCTAGAAGTTTTAGTGCAGTCATTACTTGACCTTGATGTACGAAACAGCACCGGCAGGACTCCTCTGGACCTTGCTGCTTTCAAAGGACACGTTGAATGTGTAGATGTTCTCATCAATCAAGGGGCATCAATATTAGTTAAGGACTATGTTGTCAAAAGGACCCCCATTCATTCAGCAGGTATAGTGTACACAGCAGGCTGTATTTTCTTCCTAAATAGTTTTTTGCTGACATTGAAATATTTAAATGGTCCTTTTATTTTTATTTTCTTAGCTATTAACGGACATTCAGAGTGTTTGAGGCTCCTCATAGGAAATGCTGACCTTCAGACGGCAGTGGATATTCACGATGGAAATGGGCAGTAAGTACCAACCATAAAGCCAATTACAGATGTAGCTGCCAGTGTATTGGATGCTTCTCTGCATTGATGGCCTGCCTAGACACTCTTTGCTATTCCTAGAACGCAGCCGATTCAAGTGCGACTATTCGCTACGCCCATAACTTACCCATACAATCAAGATGCTACTTCTGTAAAACTTTTAGACCAATAATTAACTCTGCACTCAGAGGTTCCTTTAAAAATGAGTTTTTCATGTTGGCAACCCAGAATCCAGCAGTTTAGGTTGTTATAACGTTTCAGTCAAAAAATGACCTTCATCAGATCATTGACTGTGGTAGAAATGTGAGTGAATACACTCAGTTCTGACTTTTAGGATTGCTACTTTTAATAGGTGGCACTTGAGTTCATCTACATCCTCCCTGAAGTAACAATTTGAATACCCCCAGGCTGTCATAATAGCTGATCTTACAGATTGCAACATCTTGGGTGAGAGTTCAGATAAGGAGTGCAGGGTTTGTTGATAAAATCACAGGAGAGGCGCTGTAAAAATCTAAGGCTTTGTTCATACATCGCACACGGGGTTTTGATTTGGAGCTACTCTGATCAAAATAATGGAAATCTTGAATTGACCCTATCAAAAGTTAATACTACTATTGTGAGCATCGCCTTAAAGGGAACTTTCACCAGGTATTTGCTAACCCATCTGAGATTAGCAGTAATAGAAGGGTAGAGACCTTGATTCCAGTGATGTCACATACTGGGTGTTACAGTTCTGGTAAAATCCCTGTTTTCTCTGCTGTAGATCCACCTGTTCTCTGAATGCTGAGCTCTGTATAATCCCAGTCACACCACTAGCTGGCAGCTTTCTGTGTGCATTGTGCAGAGGCAGAAGGCTGACAATCATTGGGGTGAGGTTCGCTGGAATCAGGCTTCCAGCCTCTACATTATGCTAATCCCAGATTAGGTAGCAAAACCCTGATGACCAGATTTGCTTTATCCAGAGCAAGGTCCAGGTCCAAGTTGATATATATTTTTTTATATTTATGTACTCTCTCATATGCATTTGCATATTGATATTGATAACTTAGTGATACCATAGATTTATTTTCAGCACCAACATTTCTAATGCAGTCACATTCCTTATCTATTTGTCTTTTCTTAGTCCTGCAAACATATTGGGGTCATTAATTATTTTTAGGGGAGTATGTAAGAGATCCTAAATCAAAACCACAAGGGTGGCAAGACAATATAAACTGTTTCGTGTTGTGACTGGGGTTACATTCTCAGAATAACCATTGTAACCAATGCAATCAATAGCAATTCTGAAACAAGTTGCATGAATAAAATATCCGTGCAACGTGTGTGATGGTGTGTTACATTGAGATGCAGGGTGATAATGCAACACTGTAGGAAATCATTAGACACGATGTCACAATGCAGCACCAAGACCTCCATGCCCAACCACAATTTAAGCCCTATAATGTCTTTTAGCCTTTAAGCCAGGACTACCCAGAAAGTGTCACATTGTGACTTCACATCTACTGGTTTCCTATATTTTCACATTGCGATCTACATTGTTGTGTTCCCCAACTCCCTCAGGATCCACCAACATTGCATGTTTTAAGGCTTTCTTAAGAATTGTACAAGTTTTGGAATCTCACCTGTGCAATACTGAGGAATCCTGAAAACCTGCGCTGTGTGTGGCTCTCGAGGCCTGGACTTCCCTACCCCTGCTCTAGGCTGACAAACTAAAAACACATTTCAGCCTAAAAAAATGCACTGGTTGTTAACTGTAAGGTATTTCTGGAAATCAGTTCTGTTTGCTGATCTGGTCTACCATATAAATAATGTCTTGTACAAGTTAGCACAATTCCTTTGCAATCTCAATTGTCTGAAAGTACTTCTAAGCCTTTCATTTCCTGCACTTTTCTTCCCATTTCCTTGACCTGTCTGGCTTTGTATCTTCTGGAATTTGCTTTATACCTCTATTTTGTCTTAAGTGCATGGCTGGATGTTCGCCACAAGGGTTTAGTTCTGCTGACTTGAGCATTTTCCGGTAATGTTTGGTTTCTTTCTTATTTGTGCCTTGTATTACTTAGGACGCCATTGATGCTGTCTGTACTGAACGGACATACGGAGTGTGTTTATTCATTGCTGAACAAAGGAGCCAATGTGGATGCCAAAGATAAGTGGGGAAGGACAGCACTGCACCGAGGGGTATGCTTTCCTGTAATGACATATATTGTATGGTAGTGCCCCTGCACCATCACCAAGGCATGGGCAATCAGCTTCAGTATTAGGAATATTGTCATGTTTTCATGTGCCTTAATTTTTTCAAAGTTTATTTTAAAAATATCAATAGGTGTGTGTACATAAACTATGTTCCAAATTATTATGCAAATACGTTTTAAATGTCATAGTTTTTTTTTTTTTTCTTTTTTCAATGAAACCCATTAATGGTATTGTGTCTCAGGGTTCTTTGGATCACTGAAATCAATCTCCGATACCTGTGATAATTAGTCGAAAAGCAAGCACATAGTGCAGTGCCTTGGACAAGGGATGAAAACATTAGATATTGCACGAAAACTTAAGCATTTAAAGATTTGTGGCTGATTCTGAGCACAGACGTGTTCATGCAGATAAAGGCAGAATGAGGAAGGTTTCTGCCAGGTTAGTTAATCAGATTAAGAGAGCAGCTGCTAAAAAGGCCTTAAAAACCAGCAAATAGATATTTGAAGCTGCTGGTGTCTCTGGAGTCCTTTGAACCTCAAGGTGTAGGATCCTTCAAAGGCTTGCTGTGGTGCATAAACCTACTATTCTACCACCCCTAAACAGTGCTCACAAGCAGAAACAGTTGCAGTGGTCCCAGACATACATGAAGACTAATTTTCAAACAGTCTTGTTTACTGATGAGTGCCGAGCAACCCTGGAAGGTCCAATGGATGGAGTGGTAATGGTTGGTGGATGCACCATGTCCCAACAAGGCTGCAACGTCAACAAGGAGGTGGAGGAGTCATGTTTTGGGCTGGAATAATTGGGAAACAGTTGGTAGGCCGTTTAAGGTTCCTGAAGGTGTGAAAATGACCTCTGCAAAGTATATAGAGTTTCTGAATGAGCACTTTCTTCCATGGTACAAAAAGCAAAAACTTGCCTTCAGGCGCAAAATCATCTTCATGCATGACAATGCACAATCTCGTGCTGCAAAGAATACCTCTGTGTCATTGGCTGCTATGGACATAAAAGGAGATAAACTCATGGTTTGGCCACCATCTTCCCCTGACCTCAACCCTATAGAGAACCTTTGGAGTATAATCAAGCAAAAGATCTATGAGGGTGGGAGGCAGTTCCTATCAAAACAGCAGCTCTGGGAGGGTATTCTGACATCATGCAAAGAAATACAAGCGGAAACTCACAAGTTCAATGGATGCAAGGATTGTGAAGGTGATATCAAAGAAGGGTTCCTATGTTAACATGTATCTTGGCCTGTTAGGATGTTCTGGAGTTAAATAGCTTTTTATTTCAGTGATGTGACCCTCCTAATGCTGCAAATTCAACAAAGGAGCATTTTCAGTTCTTTCAAACATATCAAATGTTTAGAAACTCTACTGTGCCTAATCATTTGGAACAGTGCATTTAGAGTTTTTTAATTTTGCAGATTATACTGTTATCATTGGGAGGTTTCTTCAATAAAATTCGATGCATACTCTAAGGTGTGACTTTTATTACACTGACTGTCATTTGCACCGACCATTTAGGAAAATCAGAAAAAGAACGTTTGCATAATAATTTAGAATATACTGTGTATCTATATAAATTAATATATATTATTTATGCACATTTAGTCATGGCAAAAAGTGTTCATACCCTTGCATTTGTCCCAAAAAAAATTGGTATTACACATGTTTTGTCATACACCTGTTTATTTCCTTTGTGGGCATTGGAGCAACACAATAAAATGACAGACAAAAAAAAACGGCTTATTAGACTTAATTTCACACAAAACACCAAGAATGGATCAGACAAAATTGTTGACACCCCCAGCTTAATTTTTTGTGGTGCACCTTTTGGAATAAATAACTGCAATCTAACCAGTAACAATCTTTCCTTGTCGTCCAAATCTGGGAGACCCTGACATTGGGTGTTATATGCTGCCCCCTGGAGGACACACCAATTATAGGAGAGATTTCTCCTCCTTCTCCTCTGCAGCATATACGCCCTCTCAGGAAATACTGTCAGTTTGTATATTGGTGTCGTTGGAGGCACATCTCCACACTGAAGCTCCTGCTACAGATGAAGTTTAGGGGACCATCGGGGTCCCCCGGCATGGGCCTTCGGCCCCATATGCCGTGCTCCCTCACCATACTCTTTCAAAGAGCCTCTGGTGAGGTGGAAGCCGACTGAGGGGTTCACAGTTCTCTGTGCCCCTGGCCTATACACAGTCACTGTGTGGCCCCCTGTGACGGAGTTCAACTCCTTCTAGTCACAGGCGACTGATGCAGGCTCAACCAGGTACCTAGCTGGCCCCCATCTTCTCTCCTTCTGGGGACTCAGGTATGTGCCGAACTCATGGGGGCCCCCGCATCTACAGAGGATCCGGGCCCACATACAGCAGGGCTGTCCCTGCAAACTGTGGACCACAGAAAGACCCCTGCTGTTACAGCGTCATGCAGGAATGGACTTAATGATGATCTCCCTCCTTGTCTGTTTCTTACAGCACAGCAGATGGGGGTAATGGAAGGCACAGAATGTCCTTCTACTACATGAATCCGGATCCTGCTGGTAACTCAGCAGAAAGATTCCCCTCCTTGTCTGTTCTGACAGCAGGGGGACGGGGCACACTTCTACTGCATGAATCCGGGTCCAAGGACCGGGTTCTGTCCCTGCACCGGCCCGGCCTCGGCTGGAAGCCCGGACTCGATCCCCTCCCTGCTGTCCTGTACATCAGGGGACGGGGCACAGGGTTCATAAGGCAGGGGGGCTCATTTTCGGCTATTAGAGGTGTTTTTGTGCAACTACCGCGCCGGACCCCTCACGCAGGCCGGCCGCGGCTTTCTATTTAGTCCCCGGCTTCCCCTGGCGGCCTAGGCCGCGATTCCGCCCCCTGCATGTCTATCAACAGCAGGGGGGCGGGGATTGCTCTCTCAACTCACAGCACACAGGGCTCGGCCTCTGGCCTTTCCCCCTCCTGTGTGACTGTATGGGGCCACAGTTCCCGCTTTTTTGCAGTCCATACCTCCCTCTGACTCCACCCTTCTCTCTGCGGGGGCCATTTTGGCCACTTTTTGTGCAGTTTCTCAGCATATGCAGTATGCTGCTCTGGGAGTCTCAGACTTTGGGATAGATTCATCCCAGGGGATGTTTTTTTCCTGTGGCATTTCTCCTTCAGTTAATACACAGGATTGGTTCAGACCTGTGTGTTTTTATGAGCAAGGATAAGTCCCAATGGCTCCTAAACTGTATGTACATTGTACAGTGTGCACGGTGACACTGCCTGGGCAGAGTATCAATCCCTCTGCACGGTTTGTGAGCAGAATGGCTCCCTGGTTATCCTTGGAACCCGGCTCAAGGTGGATGTCCCTACCCCCTTTGGGAATCAGGCGTCCGCTCCACCGGTTTTAACACCGGCTCCTCAGTGGACTGACGTTTCTCATTCAGTCATTGTCCGATTCAGTGGTCCGAGCAGTATCGCGAGCTATGTCGCAATCTGTGGCCTCCATGACTGCCTACATCACTCAGGCCAGTCTCCAGGACCCTGCACAGGATCAGGGAGGGTTCTCTTCGGTCCCGGGTCCGTCTCCTTGGCAAGGACGTAACAGGCCCTCCTCGTCCTTGGGGGGCCCAGTTAAATGACGCCGCCAAGACCGTTCCCCCTCCTCGACCAGTCCCCAGATCTTGGGAGCCTCTGGAGGAGAGCGTGGAAGAGGACTCGTCGTCCTCTGGCTCAGACTCAGATTGTCTCTGCATCTGTCTCTGAATCTGTCCCTGCGGGGGACACTTTAGCTGACAATATTGTCTCCACTGTTAATAACAAGACCTGCCTGCTCCCGACACACAGTCTGAGCAGCGAGCCAAGGTCTCGCGCAGGGATCCTAAATGATCTCCCTTCGTTTTCTCTGATCATTCTGACTTCTCGGACACTGTCAATAGCTCATAGGCTTGCCCGCCGATACGTTTTCTGCCGAAATCCTCGTATACCAAGTGTCCGCTTGCCCTGACAGAACTGTCTAGGGGGCCCCTACCCTAAGGTTGACCCGGTCGTAGCCGGATTGGCTACCAGAACACAATCTCCTTCGCCGACAGCTCTCTTTGGGAGACTCGGCAGACCGTCTGGTTAACCTCTTAACCAAGTCAATCTGACGCCTTTGGCGCTGCTCTTCTCACCGCCTTTACAGCTGCCTGGCACGGGCCCGACTCGTCCGGTCGTTCAACAGTGGCTGCAGCCAATTCCCTCGCCATTCAGAGAATTCTCTGGCTCCGGGATTGGTCGGGTGAGGGCTTCTTCCTAGAAGCACCTTACGGGGATCCCCTGTACCGGGGATCGTCTATGCGGTGAACATCTGGACGAACGTATCAAGGACACTACAGGAGGCGAAAGTACACTCCTGCCCCGACAAAATGCAGACAAGCCTGCGCAGCAGAAGCTGCCAGGTCTCATTCTTTTCGTCCAGTTCGTCCCTCTGCCTGGTTTTCCAGACAGCCCTCCTCTCGGGTCCCCAAAGCCGAGGTGCCGCCTGGCGTTTTCGCCAGAAAAATTCTTCTGGTCAGAAGCCGTCCAAGACGATCTCTGCTTGACTCGCCCGATCCTAGATCAATGGGCGCGAGATATTGTCACTCACGGTTACTTCATAGCTCTGCACTCAGTCCTTCCGAGCCGTTTCTTCATGACATCTCCACCTACCGCAAAGGACCACGCCTTTCATCAAGTGCTGGAGTCCCTAAAGAGGGAAGGAATCTTTGTTCCAGTTCCCGTACGAAACCGTTTCAGGGATTTTACTCAAATATCTTCATGGTGCCCAAAAAATGACGGGTCCGTTCGCCCCGTTCGGGTCCTCAAGCTCCTCCACAAGCATGTCAAAGTGAGACCTTTTCACAGGTATTCACTGCGCTCCGTGATAGCCTCGATGTCTCAAGGGGAAGTCTTAGCATCCATAGACTTCACAGATGCACTCCGGCGCATCTCCATCGTCCCAGCTCACCTAAGGTGCCTGTGGTTTGCAATTGGGGGACATCCTTTTTTCCAATTCATGGCACTTCACTTCGGTTCGGCCACCGCCCCACGAGTATTCACCAAAGTAATGGCCTCAGTGGTCTCCGTACTTCACTCTCAGGGGCTGTCGGTCGTTCCTTATCTGGACGACCTCCTTGTCGAGGCACTCTCTCTTCAGGATTGCCGGCAGGCCGTGTCCACTACTTTGTCAACTCTCAGGAAGTTTGGCTGGATCGTCAACCTTCCGAAGTCGGTTCTTCTACTCGAAGTCTCGTGTATCTGAGGATGCAATTCGACTCTCCAGCTGCTCTGGCGCGACTGCCTCACGCCAAGTCCACCTCCCTCTACCCGGGAGTACTCTCTTTCTTCCATGGTCAGCTGGACATCCTTCAAGTCTGAGTCGAAATATCCAAGGCCCTGGGATCGAACGATCTCCTAGTCCCCCGAAACGAGGGACTCCTCCGTCGGTGGCTGTCAGATCTGTCCCTGTCTCGGGTCGATCTCTTATTCCACCGTACTGGTCGTTCGTCACCGCGGCCCCGGCTGGGGAGCGGGGTCCTTTTCTCCACAGGGCTCAGGGTACATGATCTCCGGTAGAGTCCTCCCTCCCTCAATTCTCGGGACCTCAGGCGGCTTATCCGGCATTTCTGGTGTTTTAGTCCTCCTAAGCGGCCGCCAGGTGAAGATCCATTCGGATGACGCGAGCCGTCGCTTACATCGATCTCAGAGTAGCGCTCACAACACCTTGGCGATGCTAGACGTCCACAAGACACTATCCTGGGAGGAGGCCACAGGATCTTCCACCTCTGCGGTCCACAGCCCGGGTGTGGACAATTGGAAAGCGGTCTGTCTCAGCCGTCTAGGATGGACTCGGGTGATTAGTCTCTGGACCTAAAAGTATTCCAAGCCATTTACAGTGGGTGGGGACTCCGGATGTCAGCTGATGGCGTTATTCTTTAACGAGAGGTTCCGGCATGTATAGCCAGGGCTCTCGACCTCTGGGCTCTGGCAGCGGTCGACCTGGTCCAGAATTGGTCCCAGTTTCGCTCGCCATACGTGTTACCACCTCTGGCCCGGTTACCTCGGGTGCCCTGGAAGATATGAGCGGACTGTCGTGTGATTTTAATCACACCCCTATGGCCAGGACAGCCTGGTTCCCGGATCTGCTCCGGCTCGCCGTCGGCGAACCTTGGAGTCTGTCGGATCTTTCAGACCTCCTCTCTCAGGGTCCATTCTTCCGCCACAATTCTGCGGCACTCAGGTTCACGGTTTGGCCTTTGAATCCTGGGTTCTGACTTTCTCGGCTTTTCTTTGCGAAGTTCAGGATCTCATAGGTGCCTGCTTCACTGAACTGTTTTCACCGGTGTGGAGAATTTCTCTCTCCTGGTGTTCTGATAACGGCCATTCTCAGTGGCCCTTCTCCTTGCCTACATTACTCTTGTGTCTTCAGTCGGTCTAGACTCCTGGTCTTTCCCTAAGCTCTTGAAAGGACAGATTTCAGCTCTTTCTGTTCGTTATTCCAAGAGTCTGACTAGGCACTCGCACATTTATGCAAGGGGTGGCTCACATTGTCCCACCCTACATGCGTCCTCTCGAAACGTGGGATCTCGAGTTGGTTCTCTCGGGTTCTCCAGAGCCTCCACAGGCGTTCTCTAGGACCGTGGGATCTTAATTTGGTTCTTTCGGCTCTCCAGAAGCCTCCATTTGAACTATTAACGGATATCCCTTGTCCACCCTTTCGCAGGGTGGCATTCTTAGTGGCTGTCACCTCGATTTGTCAGGTGTCCGATTTGGCGGCATTGTCTTGCAAGCCTCCCTTCTTGGTGGTTCATCAGAACAGGGTGGTCCTGCTTCCCGCCCCTTCCTTTCTCCCTAAGGTGGTCTCTCCTTTCCGCCTCAACCAGGACATTTCCTTTTCTTCCGTTTGTCCAAACCCGATTTTCAGGGTTGCAAAGTCCCTACACAACTTGAACTTGGTCAGGGCCCTGTGAGGGTATTTGTTTCGCACAGCTCCGCTGCGTCGGACTGACTCTATCTTTGTTCTCTCGGCCAGTCGCGGCAAGGGCTCTTCCGTCGCCTAGGCCATGTTTGCCCGTTGGATTAGGACGGTCATGTTGGATCAGGACGGCCATATTACAGGCCTATTCGGTCCCGCACACGTCGCTCCCGACGGGACTCAAGGCGCATTCCACTAGGGCCGTGGGCGCTTCCTGGGTGTTGCTGCTCTCAGCCTCAGCCCAACAGGTGTGTCAGGCCGCCACTTGGTCAAACCTACACACAATTTCTAAACAGTACCAGGTACATGTCATGCCTCAGTGGATGCAGATCTGGGCAGATGCGTTCTCCAGGCGGCTGTTGCCCACCTGTAAGTGTCTGAGTTGCCCTTCAGGGTGCCGTGGTTTTTCCCACCCAGGGACTGCTTTTGGACGTCCCAATGTCAGGGTCTCACAGATTTGGACGACAAGGAAAAAGAGAATTTTGTTTACTTACCGTAAATTCTTTTTCCTTTAGTCCTTAAATCTGGGAGACCCAGCACCCTCCCCTTTGCCCTTCGGGCGTACCTGTGTCTCTAGTACAGCACTTGGTTTTCGCTGTTGGCCATTGTTCTGGCCTTATACTTTTCCTTTCGGCCGGTTGGCCGGGATTGGTTTTACAGTGCAATGTTTTCCTCCTACTGCTTATATACCAAACTGAAAGTATTTCCTGTAGAGGGCGTATATGCTGCAGAGGAGAAGGAGGAGAAATCACTCCTATAATTGGTGTGTCCTCCAGGGGGCAGCATATAACACCCAATGTCAGGGTCTCCAAGATTTAAGGACTAAAGGAAAAAGAATTTACGTAAAGTAAACAAAATTCTCTTTTTTTACACCTCTCAAATAAAATTTGGGATTCTTCTTGTTCAAACTGCCCCAGACTCTCTCATTTGAAGGTGTCTTCTAACAGTAATTTTTAGATCTCTCCACATGTGTTAAATGGGATTTAGTTCCAGACTCATTGCTGACGCTTCGGAACTCTACAGCACTTTCTTTCCGTTAATTTCTGGGAGCTTCTTAAAATATGTCTTAAGGTACCGTCACATGCGGCAATATTGCTAGGCAATTTCACTGGCAATTTGCTGGTTGCAGTGAAATCATGGACATATTGTTCCATTTGTACACCGCAACAAAATAGAACAATGTGTCCATGATTTCACTGCAACCAGCAAATTGCCAGTGAAATTGCCCAGCAATATTGTCGCGTGTGACGGTAACTTTAAGATCATTATCCTACTTGGTGACCCTTGACACAAACCCAGATTTTTGACATGGGCACTACATTGTGAGCCAAATGGTAATCTTCAGATTTCATGATGCCTCGCACATAGTCAAGGCACCCAGTGCCAGAAGCAGCGAAACAACCCCAAAACATCCCTTTTTTTTTTTTTTTTTTTTTTCTTATTTATTTATTTTTTGTAGGCCTTAATTCACTTTAGGTAACTGGTCAAAAATGATGTGCTTTATCCTAAAGCTCTATCTTGATCTCCTCTGTTCACAAGTTGCTTTCCTAGAAGGATTTTGGCTTGCATACATTTTCACAAACTGCAGTCTAGTTTTATTATGTTTTGTGTTTGTAGTGGGGCCCTCCTGGTTCTCCTGCCATAGCGTTTTATTTCATTTAGATATCTTGTGACAGTTTGTGCCGATGCTGATGCACCCTGAGTTTGCAGGACAGCTTGAACTTCTTTGGAACTTGATTGGGGCTTATCCACCATCCGGACTATCCTACTTCACAACCTTCCAATAGTTTTTCTCTATTGTTCACGTCCAGGGAGATTAGCAACAGTGCCATGGATTGTAAACTTCTTGATTTTATGTTGCGAACCATCGGCAAAAGAACATCTGTAGAGACAGACTTGTAACCTTAAGATTGTTGATATTTTTATCAATTCTGGTTCTCACGGTCTCCGTTCTTTTCTTTTTATTTTCCATGCTTATTGCGGCGCCCAGACACAATGCAAAGGTTGAGTCACCTTCTCCCCACTTTATCTGGTTTCAGGTGTGATTTTTTTTTTTTTTTTTTATATATATGTTGTCCACAATTTTGTCTGGCCCATTTTGGGGATTTTCTAGGTAGTTATGTCCGATTTTTTATTATTTTTATTTTTTGTAGTGTTCCAATACACACATGTGCATGTCAAGTTTATATATATGCTTGTATTTGTGACTCACTTGCTTCATAAAATGTTAAATGGCCATGTGGCTCCACAATAGTAATTTTAGGAGACCCAACACAGCATGTTGCTTAGGCTGCTTTCACATTACGATTTTCGGATTTCCGATGCTGTCCGATCAAAATCGGACAGCATCGGATCCGAATTTGGCCTCCATGCATCCCTATGGGCATCGGACCGAATCGGATGTGCACTAAATGCCATGCTCCGATTTTAGCACCGAAAATAAAATCTGACAGATTCGGATCGGACCAAATCGGATGGCATTTAGTGCACATCCGATTAGGTCCGATCCCTATAACATGGGGCCCTATGGAGAAGGGTCCGAGGAAACATCGGATGTCTCCTCGGACCCCGTTTTACTGTACTGAGCATGCTCAGTACAGTAAAACTGCTCCTAACTAGGAGCACAAGTGTTAAAAAAAAAAAAATAATGTTATGCTCACCTCTCCACGAGCCCCCGCCATCTTCCGCTATCTTCTTGGAGGCTCCCGGTGGCTCTCGCAGGCTGCCGGTGTCACTGTGACTGTGACATCACCGCAGGTCCTATAAGGCAGAGGAAGCCCTCTGCTGACACCGGCAGCCTGCGGGAGCCACCGGGAGCTCCAAGAAGATGGCGGAAGACGGCGGGGCTCGTGGAGAGGTGAGAATAACATTATTTATTTATTTTTTTCTTCACCCCGCAGGGAGCGATTTTATGCCGGAATCGGGTGCCTATTTGGCACCCGATTCCAGGCATCAGAAGGGAGCCGATGCTGTCCGATTTATATCGGACAGCATCGGCTCCCTCAAAATCGTAATGTGAAAGTAGCCTTAGACATTGCTGCTTCTCAAACCAAGATCTGCTTCATACATTTATAGCAATTATTGTTTAAGCTTTATTTCTTAGACTTACTGCATATCTAATATAGCTGAGCGGAAAACTGTTGTGAATTCTGGATGTAATATATTTGTACTTAAATCTAGATTATTCTGTTCTGTGAATCGGTTCCTGATGTCAGCTGTTTGTCCATTTCTAGGCAGTAACCGGACACGAGGAGTGTGTGGAAGCATTGCTACAGCACAGCGCTAATTTTTTGTTACGGGACTGCCGAGGTCGCACCCCTATTCATCTGGCAGCAGCATGCGGTCATATAGGCGTTCTGGGGGCTCTCCTCCAGACTGCGGTATCTGTTGATGTTGTACCAGCAATAGCAGACAATCACGGATATACATCCCTTCACTGGGCCTGTTATAATGGTACGCTACCTTTATGTGATGTTGTATGGAGACATTCATATGAAGTTCAGACACTTAAACACTTCATTTTATGACTAAGGCTGGCTTCACACAACGGTTTTCCGGTCCGGAGCTCTCCAGTGTGAACTGGACAGGCCCAGATCCAATTTTGCCCCATTGTATCCCTATTGGGCCGGATGGCAGTTATTTGCCATCTGATTTGGTGTCTGTCCGGCATAATCCGGCTGTTTCGTTTTTTGCCCCGACACAAATCAGAGCTTGCAGCATTTTTTGTGTCCGGGGCAAAAATTGAACAAACTGGATCCTCCCGTGTCCAGGGGGCGATCAAGCACCCATAATATGGGAGTCTATGGGCCCTGACCGTGCCGGATCCAGCAGAAAATCATTCCGGTTCCGATGCTGAATTCAGCACCTGGGAGCTCCACGGCTGACATATCAGCACTGTGGCCAACTCCCCTGCAAGCCGCTGTGCTGATATTTCAGCACTTGGACAGCGCCACAGACGATTCAGGCACAAAACAGGTTCTGTTTGTCCAGGGCTGTCAGGTACTGTCTGGTGCATCCTGCAAAACACCGGACAGAAACTGACAGGGAAAAAACGTGGTGTGAAGCCGGCCTAAATGTAGTAGAGTATCAAGCAGTGTTTTTATATGCTTAAACCCCATAAGCATGCATAAAGGAGATGTCCAACTGTACTGTCTTCACATCTTGAAAAAAAGAGTAAATATGTGGAATCCAACTGCACCGCTGTACAATCGATCATATACCAAGGTGAATCAAGCGGCTTCATTCAGAATGAGCTGCTGCGCTCACCGACTTCCTATATGTAGTCAATTGTACAACAGCACCGTTGGATCCAAGATTTCCTCGTTTTTTTTTTTTTTTATACTATTGCTTTGGCCTGCAACAACTGTTTGAGGCTAAGGTAAGCATTCCCTCAGCTACCTGTCACTGTTTTTATCATATAAGACCTATTGGCTTTCTATCCTACAGTTAGGCCCCTTTACGCACTGAACTTTCAGCGATCCGACATGGCAGGGATGCTGGAAAGTCTCTATGCTGTGCTGTGAGCTGTCAAACCGGAAACAGGCAGACTCACCAGCGACCAGCCAAGCAGCGAGATCGCTGGTAACCAGGGTAAATATCGGGTAGCTAAGCAGCGCATGCTGCTTAGTTACCCGATGTTTACCCTGGTTACCAGCATCCTCCCGCTTACAGGCTGGGCTAAGCGGGAGGACGCGGGTAACTAAGCAGAGCGCGATGCTTAGCTACCCTATATTTACCCTGGTTACCAGTGCCCAGCATCTAATGTGCGGTGCTGGGCATTGGCTGGGAGGCCGCTGATCGTTGGTCTCTCACTGTCACACACGCCGATGCGTGCTGACCAACGGGAGATCAAGGACCAAAAAATGGTCCTGAACGATTTGTAGCGATCAGCAACCTCACAGCAGGGATCCGGTTGCTAATGCGTGTCACATACTGCAACATCGCTGGAGAGGTTGCTGCTACGTCACAAAACCTGTGACATCTCAGCGATATCGCTAGCGTTGTTGCAGTGTGTGAAGTACCCTTTAGGCTAGTTTCACACTTGTGGTACGTTCACCTCAGGTTGAAAATGAGACCATCTGCATACGGCTGTGCATCTGGAAACGCATGCCACCACAGCTGCTTGATCTGGGTGGGATAAAATGTTAATAAAATTTATTGAAGACTTTCTAATAATATGTGGACACCTGGGGAGGGGCTGCACAAGTGGTTTAAAATCACTACTTTATCATAATCAGTATTTGAAGTCCCGTCTGCCAGCAGAGCAGAGACTTCTACACCGCATTTGACAGGTCTGTGCATAGAAGTGGGATCTATACGTATTCTCAAAATTCTCTTCATACAGACCTGTCAAATGTGGCATAGATCACGCTCCTACACCACATTTGACAGATCTGTACATAGAGAACTTTCAGAATATGCATAGATCACGCTCTTACACCATATTTGACAGATCTGTGCATAGAAGAGGCAGAGAAGTCCCCGCTCTGCCGGCAAAAGCCTAAGGGACTTCAAACAGTGATAGTAATAGAGTAGTGGTTTTAAATCACTCATGTAGCCCCTCCCCAGGTGCCCAGATATTGTTAGAATGTCCACAATAAGTTTTACTAATATTTTTGAACAATAACATAAGGCGCACACCCTTTCTCTGAGGCGGGGTAGATGTTTTTTGGGGTGCAGGAACTACTCTGGGGATGCTCAGTGGGGAAAAACTGATCCAGATGGACAGATCCGCCCTGTCTGGATCCGTTCACCATTGCAATATATTATATCTGTGACCATATTGGAATGCATCAAGATTTTTCATTAGCTGCAAAATCGCAACATGGTGCGGCCAAGGAGATCAAAAGGATGCAGTTGCCAGAATTTGCCAAAATACTCCAAAATACTGATGTCTCCGCATTTTAAGTATAGGGACACATGCCTAATCAGGAGGCTTCAGGATTTGTACGGATTACAAGGCAAAACAAAAAAATGCAAATGTAAAACCAGCCTTAGGGGCCTTTCACATCAGCGTTTTTGCTGATGTGCGGCAGATTTCCCGCAACTGGACTTGTGGCGCAGATCCAGCAAGCCCAATGCATTCTTTATGGGGCTTGGGTATGGGGCTTGCGGTTGGGTGCGGCAAGTGTGGTTACGCCGTATCAGCTGGATCCGGCAGTTGCGGCCGTGAAAAAAAAAAAGCTGCAAGCAGCGTTTTTTCTTTGCGGCTGCAAGTGCTGGATCTGCCGCATCCTGAGAAATGACCCTTTTATTCTGTCCCGCTCTGCATCCTAAAAGATCCGGGAGGCCTGCTCTGTGGTCCTGGTGGATTAGGACCTCGCCGCCCCCTGGCTGCAAAACCCGCCCTGCATGTTCAAAATTGCCACCTCTCCTGTGGCCGGAGGCTGATCAACAGGCATCCTGGCGCCTGCGCAGTGGAGCGCGTATCCGTGCTCCTCCATTGAAGTCTCGTGAGACCTTACAAATCTCGCGAGTCTTCAGGTGCTGGATCTTCAATGGAGCACGGAGACCCGCTCCACTGCGCAGGTGCGAGGAAGCCTGTCAGTCAGCCTCCGGCCACAGGAGGGATGGGTTTTGCATCCAGGGGGCGGCGAGAACCTAATCCACCAGGACCACAGAGCCGGCCTCCTGGACCTTTTAGGATGCAGTGTGGGACAGAATAAAAGTTCATTTGTCAGGTATGAGGGAGACATCTGGGCACATAGAGGGGTTAAAAGAACCCCAGTTACATTATGTTTAAGCTGGTGGGCACAGTTTAGAATGCCCAAAGGGGTTGACAGGTTTAAACACATTGTGTAATGAGATGTGCAGAGAAACCTTCCTGTCTTTTGTTGAAGAATGAAGCTGTTGAACTACAACCACCTTCAATGATGGTAGATATGACAGGAATGAGGTAACACTGGAATGATACAATTGTATAAGAATACATGACTGAACATTGCACAACACATCCATTCAGCCACATCCAGTATGAGACCATACATATTCTATCTGACCATCCATACTTGAACAAGCGTAACTAGGAACAAGATTTAAGTGAGGGATTCAACATGTTCTCTCAGCTGAGGAGAAGGTGAAAATATTTTCTTTCTGTGGTAACCACATGAATTCTGGGAGACTTCCCCATAATACAGCGTGTGAAATTGCCCGCAGGTGGTGCTGTTACCATACATTGAAATGCTGGATTGCATTAACTGCAGGCATTATTCTGAGCAGAAACAAAACAAACAGTGCAATCACTTAAGCCCCATTACACATAACAAGATTCTTAGCGAGATCATTGTAACGTCACAGGTTTTGTGAGTAACAGCGATCTCGCTAATGATCTCGTTAGTGTGACATCTAGCAGCATAAGGCCCCTGCTGTGAGATTGCTGATCGTTACAAAGTGCTTTGGGTCATTTTTTGGTCGTTGGTCTCCCGCTGGTCAGCACGCAACGCTGCGTGTGACAGGGAAAGACCAACGATCAGCGACCTCACGGTCTGGTAACCATGGTAAACACTTGGTATCTAGGCAGCACGCGCTGCTAGATACCCAGTGTTTACCATGGTTACCAGCGCTAAGCAGGGAGGACGCTAGTAACGATAAACAGCGGGTTTCTAGGCAGCGCACGCCTCCTAGATACCCGCTGTTTTAACATAGTTGCCAGCGTCCTCCCTGCTTAGCGCAGCCTGTAAGCAGGGGGGCAATGGTAACTATGATAAACACCAGGTATCTAGGCAGTGCGCGCTACCTAGATACCCGCAGTTTATCATAGTTACCAGTGTCCTTCCGCTTCTAGCGATGTGGATATGACTCCCTGGTTGCTGAGGAGATCTGCCTGTTTGCTCCCCAGCGACCAGGTAACTACGCACCGACGATCCCTACAGGATCGTTGTCTGTATCACTGTTGTGTGTGACGGGAGCTTTAAACACAGAAAGACTTATCCTAAGGGCAGTTGAATAATCTGCTGCGACAGAAGTTTTTTTTAGCTTTTTTAAATGCAAGGATTGATTAAAAATAATATATGGCCACATACACCATCCTAGTGCCCCTGCAATCCAGGCAATGTGCTTCCAAAAGTGAAACAAAAATTAAACTACAGTATATAAATTTTATTGCATAATTGTACTCCGCTTAGTAAAAATAAAGTATCAGTGTATGAAATGATCAAAAGAGAAAAAGCAAAACCAAAAATTAAAATTTTTTTTTTTCTTAAGTTTCGAATACTGATATAAACAAAACAATATGTTATTACTGTGACCCTTAATGCAATAAAACACTCCCTATCTTCATTGATTGAACAATAGGATAGTTTTCAAATGGAATCTGAAAAGATAAAGGTCAATCATAAAGGTAAAAAATGTCTGCGGTGCAACTGGTTATTAAAGGCGGAGCGTTCAATCTGTAATGAGTGCAGTAAGAGTCTCAATTGTCAAAATAGCACTTTCTCTGAGAAGAAATATTTTTACTGTGGTTTTATAGAATTTCATGTCTTTCCTCTAAAAATTTAATTGACCATTTCTAATGAAGTACGTTGTCCTTTTCCTCCTTCAGGCCATGACTCGTGTGTAAACTACTGCGAACAAGAAGTATTCAGAGAATGGAAGGAAATTCATTTAAATCCCCTGCATTGTGCAGTGTAAGATCACTCGTAGTAAGACATTGGAGATGCTGCACTCATCATTCATTTGTACATCTTTTTCCTCTGCTTCACATAAATGACAATGAAATGCTGCAGAAATGTTAATAGACACATTATCAAGCATTTAATCAGTGGACTCCAAGAAGGTGCGTAGATGAAGCTTAAAATAGTATATTTCTATAAAGGCCACATATTGAGTTTATTCATACACAATTCTTAAAACTGTTGGCTGTGATTTTCTGAATGCAATGCCATTAGAATACTGATGTACTAACCCAGGCTATTGTCCAAACGAGCGTGTATTCAGGCTGGTTTCACATTTGGTTCCCTCTGCATCGTTTGTGAGGGGAACGCCATTGAGCGCAGCAGCGCAAGCCCTATCTTTATAATGGAGACGCACGGTGCTGCGCTGACTCGTCTGCACCAGACTCGACATGTTGCATCTGGTGCGACCAGAGTGTTTATTTGTGCCAGGCGTCAGCTGCGTACAAATTCAATATTCAGTGAATGTTTAAGCGCACGGTATGCGCAGTCAAAGCGCAAGCATCGTGCTCACTCATTATAAAGATAGGGGCTGTGCTGTGCGTACATGCGAATCCCCTTGCAGACCTGCAAGGAACGCCAATGTGAACCAGCCTTTACTGCATTTTTTGCATCCATTATATCCACCAAAACACATTGTTATCATTAGCATGAAAGTCTATGAATTTTGATGCTTACGACGTGGTACTTTTGTAGACCATTTTGTTGCATATTACAGATCAAAAAATGAACATTCTGTCAATGTTTGACGTGGTATTACGTTTCAACATGCATTATATATGGCGCACATTATGTATCCATATTCACCACGGAATGAAAAATACACGCTCAAACACGGTGGCAAGAGGATGCAGATAAACCTGAAATGTTCTGCATCAATACGGCCGTCTAACATAGCCTTAAAAGGAATGGCTATTGTTTAAATGAACATGCACACAAATACCCCACCAGCTATTGTTGAAGAATCACGCATGCACGGCACCTGCCGCATCCCACGCACATTCAGTGCTCAACTTAGAGTCCAGCATGTTAAACAATCCAACATGACCTACTAATTATTCCATCTTGGTTAAAATAAGGGGTTGGCCATGGTTAAGTCATGACCCACTGAAGCATGTCAGACAGTTCTTGTGCTTCTGTATTTTATTTATACCATATTTTAACCAGGATGGATTGTCTATGCAGTGCTGGCTTCTTTTTAAGAGTTTGGTATTGTTTAAATATGTTTTTGTTTTGTTTTGTTTTTTTCCTATATTACTGTCTGTATTACATCACAATTCTCAATGCATCTATATAAGAGCCGCAACAAGGCTCCCTTAGTTACATTGAGTTGTGGCCTTCGGTGCGCTCCATGAAACACTGGGGCTGCTGGCTGGCCACAAACTGCCAGAGGCTGAACAGAGCGTCACTGATTACAGATGAACACACCAGAGGTTGAGTGAAAGCCAGTTGGTTAAATTGCTGGTATAATGCTTTCCATGGTGCTGAAGTTTTAACTTCAGCACCATGGAAAGCATTTACCAGACGATTTAACCAATCAGCTTTCACTGCTGCTGTCACAGCGGTGAAAGCTGATTGGTTGCTGTTCCGGCAACCCTGCAATTTGAAACACTACTGCTGAGAGAGCAGCGGTGTTTGAATATGCGGTAAATGCTGTCAGCGGGGCTAAAGTTTGCACGGCGGGATTACTAAGCATGCTGAGGAATCCTGCCGAGCAAACTTCAGGACCACGGACATCAGAACACTCACTCGCACCACACTCATATGCACACAGCTATGCACACACCCCCACTCGCACCACACTCATGCAAAAAAACGCACAGTACTCGCATCATTGTCATTCATCAAAAATGCTCCGTTTTTGATGCATGACAATGTGCCTCCAACCCTTAACGTGATTTACTAATACAAACTAGTAGAACTGGATGTGGATTGATTTACGAGTATTGATCAATCAGCCATGTTGGTAATCTGTGCCGGAGAGGAGTTCTGACAACCATCACTTATTTAATGCCAGCCTTAACTTCTTTTTTGATTAGCTGGCCTGGCACAACATTGTCTTTGAAGTATGATGCTCCTGTGAGATTGCACCAGGCCGGCTAATATAAAATATAGCTATAGAGCTTAGGGAGGCAGTTCTCATGACTCCCATCCAGTGGCCAAAGATTAATGACACTGCCGGGCAGGATCCTGTAAATTTGTTCACACTGTCTAAAGGCCGGTTTACACGTGTCGACATCGTTAACGATGTCGCTGCAACTTGTGACGTTGCAGCGACCTCGTAGCGATGTCGCTACGTGTGACATTTTGCAGCGGTCAGCTTGCTGATCGTCGTGGAATGGCCAGGGTTGTTTTCGATCGTTGGTCTCCCGCTAGCGCTGGCCAGTATCCGCATGTGTGACGTGGGAGACCAACCATTAATAACCTCCCGGCTGATGCCCAGCGCCGCATAGTACATGCTAGGACCGGTAACCAAGGTAAACATAGGTAACTAAGCGCAGCTCTCTGCTTAGTTACCCGATGTGTACCCTGGTTACCAGCATTCAGCGTTACCAATACGTTGGTCGGGTCGCTGGGACATCGCAGCGTGTAAACCGGCCTTAAGCTACATAGCTATTTGTCTTGCTGTCACCCGGTAGTAAAGCTAAAGTTTCTGTGTAACCTCAGTACTGTAGGGCTATTTACCGTCATCATTTATCACCCAAACACAAATTACTTTGCTAGACTTCTATCCTTCAACTACTGCTTGTGACATCTCTTCCATATGCTTTTCTCTGCAGGACGCCCCTTCATGCTGCAGCCTTTACAGACCATGTTGAATGTTTGCAGCTTTTGCTCAGCCATAATGCTCAAGTAAACGCTGTGGATTCTTCTGGGAAGACTCCACTAATGATGGCTGCAGAAAATGGGCAAACAAATGCAGTAGGTAAGCAGTGGTTGACCTCATCAGTCGTCATAGCATACTACAGACAGATGCTGTCATTGAGTTTACATTTGTGCATTTTAAAAGGTTTGTTTTTTTTCTAATGCATTGTGTTATTATATTGGACCTTATATACTCCTCCATGGTCTGTGTTCTGCAGACATCAGTATCGCACATCTTTTGAGTTTAGATGTGATGTAAAAGAGAAATAATTTGTACACTGAACCCCACTAATTACTCTCCAGACTGTTTGATTGGGGAAGATTGGGAACATTCGCTACAGTTATTAAATTTTTAATTTTTTTAACTTTATTCTGTTGCTTCTCTGCTTTTTCTGTTCTTTTATTAATAAATACTTTTCTATAAAGCTTTAGGCTAAGTATTCACAGTATTGTCAAATGAGTAATGATCCTGTAATCATTGCACGTAGTCCATCTGACAACTTTACCTATGTTCACTCTAGCCTGAAATGAACACAAAATCCTGCATTGTAATACCATATTATGTCACTAGGTGTCACTAGTAAATGTGACTCTAGGATTGGAACTTATAGGCTATGTGCCCACGGGACGTTTTTTTTACCAGTCCTGAACACAGCAAATCCTGAACTGCTTTCAAGGATCCTAGAGTCCTTGCCAGGAGATTTGCTGCATTCAGGTCCTGCATTTTTTGTCAGTTTTTTGTCCGTTTTTGCTGCTGCGTTTTTCCTGCGTTTTTGCCATTGACTGCAGCAAAAACGCAGGAAAAATAGAACATGTCAATTCTCTCCCATCTGCACCAAAACCGCAGGGATTTCAGTTCTTGACACTTGCAAAACCAATGTGCGGGCACAGCATTTCTGTGAAACAGTGGTTTTGCTGAGAATCAAAACCGCAGGAACAAATTGGCATACATTGCCATAAAACCAATGGTAAACTGCATGCAGAAACCACAGGAAAAACGCAGCAAAAACGTCCTGTGGGCACATACCCGTAGGGTATGTGCCCACTGGGCGTTTTTGCTGCGTTTTTGGTGCGTTTTCCGCTTGCAGAAAACCATTGGTTTTATGGCAATGTATGCTAATCTGTTCCTGCGGTTGGGCTTCCCAGCAAAACCAATGGGTTTTACAAAAACGCTGTGCCCACACACTAGTTTTGCAAGTGTCAAGAACTGTCAAATACCTGCGTTTTTGGTGCAGATAGCAAAGAATGGACATGTCAATTCTTTTGTGCGTTTTTGGTGCAGTCAATGGGAAAACGCAGCTTCAAAAACGCAGTAAAAACGCGCAAAAAACGCGCAAAAAAACGCAGACAAGATTCTAGCATTTCTCCTGTCAAGGACTCTAGGATCCTCAGGTTTTCCTGCGTTTATGACTGCTCCAAAAACGTCCTGTGGGCACATAGCCATACATAGAGTCCAAGGTAACTCTTGTGATAGTCAATCATAGGGTTACCCCGGACTCAATATCACCGGATTTAGGAATTTTTGTAGAAGAGACGGCAGCTACCAGGACATCTTCAAACGTGCAACTGATTTTATTCCATTATCCTGAATGAAAGGTTACAAGCGGTGCAGGGAGGTAGGAAGTGCAGGGTGGTCTACGGGCGCTCCATTTAACGTGTTGAAGCTTTAACGGGTCAATATGGACCCGTTAAAGCATTAACACGTGAGCTGGAGCGCCTGTAGTCCACCCTGCACCTTCTCCCTCCTGTACCGCTTGTAACCTTCCATTCCGGCTAATGGAATAAATCAGATGCACGTTTGAAGACTGTGCAACGACAGTACCACTAAATCCACAGCTGGCTACCTGGCTTCAAGAGAAGACCCATAGAATATTGCTAGTGCCCGGAATTCTCAATCACATTTATCACATGAGTTACCTCAGACTCACTGACAGGATTTACCTCGGACTCGCTATAACAGGAGTTACCTCAGACTCACTGATTGGATTTACCTCGGACTCGCCGTGACAGGAGTTACCTCGGGCTCGCCGTGACAGGAGTTGCCTCGGGCTCGCCGTGACAGGAGTTGCCTCGGGCTCGCCGTGACAGGAGTTGCCTCGGGCTCGCCGTGACAGGAGTTGCCTCGGGCTCGCCGTGACAGGAGTTGCCTCGGGCTCGCCGTGACAGGAGTTGCCTCGGGCTCGCCGTGACAGGAGTTGCCTCGGGCTCGCCGTGTCAGGAGTTGCCTCGGGCTCGCCGTGTCAGGAGTTGCCTCGGGCTCGCCGTGTCAGGAGTTGCCTCGGGCTCGCCGTGTCAGGAGTTGCCTCGGGCTCGCCGTGTCAGGAGTTGCCTCGGGCTCGCCGTGACAGGAGTTGCCTCGGGCTCGCCGTGTCAGGAGTTGCCTCGGGCTCGCCGTGACAGGAGTTGCCTCGGACTCGCCGCAGTTAAAGAAATCATCCCCAGTTAAGTGTTACTAGTTTTCTGGCTGCCGGTTCCCTATAATAATGCTTATTGTTTAGTGGACGGTTCTTCAGTACTGACCATGTGACCACTGTAAACTACATTTCCCACACAGCCCTCTGCTTCTTCTCCAGCCACTTTCTCCCCCATACACAGATAACATTGGTTCTCCAGATACTTATGGGATTGCCGTCAGCCCAGACCTGACAGCAGAGAGAGTGCTGCCTATAGTTTCTATTATATCATGTACTTCTCGTCTATCTGCAGCACCCCAGGTGAAGGTTTATCAGCCTCCGATTCTGTGTTTCAGATACATTCACCCTCTCCGTCATCTCCGGTTTCCAAGAAATGTCTTTATTGCCCATAACATCCAATCACAGTTCAGATTTAATTTTACCAGAGCAGTTTTAAAAAATGAATACTGATCTCTGATTGGCTATTATGGAGGACCATTTTCTCCTTTCAGACAGTATTCTATTTGTATTGTATGTATATGTAGGAGGTGACAATTGTAATAAATATGGACAGAAATAGTCATGTTTTTAATGAAAAAAAATTGTTGGTTTAATGATTAGTTGTTTGCTCGCGCTACTTAGTCTATCACCCAGCCGAGCAGCAGAGATGGTGAGAACAGCCCTGTTGGCGGCAGGCGGCACACGCTGTCCAGGTCTGCTCTGTACAGTGAGGATGGTGCAGTTGCACTTGTAGCATGGGCTCTACTGCATGTGTGACCTGTCGTAACAGAACTACAGGATTTATCCATGAGAACCAGATAAACAAAAAACTTCCTAGAATAAAGGTCCACAAGAAAAATATACTGAAAGATGGAAACCACATCTCCTTGGAACATGGAGGTCATGGCACATTGGGCAAAAAATTCAGACTGTGAATGATATCCTTGATCTGTAATCACTTTGAGATTTGTTTGTTAATTAAATCTTTTTTCCTTTCTTTTCCAGAAGTGTTAGTCAGCAGTGCAAAAGCTGATCTAACTCTGCAAGATAATAATAAGAATACTGCATTACATTTGGCATGTAGTAAGGTATGATGGCACTGATGGTCAAATAAAGTCTTGTAACAAATGAGACCAGAATGTGCCACTGGCTGTATAGCCGAAACTCCACTGACCCACTGACCACACAGCCAAAACTCCACTCACCAGCTGTGACCACTGGCCGCACTGCTGAAACTCCACTCACCCGCTATGGCCACTGACTGCACAGCCAAAACTCCACTCACCCACTGTGGCCACTGGCTGTACAGCCAAAACTCCACTCACCCGCTATGGCCACTGACCGCACAGTCAAAACTCCACTCACCCTCTGTGGCCACTGACCACACAGCCGAAACTCCATTCACCCACTGTGGCCACTGACTGTACAGCCAAAACTCCACTCACCAGCTGTGACCACTGCCGCACTGCTGAAACTCCACTCACCCACTGTGGCCACTGCTGTACAGCCAAAACTCCACTCGCCCACTATGGCCACTGGCTGTACAGCCAAAACTCCACTCACCCACTGTGGCCACTGGCTGCACAGTCAAAACTCCATTCACCCCACTGTGGCCACTGGCCGCACAGCCAAAACTCCACTCACCCGCTATGGCCACTGACAGCACAGTCAAAACTCCACTCACCCTCTGTGGCCACTGGCTGCACAGCCGAAACTCCACTTACCACTGTGGCCACTGGCTGTACAGCTGAAACTCCACTCACCCGCTATGGCCACCGGACACGCAGCCAAAACTCCACTCACCCTCTGTGGCCACTGGCTGCACAGCCGAAACTCCACTCACCCGCTGTGGCCACTGACTGCACAGCCAAAACTCACTTACCCACTGTGGCCACTGGCTGTAACAGCTGAAACTCCACTCACCCGCTATGGCCACCGGACACGCAGCCAAAACTCCACTCACCCACTGTGGCCACTGGACGCACAGCCAAAACTCCACTCACCCACTGTGGCTACTGGCCGCACTGCTGAAACTCCACTCATACCCTGTGGCCACTGGCTGCACAACTATGACGCAAAATCATACGGCTTTTGGCCCAACTAGGAAAACAGAGTTTTGGGAATGTGACCAGACACAGAATCTGGTCTCACCCTAACCATTCTTCACTATTGAACCGGTCCCACATGAATGCAGAGCTCTTGTTCTGTATATTACATATATTAAAAATAATATATACAGACTATTAATTCCTTTTTGCCAATTGACAGGGTGATCCCTCTATAGGAGTATATATGGGTCAAACGCCAAGCCTTTTAAATCAGTGTTTGAATTGATATGCTCCTGAGGCTGAAGGACTATGATAGAGCTAAAATCTACATCACTCCAGCTCTATTTCTCACCCAATGCTGCCTCCTCTTGTTTGCTTAACTCACGGACTGTGTGCAGTGTGCTGTGTGGTGACGTCAGGCAAAGGGAGCAGACAGTCAAGCAGCAGGAGGTGGCGCTAGGCAGGGAATGGATCTGGAGTGACCGAAGCTTCAGGTCTACCGTAGTCCTTCTCAGCGATGGACTGGCCATGTAAACATATTGCCTGAGTTGTCATTTTTGGAGCTACATGCTCATATAAATTAGTTTTGGTATTTGAAATAGTGCTGACAGATTCCCTTTAACCTGGATATACCATACAAAAAAAATGTGTAACTTGTACTTCTATTTCTTGAATTATTACTAATTTCAGATTAAAGATACAAATACACTGCAGTAATGAAATAAACACATGAATCTCCTGGCTGCAATTTTGTAATGTGACATTACAGTGCTTTTTATTTATTCTCCACTTTATAGGGTCATGAAACTAGTGCCTTGTTAATACTAGAGCAAATTACTGACCGAAACCTCATCAATGCAACAAATGCAGCTTTGCAAACGTAAGTGATTCATTGATTTTACATAAGAATATATTATTAGATTGAGCAAAAAAAGCATTTTATTAAATTGAACCCTCCAAACGTGTTGATTTTTATTGCGGTCAGGGTCATTCCTCCCCCTGCACCTTTCAGTGACTTGTCTTGGTGATGATTATTGTATTTGTTTTTATCGTCTATATCCTTTTTCACATGTAAAGCGCCATGGAAGAAATGGCACTGTAATAATGAATAAAAATGTTTATTTTAAAAGTTTTTTTCCTGCTACAAAAGGTAAAAATGTGTATTTAATTTTGCATTCTATTTTGCAGACCTCTGCATGTAGCTGCTCGGAATGGGTTAACAGTTGTTGTTCAGGAGCTTCTGGGAAAGGAGCAAGTGTTTTGGCAGTCGATGAAAATGGTACATAATGAAATGAGCAAAAAAGAACACATTGGGGGAGATTAACTAAAATAATGTTTCATATATGGTAAAAAAGGAAAACTATTGTAAATGTCTTTTGTGTCTCACTTAATGTGTGGGCATGGCTCAGGTTTAAGGGCACTTTTTTGACATTTTGTCCTGAATGTTTGACACAGACTAAACCAAGGAATAGTTTGCATAAAGTTAATCAAGTGTCTAAAGATGCGGTGTGAGCCACTTTAATACATTTGGCACATTTTAAGACAGTCTAGTCTAAGTTTACACTGTTTAAAGAGTAACAATCATTTTAATTTTATCAAAAGTACACATGAAGATAAGCATCTTTGTTATATATCTTATCAGACAAATCTGCGTCTTTCTACCAAAATTGATCAGTCCGTATCAAAATTCTCAATTCTGAGGTATAATCTATATGCCCTAGAATCTGAAGGTGCCGTCACACGCTTCAACGTTGAAACGATATCGGCATCTCGGGTGCTCTCGGTTGTTGCCAACATCGTTGATGAGATGTCACACGTATAGATATCGTGGACAATTCAGCAACGATTTTGTGAGCAGGGATCGTTTGCAAACACCGCGAACGATCCCTGCTAACTGCTGTGAATAGGCGAAGATGGCCGTGTCATCGCTATTGCTGTGTCACACCGAACGATGCCACAGGTTGCTTAAGTTGAAGTTGACAGCTTTTCCTGCATGCAGGAAAACCTGTCAACTCCGACTTGAACAACTATCATTGTTGAATCATGCGTTTACACGCAACAACGATGTAATTTCAACATCGTTCCTGACGTCACTTTTAATGTCGGGAACTACGTTGAAACGTGTAACGGGGCCTTTAGAATGGTGGACTTGGTAGAGACCTCCAGGGTCATCTGGTCCAACCCCCCCTGCTCAAAGCAGGATTCAATAAATCAGCCCAGACAGATGTCTGTCCAACCTCTGTTTGAAGACTTCCATTGTAGGAGAACTACCCACCTCTTGTGGCCGCCTGTTCCACTCGTTGATCACTCTCACTGTCAAAAAGTTTGTTTTTTTCTTACATCTAATCTGTGTCTTCTACCATGAAGTTTGATTCCATTGTTTCTAGCATTTCCTTGTGCAAATGAGAATAAAGCTGATCCCTCTACAGTGTGACAGCTCTTGAGATATTTGTAGACAGCTATTAAGTCTCCTCTCAGTCGTCTTCTTCTTTGCAAGCTAAACATACCCAAATCCTGTAACCATTCCTCATAGGACATGGTTTGCAGACCAGTCACCATTCTGGTCACTCTTCTCGGAACTTGCTCCAGTTTGTTAATGTTTTTTTTATAACGTGGAGCCCAGAACTGGACACAGTATTCCAGATGAGGTCTGACCAAAGAGGAGTAGTGGGCGATAATTACTTAATGTGATCTAGGCTTTATGCTTCTGTTAATACATCCTAGAATTTGTGTTTGGCCCAGTTCATATCTAAGGCTGGGTTGCATTTGCGTTTCAATGCGTTTTTACAGCTAAAGATGCAACAAAAACGCACCCATAGAGTTCAATGCAAAATGCATGTAATTTTGCAAAAATGCAGCCCAAAGCTTGGGCTGCAACGTTTTGGCTGTTTGCAAAATCACATGCGTTTTGCATTGCGTTTGCAATGTGTTTTGCATTGAACCCTATGGGGGCGTTTGGATGCGTTTTTAGCTGTAAAACGCATTGAAACCTAAATGCAGCCAAGGCTTAGGTGTGAAATGGCCCTTTACCCTTTGCTGCTGCATCACTCTTCTGTGAGGACTTTCCCATTACTAAGATAGGAGATGGCAGTTGTTACTGATGAGATTCTATGTAGATAGAAGAAAAGGAGGGGGCAGGGCTCTGTTTCTCTCCCATCATCATAGAATCTCCTCAGTAACATCTACCATCTCCTATCTCAGTAATGGGAAAGTCTTCACAGAATACAGATTTTACCTCAGAATTGAAAATGTTGATAAAGACTGATCAATTCTGGCAAATAAAGAAGCAGATTTGACTGATAAAGTATATTTCAAAGTGGTGTATTTTCATGTGTACTATTGATTTAAAAAGTAAATTAAAACAATGATTATGCTTTAATTATTGGAATTAGTAGATCTGCCCCATTGTATTTTCTCTTACTTTGCTCACACTCAATCTGTCTTGTGATTTGTCATGATCTCATTGCGGTATTCACATATTTATGTGTATGTATTTATATTATACAGTATGGTGAGTTTATTTTCATCAATTAACAAAATGCAATGTAATGAACAAAAGAGAAATCTAAATCAAATCTATATTTAGTGTAATCGCCATATTGCCTCAATTGTTCTATGTACAATTGCATAAACTCAGGGATTTTGTAGGAGTATAGTTGGGTGTATGGGTAACCGAATATATCTAATAGAAGATAATGATAATTTTCATATGTAGTTTGAAATGGTCACTAACTGACAGGAGCGTAACTACCACAGGTGCAGGGGTTGTGATCGCACCCGGGCCCTGCAGCCTAGGGGGGCCCAAAAAGTCCCTTTGGCCTATAGAAAAAGACTAATACTATTAAAGATTTGCAATAATTGGGGGCCCCGTTAAAGCTTTCACATCGGGGCCCCTGGACCTGATGTTACGCCACTGCTAACTGAAATAGCAATGTAAGAGGCTTAAGGGAGTGGTCTGGCACTTAAAATGTATTTTTTAAATATCTATCCTTAGACACTAAACCATTTCTTAATTATCTTTATTGGGATCTAGCTAAACCCTAAATGTGCTTTTTACATATATTTATATTATTATAGAATATTATACGTTGTGTGACATTTCATTTGTGAGGCGTCTCAAATGTGACATCGCAAGGCTATGGCTGCACTCGCCCTCCGCAGCCTCCATCGTCCCTCCTGCAACAATGTCATCTGGGGGTGGCACTGCAGTTACAAGTCGCATTGCGCCCCCTCTAAAGATGTCCTGGATACTGGGTAATGGACTTTTCGGGCGAGGTGAGTGCAGCGCTGACTTTCTGCTTCTATCTCTGCCGCCCCATAACTTCTAATTGGGAATGACCATCGGAAGGGGGTGAAGATGGAAGTAGTGAGTGACACCAGCATCACCCCACAGGTTTAAGCACTGCCCTCAAATGAATTGTCATCTAAGAGCTGCATTGGTGTCACTCACTGCTTTTAGCATTGTCCTCAAACGAATCATCTGTATGTCAGGGGCCGAGCTAGAATTAATGAATGACACCAGTGCCACCCTTCTATATTACTTCATTTAAGGACAGTGCTAGAAGCTGTGGGGTCACACTGGTGTCACTCATTGCTTCTATCTCTACCCCCAACATCATCATTCAAAGAAGCAGTGGCTGAGATAGAGTGTTGGTGCTGCACTCACCTCATTCATTGCTGTCCATCATGCAGGATCCAGGATGTCTTCAGATGAGAAATGCAAGAAGCTGGTAAGTAACTGCAGTGCTACTCCATGATGACTTTCTGTTCCAGGAGGGGCGATGGACGCTGCGGGGCATGAGTGCAGCCCCAGCCTCCTGTAAAGTCACGTTTGAAACTCCTCTCAAATAAAAGGTCACAGGAAGAGCAATAAAAAAATTAGGGCATAGCTAGATAAGGAGACGTGTTAATGCTATTGTAAACAAAAAGCTAAATGCGACCAAAAACAACAGTACACTGCAGTAAAAGTATTAAAATGCAAGTGCAGTATAAAAAATAGTATAACAAATACAGGGTACTTAGGCCATCCGTTTTTTTGCGCAAAAAAAGTTATTTCAAGCCACGTCACTAACTTCAAAGTGTACCCATCTCTGACGCGGTCCTAACTGTTGTATTAAAAACCTGACTAGTGTATATACTTACTAGTAAGCAGGAGCCAGCAAGACCAGTGTCTGAAATGGACTGAAGGCGACGAGGCTATATGTGTGCAGGGCCCAGAGAGGGGCGGGAGACTCCATCTCTTGCATGGCAAGAGGCAATTAATTAGAAAACAGATGAGTCCTGCACACAGAGAACAGGTCTGTAGGAACCTGTTCACACCGCCAGCATAATTGTAAACAAAAAGCTAAATGCGACCAAAAACAACAGTACACTGCAGTAAAAGTATTAAAATGCAAGTGCAGTATAAAAAATAGTATAACAAATACAGGGTACTTAGTCCATCCGTTTTTTTGCGCAAAAAAAGTTATTTCAAGCCACGTCACTAACTTCAAAGTGTACCCATCTCTGACGCGGTCCTAACTGTTGTATTAAAAACCTGACTAGTGTATATGCTTACTAGTAAGCAGGAGCCAGCAAGACCAGTGTCTGAAATGGACTGAAGGCGACGAGGCTATATGTGTGCAGGGCCCAGAGAGGGGCGGGAGTCTCCATCTCTTGCATGGCAAGAGGCAATTAATTAGAAAACAGATGAGTCCTGCACACAGAGAACAGGTCTGTAGGAACCTGTTCACACCGCCAGCATAATTGTAAACAAAAAGCTAAATGCGACCAAAAACAACGTACACTGCAGTAAAAGTATTAAAATGCAAGTGCAGTATAAAAAATAGTATAACAAATACAGGGTACTTAGTCCATCCGTTTTTTTGCGCAAAAAAAGTTATTTCAAGCCACGTCACTAACTTCAAAGTGTACCATCTCTGACGCGGTCCTAACTGTTGTATTAAAAACCTGACTAGTGTATATGCTTACTAGTAAGCAGGAGCCAGCAAGACCAGTGTCTGAAATGGACTGAAGGCGACGAGGCTATATGTGTGCAGGGCCCAGAGAGGGGCGGGAGACTCCATCTCTTGCATGGCAAGAGGCAATTAATTAGAAAACAGATGAGTCCTGCACACAGAGAACAGGTCTGTAGGAACCTGTTCACACCGCCAGCATAATTGTAAACAATTTAATGGTATTGTATAATAAGGATAATTACAAAACTGATTATTGTGTAATTATAGATACGGTAGTTAAGATAAGATATAAGAGTTTAGGTGCCAGATCACCCCTTTAAAACTTTGTAAGGAACAGACAAACTTTGCTACAAAAGCGAGGTTATGGAAGACCGTTTTTATGTTGTACACCGTGCAAAACTGTGCACAGCAACTGGGTAGTTATACTGCTTCAGAAAGGGGTCTCCCAGGCAAAGGGTTATAAAATGTATTATTCAAGCTTTTTGAAAAATTGCCAATAAACACAGTAGATGCTGTTGTCTTGACTTGGTACAGCAGGCATCATCCTTCATTGCTTTTGAAATTGCAAGATTTCCACAATGTCATCAGCTCAGAACTGTCAGCAATCAGTGGGACCCGGCTACACCCATTTACTGTTTAGAGAAGTCTGGCCAGAACTAGTCTTCATGGAAGAATTCTCTTTTGTTCATTCACTGTGCTTTTTGTTAATTGATAAAAATAAACTAATAAAACCTCTATTTTTGAGAGCATTTTCATATTGAAGCATATTTTCCACCCCTGCCTAAACGTTTACACAGTATTATGTATATTTCTATGTAAATGCATGTACATACATAATGTATACGCACATATTTGTAGTTACCATGTGCCATGTGTTTTATGCCTCATTAATTGCCATGTCTCCGGTGATACAGGCTACACACCAGCATTGGCTTGTGCTCCAAATAAGGATGTTGCCGACTGTCTGGCTCTCATCTTGGCCACCATGATGCCGGTGTCATCATGCAGCACAATGCCATCTCTAACTTTAAATCATTACACCAATCCCTCAAAGACTGTCACATTTGACTCTTTGCCTGTCGTGAGAAGCGAGCACAGCTCTTACTGCAGTTTCAACAATATCGGCAGGGAAGACGGATATCCATACACAGAAGAAGACGAGCTCAATGACTCTGACTCTGAGACCTACTGAGGTGCTGCCGGAGCCCACATTTTAAGTTCTTTCATTTGTGCAACCTGAAAGAGTTATCTTCCTTGTTCTGCCACAATGGCCAGAAGTTTAAGGGTTAAATTATCACGTAGTGTTTTTGTTTTTTTTTTTTGTTTTTCTTTTTAAAGCTATACACTGATTTGAAGAATAACTTTGGAAATGTTTTAATCTGACCCATTTTGTTGGTTGAGAATCCTTTCTACACCTGAATAAATATCTCCGTTTTGGAATCGGTCATTAGAAGAAGTGAGAACAGAGGATCTGAGGACGTTCACGCAGTTGTTACTGTTTTATTTAAACTTTTATTGTCTGTGCGGAGAGAATCTTTTATAATGCGGGGCATAGCAGTCCAGTCAGCAGACTCCTATTATTATTATTATTGTACAGGAAACACTATAATAAACATTGTATAAATAAAATGAAACAATTTTGATGGCAATAAACAAATTTGGTACATCTGGCATTGTGTGTACATCAGTTTGCCAAAGGACCAAATAACTTTTTTTTCTTTTCTTTATTTCTACAAATGTTTTTTGGATGTATAATGACTGGAATCCGTTAATCTAAAACTGTACATCTTATCTCCTAGGTCTTGTTTCTTATTGTCCATGCCGAGAAATATGTCCAGAATAGGATTCTTTTTTTTTTTCTTTCTGTTTGTAACATACAAAATGGTTTTGTTCGCTCTCTGCTTACTGTTCACTGTTCTGACATTGGGCAATGTATGGGGAATCAATAGTTGTCATGCTTTTCTGTTATGGCTTTTAAGTGGCACTGGTAGTATGTACCCATAAATGAACATGTGTGGCAGGATTCCTCATGTTCATTTTGTCTTAAGTTAAAATAAAATCTAAAAAAAATAAATAAATGATGACTTGGCTATACAAAATAGATATGTTATTGCTTAGACAACTGGCTTTGATTTTATTGCAATGTGAATTTATTTTTGATGGCTAGTAACCACTGCAAACCAGCGTAGCGCCATTTCATGCTAACTAATGACCAGCATTGGATGCTTCGATTGGTATTCATGTTACATTTTCAATTAATGCTTTTTTTCCTTCTAATACCTTCTAGAAATCGTTTAGGTTTTAATGATTTTCTAACTCCCTTAACTATTTAAACTATTCTAAGCCCCCTTGGCGCGCAGTTCATTAGAACCATGGCAGCTTCATGCCTTGGAAATATAATAGGGGTAATAAAATGTGACCATCTTACAGCTGTGATAAACTGGTTCATACAACGGTGTTTAAAGGAAACCTGCCATGTTCTTTTTGTTGTTAAACCACCGCCAATTTTATTTAGATTGAATAGTGTTCATTATACATGAAAAAAAAAAAAAAAAAGTCAAGCACTCATCCTGCTGGTTAATAGTTAGGATATGAATAAATATTATATTATTATTATATGTCGCTCAACTGGAGGAATGCCGAAATTCATTTAATGCTCTGTATAAAAGAAGCTGATGTCACACCATGTAACCATAATAGGCGGAGCTAAGTCTACATTATCCTCCAAGTCTTGGCTCATTTAGATCCGCTCGTTAGTCACATGGTTATGACATAACACAGGCTCTTTTAAATAGAGCATTAGATGAATTTCAACATCCCTGCAGTTGAGTGATATATCTGTTAAAGAGAACCTCTGGTGCTTTCCAAACTGAAAGCACCACTGAATGCAGCATGTATGCTGGAATTCAAAGAAGGTTTGTCCCGTGTCTGTACATCCCCGTTCCCCAAAAAAAACACTTTGGAAGGTTCACAGTTAAGGGGCCCGGTGCATCTTATATGAATTTGCAGTCCTGGCCGCTCGCATGCTCCTCCCCGCCTCCTGCCTCTTTGTTCCGCCTCCTCTTGTGTGTGACCCCTTCCTCTTCTGCGTCTAAGCGTGTCAATTCACGCAGGCGCACAACAAGCACTTGGTAGGAGCAGGTTCCGTCTGCTTTAACCATGCATGCGCCAGAGCCCGCCCTGCTAAAGATTATGCTGTATGCAGGACGGGCTTTGGTGCTTGCGTCACGTGCATGCGTCTTTACAGCAGCCAAAACCCGCTAAGACTAAGTGCTCGTTGTGCACCTGCGCGAATTGACACGCTGAGGCGCAGGTGCTGAAGAGGAGGGAGAGACCCACACAAGAGGAGGCTAAACAAAGAGGCAGGAGGCGGGGAGGAGCATGCCAGCAGCCAGGACTGCAAACTCCGAAAAGACTCACTGGATTCCTTAACTGTGAACTTTCCAAACTGTTTTTTTTTTTTTTTTTAGGGTCTACACATGGGACACACCTACCCTGAATGCAGCATACCAGTGTGGAAAGCACCAGGAAGGGGTGACAGGTTCTCTTTAACTGTTAATCAGCCAGATGACTGTTTGAGCAGCTAGCTAATGAAAATATGTATCTAAAATGCTTTTTGGGGATAAATACAATAATTTAAATAACAAATGTTACTAAAGAACACTACATGATCTGAATAACATTGGAGGAGGTTTAATAACAAACCAACTACATGACAGGTTCCCTTCAAGTCAAGATTTTGCAAAAGTATTTGTAAAACTAAACCAGAAGTTGATCCAAAGTGTAATGGAAAGATTTGCACATCCGTGTTTTGGATCCACTCGCCTAGTTTTAGCTTAAAAATACTGATACAAAATTCTGAATTACTGCCTTGTAAAAGTAACCTTAGATATGAAGTATCCTGGTAGGTCTTGCATACCTCCAGGCAAAGGGCATTCTTGCATGTGGTGTTACTTTTCAGTAGAGTTATCAACAGTAAAGAAAAGGTAAAAACTGCACTTGCTTTAAAAATCTATTTTGAGACCGTGTTGATTTTCAGCAGGGTTGGGGTGTGAAATGATTTTGCCCACTTTTCTGTACCACCTCGAGTACTGTACTTGACTCAGGGTATGGTCCATTTATGGGATATTTCCATATGTGGCACATTTGTTACAGAATATTCTGTGACTGTTTTATACATCTGAAATTCACTTGCAGAAATCCTATGCACATTCTGCACAAACAACCCCAGTCAGGTGTGTGTAAAAGATTCAGTGTTTTCTGCAAGAAATCTGCTTTGTTCTGCTTAGCAAGCACATGTGCGCCCATTAATTTATATTGTCAGAATTAGACATATGCCATGAAGGCCAGCCTCTTCTGACTACTGTTGTAGATTATTCAGGACCATGACAGTCAAATGTTGGAGTCTTAAATGGAATCTGTTGCAATGATTTTTTGCTATGTAATCTGAGAGCAGCATATTGTAGGGGCAGAGACCCCAATTCCTGCCATGGATCACTCACGTGTCTGCTTGTTACAGTTTTGAAAAAATTGTTTTTCTGCTACAGATCTAGTAGTTCTCTGAACGCTGAGCTTTGTATAACCCCATCCACATCCTTGACTGGCAGCTTTTTGCTAATCAGTGGTGGGGCAGGTACACAGAGCCGGAGGAATACATGGTAAGACAACTAGTCCTAATCAGTCAAAATCTGCTGATAAAATTGGTTCTATTGAAATTGTAACAAGCTGCTGAATAAGTGATGCATCGCTTGAATCAGGGTCTCTGCCCCTACATCATGCTGCTCTAATTTCATAGCAAAATACTTCTGACAGATTCCCTTTACTAGTATACAGTGAATTTGTCATATATTTTTTTGCCAATAAAGTGCAACATGGGCTGCTATTAAATAATAATGTAGAGTCTTGTGTCCTTGTATGCACCTGTTTTAGAAGGTGTCATGTTTGGGTTGTCGGCCAATAATAACTTCTCCTTCTCATCTAATATGGTTCCCGTAGAGTCTGATCACATTGCTCTTGCTTTGATTTAATAGCAGACGTGATAGAGGGTGACACAGAGCTGCTGTCCTTGATACTCACCCTATAGGATGCAGGATCAGTCCGTCCCATGTACTTCATCACTGCTCTTACAGAAAGTAGAAATAATAGACTTATGAAATTCTCTTAAAGAACTGTTTTCTATGAGCATCAAAGACAATCATTGTAGCTTAAATTAAGGCTGCACTGTAATTGGTAGCTGAGGGCATCAAGATAGTCTTTTTTTTTTTTTTTTCTTTGGTAGTTTCTTCACCAATGTCTTTATCTCCATGAGAGGACATACAGAGGGATAGGGAGAATGCAGCTGGGCTTGGAAGGAATCCCGACAGCTGCCAAAGGGAGAGAATTGTTTCGTGTTGTCATCCTATAAATTCATAGAAAGTTGTGGACTGACAACCTGTCTACACATTAGCACATTTACTGCCCTGGTTGTCAAACTGGAGATCACATTACCCAATTTACTAGTAGGCTAAGTGCCCACGACCAGGAGAAGCTGTGTTCTGGATGTAGCGCGTGTTCTCTTGCGAGAGTGCGGCATCCATGCCCACAATCGGGATCCTGAGCATTTCCATATGTTCTTCCATTGACAACGCATGTCTCCGCAAGTTCAAATTGACATGCTGCGGCTTGGTAAATCAGTTTATACTGCAGAGAAAAGGAACACAATGAGCATGAGATTTCTATAAATCCATCCACTTGTACTGTACAATGTAACCTTTTAGACTCAGCAAAAATACGCTGCACCCAAATCACTGATCGTGAGCACGTACCTTAATGTATAAATGTAACTGACGTGGGATTAAAGGAATAATCCACTGAGAATAGTAATGGTGAGTAAAAATGCTATAGTGATTTGAGACCTAAGCGGTCACTGGGTATTTTGTAGACCAGTAATAAAGTTAGCAATAGCTGCTAATTTACAGACAAATCTTCGGGTTCCCCAATACCTAAAAATCCTGCCCATGACTGGTACGGAAAGGGTGAGGCATATGGACTCATTTATAGATTTAGACTACCTACAGATCTATGGTAGCCTGACTCCTGGGGCCTCTGAGAAGTGTGAAGCTCCGCAGTCCACTGCTCCGGTCTCAGCCTGGAGTATGGATACAATATATGGCTAGACTTTCCCTTATATCTTTGCTATGAAACCTTGGCTGTCTCTTGTGTTTCTGACTGCAGAGCTGCACATTACTCGGACTATCAGGATCCGGACCCCATCGATTGTCAGGTGCATGCTAAATATGCAAAATCAAGATCCCCGCATACACCCACACCAACCAGACTTTTTATAGTAACCCTGTAATCTTGGCTATAAACTAGTGTTTTGGGCACACAACTATCTCCACGTGTCACACTTGAATAGGGGTAGGAAGCAGAGACTTGAAAGGGAAGGATCTCTCTTTATTTAACAAAGTTGAACAACTGCAGGGTCAAAAGTAGTGTGTGTTCACCATGTAGGCCAAGACTTTATTAGAGATAATAGATCATTGGTAAATAGAACCTTATATGCCCATATACTTCTGCACCTTGACCCTGGTGTGAAGCTGTTTTGCATATACTGTGGTTGGAGATTGGTGTTAAAACCTTATTTGACATATCAAATCTAACAAATTAACTTGGGCCCCGTATTTCAACCAGCATCGATCAGGAAGGCTTTTTTTAAGATACATTGTTGGATCTATAATTTTTTTTTTTTTTAATTAATCTCCAGCATTTTATAGTGAAATTTTTCTTGTCATGGAACTGGATGCAAAATTGTGGGAGAGGCAACAAAAGTAATTCACTTCAACACAATCATAATTACTTTATTTATTGTGTATTTATTTGTATTTCTAGACTAAAAAAATTTTTGAATTTAAATAAAACCTGTAAATATACAAAGCATTTGATTTTGCTGTTTATTACAAAGTTTAAACACAGAATTTATTACCTACAAATTGTTCTCACGTTACAGAAAGTAGATTTAATGCCTTTGTGAACTAAATGCATTTTAGTTTTTCAATTTCTTGTAATAAATCTTTTCCAGTCCATCTATATACAAAAAAGTTGTTTTTTTTTTCTTTTTCTGTGATATTAAACTGGAACACTTTTACATTGTAAATTACCTGCTGGTTTTATGAACAGAATGTGACAGTATTTTGACCTTTTTGAAAATTTTGTGAAGGTTTTTTTTTTTCTTTACCCCGTTCCTACAACGTCTCCCCCCACTTTAAAACAACATCGGCATGTACATAGAAATAGTGACTGCTTGGATACTGTATTTACCTGCACTCTTTCAGTACATTGAAATTCCTGTATATTTTATGGAGTATAATAAAATGTGAGTTATGTTTAATTAAAGTTTGATTCCATGGTGATATGTTTTCAATTTTTCTAGCTTTTAATTTTATTTGAAAGAACCTTTTTACTCCGATACAGAATGGGAAATATTCAGTGTAAACATTTAGGCTCTAATTCAACAAAGTATGTAGAGATGAGCGATTCTGAAGTGTAGTTCTGGGTCCATACCGAATAGCTAGTGTTTGGGCACAGACTCCGAATACAGACTTTCCTGAGGGGTGCATGTTACTGTTTGGGTTCAGGTTTGGTTAGGGGAGTTGTAAAAAGAAGCAAAGTAATTATTAAAGCAGGAGAATATGTCCTTACTAGTCTTGGTGCTGTGGTCACACTACTTCTGGGTCCTCACTCCCAACAGCCAGTTACAGATACCCAGTTGTTTGACCACGTCTGTGATTGGCTGTTGTGCCCCTACCCATTGTGACCGCATCTGTGATTGGTTGCCATATACATTAGAGTATTGGCAACGAGCCTGCCATCATAACTGTAAAAATAAAAATTTGCAGGGACGCGGCCTGGCAGGCATTGTGAGAAGACGCATCTAAGAGCTCTCCCGCCAGAGAATAGTTTAAAATCCTGTACCACCACACTGCCAGGGACATCTACTGACTGGAACGGCTGCCAGTGTCATCAGAAGCTGGTAGTTGCAATCCAGACCTCCAGAGATGCACTATGACCCGCTGACTGCAACGACATGCGGGAGCAGGAGAAGGAAACAGCTCCCAAGATGGCGGCGAGGGAGGAAGCCGAGAGAGTAAATGCGGCCTGCCAGCGGCGCATAGAGGTAGCGCAAAACTGGAGTGCTATGCCCGGTTGTCAGAGCGGGGCCTGGAGGAGGCCGGCAAAGGAGGTGAGGTGGGTGGGGGGAGGTGGAGACCCCGGTAATGAAGGGGGAAGCTGTGGAGGAGCCAGAAGATGATGCGGGTGCCATGGAGGCAGGGGAGGACAGGCACTGGAAGTCACCCAGGAGATTCCACTCCAAAGCCCCTGTCACACATAGCGAGATCGCTGATTCGTCACAGGTTTTGTGACGTAACAGCGACCTCACTGTGTGGCACGTAGCAGCGATCAGGCCGCTGCACGTCGTTCAGGACCATTTTTTGGTCCTTGGTCTCCCGCTGGTCAGCACTCATCGCTGCGTGTGATAGCGATAGACCAGCAATTAGCGACCTCACAGGCTGGTAACCATGATAAACAGCGGATATCTAGGCAGTGCGCGCTGCTTAGTTACCCGCTGTTTATCATGGTTACTAGTGTTCTCCCGCTTACCCAGCAATGTGGAGGTCTGCTCCCTGGACGCTGAGGAGATCTGCCTTTTTGACAGCTCCCCAGCGACCACACAGCGATGTTTCAGCGATCCTGGTTGTTGTCGGGATCGCTGGAACATCGCTGTGTGTAACGCCAACCTAAGATCTGTTTGCAGTGGTATCTTTCTGTAAACAAGCCCTAACGACTTTGAAACAGCAGGTGCTGGGGATACAGGGTGAACTGGCCAGCCTAAAAAAGACTTAAAGAAAGCAGATATTAGAACAGGGGCTGTGGAGGAGAGTGTGAGAACAGCTGAAGATCATATCATTAAATTGCAAAAGGTAAAGAAAAAGTATGTGCAACAAATGTCTGAGCTTGCAGCTAAAACATGATCTAGAGAATCACTCTAGAAGAAACAATATCAGAATCGTGGGCATACCAGAGAAATCTTAAGGAAGAAACCCCACTGAATTCATTGAAATATGGCTCAGGGAAAAGATGGGCACAGACACCCTGACCAGGCAATTTGCAGTGGAGAGGGCGCACAGGGTCCCAATGCAACCTCAACCAGGGATTCTCAATTACAGAGAGAGACTTTATTCTGCGGAAGGCGATAGGCATTGAGGATCTTATGGTGAACGGACAGAGGATTGCCATATACCCGGACTATTCTGTGGCAGTACAAAAGCAAAGAATGACATTTCTTGGAGTAAACAGACGTCTCCGGGAATTGGGAGTGTAATATTCCATGTTGTTCCCTGCAAAGCTGCGTGTGGTAGCACTAGAGCAAGTGCAGTTCTTTTTGGATTTGGAGGAGGCAATGGATAGACATTAATGCCAAACGCATCCAGGCAAAGGGAGTAAACCAGTTGACTGCACTGGACACAACCTTTTTTGACTTTCAGCTGATAAAACGTTTCCTTTACTAATTTTTGAGTTGCCTTTTTCCGAAAGACTGGTCCTCTTTTTTTTTTTTTTCTCCTCTTTCTTTTTTCTCTCCGGGTCCCACTCGAAGGTAGAGGTAGAAGAGCTGTGGATGGAGCTGAGTGGGATCTGCCAGGAGAGAAGGGGACACACAGAGGCGAAGTGAGGTAGTGATTAATGTTGAAGTTTAAAGTTATGGGAGTTTTCTATTTAGGAAACAAATGGATTAGGGTAGTTATCCTTACAATACGGCGGGTGGGAGAGTAGGAAGAGGTGGTGTGATATAATTCATGCCTTTAAGATTAAGAGAATGGCTGAGATGGTCGTTCAGAGGAGCTTGGGACCAGGATCGAGAGACCCCACTCTCATAGAGTACTGATGTCCGGGGATGGGAGGGGCAGGGGAGTGTTGGGGATACATGCGAGAGTGGAGGGGTGGGGAGGGGGGGAGACAACAGCGTAGAGAGGAAATAGAAGTGACTGTATGGATCTTCATTAAGCAGCATGGGGGAGTGGACTAAAATAATCTGTTGGAATATAAGAGGTTTGTCAGAAAAGACTATAAGGGCAGCTATTATCCAATATGTACTAGATCAGAAGCCCTCAGTGGTGCGCCTTCTGAAGTGCCATTTAACCAATGCAACAGTAGATATCCTGAACAAAGCTGGGTACAGAGGGCATACCACTCTACTTTTTTTCAACGTATGCTAGAGGGGTCTCTGTGCTGATTCATAAGTCTCTGCATTACGAGTAAGTGGAGGTTTGCATAGATATGGAAGGTCAATATGTTGTTGTGGTATGGAGGTTGTTTAGCTAGTTGATACATATGGCTGCTGTGTATATAACACCGCCTTACTCCAGCACAAAGATTAGAGAGGGAAATCTCTGAACGGAGAGGGGCACTGCCATTCCTGCTTATTGGCGACATTAACAATGTTGCACACTCATATTTGGATAGGAGCAGACGATCTCAGGGGGAGCAAGGTAGCTGCACAACTCTGTTTGGTACCTTTATCCAAGAAATTGGGATGGTGGATATTTGAAGAATAAGAAACATTCAGAAGAGCGGTTTCTCTTGCTATTTAACATTCCATGATACACTATCCCGTATTGATATGGCCCTGGGAAATGGGTTGATTGATGCGTTGGTAGGAGAGGTAGAATATTTGACGAGAGCAATCTCTAATCATAGCCCAATCCTTGTAACCATTAGACGGCTGAGACCACAAGATGGGAAACTGAGAAAAAAAGGTACATGCAGTATGGTTGCAAAACATTAACATGAACAGTATGGCTTGGAGGGTGGAGGACTATTTTACTATTAACAAAGGTAGCAATGACCCTTTGATAGTCTAAGATGCCATGAAGGCATACCTTAGGGGGCTTTTATTCCGGGATATATGTAGATGTAAATCACAGACTAAACAAGCTGAAAAAGAACGTTTGGAGGCCCTGGGTAAGGCAGAGATGGAAGCGGTGGCACAATCTACACCAGGCTCTAGACGACGACTGAGAGAGGCACAAGAAGAGGTCAATAGAGTGTGAGTGGGGAAAGCTGAGAAGAACCGGGTGTTTCAGAAAATTAACTTGTATGAAGGAGTGAAGGTGGGGCACATGTTGTCACTGGTGGCGGCGGCCCAGAGGGGAACTCATATGTGCACTGTCTGGAAACTGAAAGGGACGTTCAGGCCACTGAAACGGGAGATATATCGTAGGTGTTTACCGGCTTCTACACTGTGCAGAATTATTAGGCAAGTTGTATTGTAGAGGATTATTTTTATCATTGATCACCAACTATGTTCTCAATCAATCCAAAGGACTCAAATATCAAAGCTTAATATTTTTGGAAGTTGGAGTGGGGTTCTTTTTATGGCCACTTTACACACACCAACTTATCTGTCCAACTTCTGACCAACTTACTGGTTGCAGTGAAATCATGGACACATTGTTCCATTGTACACAGTCACAAAATGGAGCAATGTGTCCATGATTTCACTGCAACCAGCAAGTTGGTCAGAAGTTGGACAGATAAGTTGGTGTGTGTAAAGTGGCCCTTAGATTTGGCTATTTTAGGAGGATATCTGTTTGTGCAGGTAACTATTACTGTGCAGAATTATTAGGCAACTTAATAAAAAAACAAATATTTTCCCATCTCACTTGTTTATTTTCACCAGGTAAACCAATATAACTGCACAAAATTTAGAAATAAACATTTCTGATATGCAAAAAACAAACCCCCCAAAAAATTAGTGACCAATACAGCCCCTTTGCTTTATGATGACACTCAACAGCCTTCCGTCCATAGATTGTCAGTTGCTTGATCTGTTTACGATCAACATTGCGTGCAGCAGCCACCACAGCCTCCCAGACACTGTTCCGAGAGGTGTACTGTTTTCTCTCCCTGTAGATCTCACATTTTATGATGGACCACAGGTTCTCTATGGGGTTCAGATCAGGTGAACAAGGGGGCCATGTCATTATTTTTTCTTCTTTTAGACCTTTACCGGCCAGCCACGCTGTGGAGTAGTTGGATGTATGTGATGGAGCATTGTCCTGCATGGGAGTTGAGCTTCACTCTATCCTCAACCTGAAAAGGTCCTACAAGTTCATCTTTGTTGATACCAGCCCATACCAGTACCTCATCTACACCTTGCTGGCGTCTTTAGTCAGAGTGGAGCTCTCTGCCCTTTACTGATCCAGCCTCTGGCCCATCCATTTGGCCCATCAAGAGTCCCTCTCATTTCATCAGTCCATAAAACCTTTAAAAAATCAGTCTTAAGATATTTCTTGGCCCAGTCTTGATGTTTTATCTTATGTTTCTTGTTCAAAGGTGGTCGTTTTTCAGCCTTTCTTACCTTGGCCATGCCCCTGAGTATGGCACACCTTGTGCTTTTTGATACTCCAGTAACGTTGCAGCTCTGAAATATTGCAAAACTGGTGGCAAATGGCATCTTGGCAGCTTCATGCATGATTTTCCTCAATTCATGGGCAGTTATTTTGCGCCTTTTTTTTGCCCAACATGCTTCTTACGACCCTGTTGGCTATTTGCCATGAAACGCTTGATTGTTCGGTGATCACGCTTCAAAAGTTTGGCAATTTCAAGACTGCTGCATCCCTTTGCAAGACATCTCACAATTTTGGACTTTTCAGAGCCTGTCAAATCTCTCTTCTGACCCATTTTGCCAAAGGAAAGGAAGTTGCCTAATAATTAAGCACACCTTATATAGGGTGTTGATGTAATTACACCACACCCCTCCTCATCAGTGGCGTAACTACAGAGCCGCGGGCCCCCGGTGCAAGACGCACTCCGGGGCCCCTTTTTTGAGGAGCGGGGGATGATGCTAGCGGTGTTGGCCGGGTGAGGAGGGGGCGGTGCTAGTGGTGTTGGCCGTGGGAATTTGGTGCTAGCGGTGTTGGCTGGGTGAGGGGTTGGGGGGGGCTGGGGGTGCTAGTGCTGTTGGCCAGCGTGAGTACCTGCTCTGCCTGACGGCTTGTACTTGTAGAAGAGTCAAGGGGCGGGTGCAGCTGCGCGGCTGCAGGAAGTGACTTCTGTCACTTCCAGTCCTCCTCCCTCCACTCTTCTTCCAGTGCCGTCGCGGTGGGCGGCTGGAGGCACGGGCCGCGGGGCCCTGTGGGGAGCTCGGGGCCCTCCCAGGGGGTGGGCCCGGTCTCAGCCGCGACCACGGTAGTTACGCCACTGCTCCTCATTACAGAGATGCACATCACCTGATTTACTTAATTGGTAGTTGGCTCTCAAGCCTATACAGCTTGGAGTAGGACAACATGTATAAAAAGTATCGTGATCAAAATACTCATTTGCCTAATAATTCTGCACACAGTGTATAGCAGATTGTATACTTCTCGAATGGGGGCACAGTAGGTTAATTAGATGAATTTCGGTTTGTATGTTGCAGCGCTTCCAAATAGATCCTGGTGGTTATTTTCCTTCAGAAATGTATTCATACAAATATAAAATAGCTGGTACACCGAGTTTCAACTCATTAGTCTTCATCAAGTACAGTTTCACAATCATGCACATAGTCTTTTCATTATATAAAGTTATGGTCTCATTACTCAGGGTCATGACCCGCCCAGTTAATTAGTCATGTTAATTGAGTTGCTTAACGCAGGTGGTTTTGTCCTGCAGTCTAAAATTGTATCTAGTAAAGTGAAAACAAATTATATATATGACAAGAAAAGAATATAAAACACAGCAGTTACTTTCTTGAATAAATAAATAAAAATGAAGGAGATAAATCCTCCTCTTTATTATAAAAGATCAATTTTTAATTCCTTTGCTTTTTTATCCCTTCTTGTTTATATATGAAGGTTTATATATATTTTTTATAGGCAAGTCATTCTTCTATTTTAATTTTATCAAGAGCCCTCTCTTTACTATAGAAACATTTATTCTATTAGAACAATTATAATGTATATACTAGATGATGGCCCGATTCTAACGCATCGGGTATTCTAGAATATGTATGTAGTTTATTTATAAAGATTTACGAATAATGCAATGAATACACAGGTTTTTCCGGGTAAAATATGTACATTATCATTTAAATCCTGCGGCAATATCACTGATTGGTCGCAGCCGGCCATAACCAGTCAACGAAGACGGTTTAAATCCCACGCCAATATCGCTGATTGGTTGCTTCCGCCCCTTTGAGATGTGGTTGGGGACCGCCCCTTAAGATGTGGTTGAGGACTGCCCCTTTAAGATGTGGTTGGGGACTGCCCCATTAAGATGTGGTTGGGACTGCTCCTTTAAGATGTGGTTGGGGACTGCCCCTTTAAGATGTGGTTGGGGACCACCCCTTTAAGAAGTGGTTGGGGACTTCCCCTTTAAGAGGTTGAGGACAGCCCCTTTAAGAAGTGGTTGGGGTCCACTCCTTTAAGACATGGTTGGGGATGGCCCCTTTAAGATGTGGTTGGGGACAGACCCTTTAAGAAGTGGTTGGGGACTGTCCCTTTAAGAGGTTGGGGATTGCCTCTTTAAGAAGTGGTTGGGGACCACCCCTTTAAGACGTGGTTGCGGACTGCCCCTTTAAGACATGGTTGGGGTCCGCTCCCTTAAGACATGATTGGGTGCCACCCCTTTAAGATGTGGTTGGGGACCGCTCCTTTAAGACGTGGTTGGGACTGCCTCTTTAAAAAGTTGTTGGGGACAGCCCCTTTAAGAACTGGTTGGGGACGGCCCCTTTAATAACTGGTTGGGGACCGCCCCTTTAAGATGTGGTTGGGGACCGCCCCTTTAAAAAGTGGTTGGGGACAGCCCCTTTAAGACATGGTTGGGACCCGCCCATTTAAGACCTGGTTGGGGACTGCCCCTTTAAGATGTGGTTGGATACCACCCCTTTAAGATGTGGTTGGGGACAGCCCCTTTAAGAAGTGGTTGGGGTCCACCCCTTTAAGAACTGGTGAAGCGACCCTTTAAGATGTGGCGACCAATCAGCGACACGGGATTTCCGTTACAGTCAGAATTAGACGATTACATAGTAGATATTACTTATTATTACACATGAATATACACTTTGTATTGAGTACAGTGTATTTGAAATATGGCGGCATAGCGCGCGCCGCTATTCTGATTGGTCGCCACGCTTAACGCGGCGACCAATCAGAATAGTGGCATTCAAACCGCGCGCCAAGCTGCGCTACTTCTCTGGCTGCCGAGGTCGCGGCGACCAATCAATCAGAAGAGTACAGCGGCTTGGCGCGCAGTTTGAATTCCGCGAAGTGCACCGCCGCTGCGAGCAGCCTGGTCATCTCCCGGCTGGCTTGCGTCCACTGGGTCCACCGTTTGCTGGACTGTGCATACCTGCGGAAGCGGCGCTCAGGCGCGCTTCCGCCAGGCTACAAATTGGCGCGAAATTCGAATGTTCAGCATGCACTATTTGCATACTCGGAGCTCATTGCCTCTGTGTGGCGCGCGATTTTGGTTACAGACACACTCAAAAAACCCTTAAGGGAACCAACCACCTCAGATGACGACTATAAGCTGTTAATACATGTCCCTGCACCCTACCTACACCATTCCACCTATGTTTTCTTAAGAATATTGATAAATGTAAACCGAAATATACACTTTATAAAATTACATGCCTGTGTACTTCTGGGCGTCTCTCTGGGTCAGTTACTAGAGGGCTGTGTCTCCAGCAGCATGACTGGCTTCTCTAGCCCTCCCTCTTACTTTGCAGGACATCACATGAAGGGCGTGATGTTATCTATCAGTGGGCGGGCACGCAAGGCAGCTCCTGTCCCTTCATGTGACGTCCTGCAAAGTAAGAGGGAGGGCTAGAGAAGCCAGTCATGCTGCTGGAGACACAGCCCTCTAGTAACTGACCCAGAAGGAGACGCCCAGAAGTACGCAGGCATGTAATTTTATAAAGTGTATATTTCGGTTTACATTTATCAATATTCTTAAGAAAAACATAGGTGGAATGGTGTAGGTAGGGTGCAGGGACATGTATTAACAGCTTATAGTCGTCATCTGAGGTGGTTGGTTCCCTTTAAAGAGGACCTGTCACCTTCTCTCCCATTTAGCCCCGCCCCTCAGGGTGCGGGGCTAACATACTTTCTGGGAGAGAGAAAAAAAAATCAGTTTAAATGCTGCAGACAGGGAGAGAATGATTGGCAGCGGTGGGCAGATTACACATGCAGGGGGTGTGAATCTGCCCTTGGCTGCAGCCCCTAGCCACCTCCTTAGTGGCTGTAGCATGTAAGTTTTCTAAGTGTATTATCTCGGGGTACTGGGCTGCTCAAGTGCTGGGGGACCCCTTGTCTGCATGCTGCAGACATGCTGCATCCAGTGCTGTAATTAGATCACCATGCCTGGTTTGGTGACAGGTCCTCTTTAAGGCCACTTTACACACACAGATATCTGTGACCAACTTCTGAACAGATCTCTGGTTGCAGTGAAATCATGGACACATTGTTCTATTTTGTGGCTGTGTACAAATGGAGCAATGTGTCCATGATTTCAACCAGAGATCTGTTCAGAAGTTGGTCACAGAAGTTGGCGTGTTTAAAGTGGCCTTTAGACGATTATATAGTAGATAGAGAGCTCCTTATACTATCTTTCACTGTAGACAGATTATATTTGAAAAAAGAATAAAATTATTAATGCTGCTGCTGTTAGTCGATAAGTCGTTCTGCTGATTGTTGGTAATTTATTATTAGTATATCCAAGGTCCTCTGATGAGGATCGAACTCCGTGTGGACCTACTTACTCAACTTTGTTTTTCTATCAGATGTATTCGATCCTGTCAATTAATCCATGTGGCTGTAGGCACTGCATACGATAAATCCAGGATTCCTTTCTATTCAGTGTTTGGATTCCGTTTTGGGTGGCAGCAAGAATGTGTTCAACGGGGGTTATTTGGGCTTCAAATTTCCTGCCGTGTTTCTGCATTAGGTGACGTGATAGACTGTGTGTTATAAGCCCTATCTTAGCATTGTGGCGGTGTCCACTGAGACGATTCTGAAATTTTTTTTTTGTTCCGGCCGACATATTATAAGCTGACACTTGCAAGTAATAATGTATATAACACAATCTGTTTGGCAGTTGAGATACTGTCCAATTGAAAATTTTTCACCTGTACTGTGAGATGTAACCTCTTTGGAGCCGTGTGTTATACTTCTGCAACAACGACTAAGTTTCTTTCTGCATTTGAATACTCCCGCTATTTCAGTTGTAATGCACATTCTTTGTTCAGATTGAATAGGAGAATTTTTTAGTCGGCTTGGAGCGATCAGATTCCGGATGGTTTTTCCTCTTCTAAAGGTAATCCCTGGTCTTTCAGGTAGGGATTCCCTCAAGAAAGGATCTTCTAGATCTAGAAATCAGCTATGAAAAAACTCAATAATAACAAAAACATATTTTAAGGCAGTGGATTCAAATGGATATTTAGAGTTCAACAGTGCACATTTTCATAAATGGAAAAAGAATATTCCTTATAGCAAGTTTCTACGTAGAAGGAAAAATAATACACAAATAGAGGACTTTAACACACAAGCAAAAATCCTCATAGACCGGTTTAAAACCCCAAAAAATACCCCAAAAAATTAATTACAGCAGCATATGAAATCAATAGAAATAAAACACAGATTGCCCTTTGACAATGAAAAATAAGTTGAATAAGGTACTCTCACATCAGCGTTTTTTGCCGATCGCGGCAGATGCGGTGAAAAAAACCGCATCTGCCGCGATTACCGCATAACCACTGCACTTGCGGCACAGTTGCGGCAAGCCCCATGCAGTGTCTATGGGGCTTGCGGTAAGTGTGCAGCAAGTGCGATTTCGTCACTTGCGGCAGGTGCAGCCGCGAAAAAAAACGCGGTCAGCCGCGGTTCTTTTGCAGCCGCACCTGCGGCAAGTGCCGATACCGCACCTGCCCAAAGCCCACATAGACATTGTATGGGGCTTGCCGCAAGTGCAGCGGTTATACGGTAATCGCGGCAGATACGTTTTTTTTCACCGCATCTGCCGCGATCGGCAAAAAACGCTGATGTGAAAGTACCCTAAGACAGGAAAAACGAAGGAAAAAAATTAGGAAGATAAATCGGATACGAATACCACCTTAAAATCTCCCAATGAATGTACACCACTCACAAAAAAAACTTTACAATTGAACAAATGGCAATTCAATTTAATTTCAGCCTATTATAAGGAAAATGCCAATGTCAGAAAAATATTTGGTAAACATTGTCATATCCTGCAACAAGATCCTCTCCTGAGGGAATCCCTACCTGGAAGACCAGGGATTACCTTTAAAAGAGGAAAAACCATCCGGAATCTGATAGCTCCAAGCCGACTAAAGGTACCGTTACACGGCACGATATTGAAACGATCTCACTAACGATCTTGGGGGCACGCAGTCGTTAGGACATCGTTGGTGAGATGTCACATAGGCGGCCGTCACACGCTACAATATCTTGAACGATATCGTTTAAGCAATCTGCTTTTTGATCGCTTAAGCGATATCGTTTGTGCATCGCTACGTGCGATCAAGCGATTTTACAATGTAAAATCGCTTGATCGTGACATCGCAGATATGGGAGCCGGAGCTTATATCTAGCGATGAACGATTTAACAATCTGCTTCATCGTGGTGTATGACACCACGACGAATGATCTCCCAGCGGCAGAGCCTATGCTGGGAATGGTAACTATGGTACACGTCGGGTTACTAAGCGCCGCGCCGCGCCTAGTAACCCGATGTGTACCATAGTTACCAGCGATCTCACTGGCCAACAGCGCTGGTGAGTCTGTCTGTGTGACAGCTCACCAGCGATGTGAACGATATTGTAAGCGATCGCGCGTGCACGTGATCGCTTACAATATCGCTCACGATATTGAAGCGTCTGACGGCCGCCATACATAGATATCATGCACGACACACCAACGATCCAGCGAGCAGATATCGTTCGCACAACCCAGCGAACGATACTTGTTCACTGATGTGAATGGGCGAAGTTGTGAACGACATCGTTATCGCGGTATCACACACAACGATGCAGCAGGTTGGCTGATCGGGGATCGTCCAATTTGAGAACATGTTCTCAAATCTGCGATCAACAATTCAACAATTTATCATAATCAAATCAGCAGCATTAATAATTTTATTATTTTTTCAAATATAATCTGTCTACAGTGAAAGATAGTATAAGGAGCTCTCTACATACATTATAATTGTTCTAATAGAATAAATGTTTCTATAGTAAAGAGAGGACTCTTGATAAAATTAAAATTAATAGAAGAACGACTTACCTATAAAAAATATATATAATCCTTCATATATAATCAAGAAGGGATAAAAAAGCAAAGGAATAAAAAATTGATCTTTTATAATAAAGAGGAAGATTTAACTCCTCCATTTTTATTTATTCAAGAAAGTAACTGCTGTGTTTTATATTCTTTTCTTGTTATATATATAATTTGTTTTTACTTTACTAGATACAATTTTAGACTGCCGTACTAAGTAAGCACCTGCGTTAAGCAACTCAATTAACATGACTAATTAACTGGGCGGGTCATGACCCTGACTAACCAGACCATAGCTTTATATAATGAAAAGACTATGTGCATGATTGTGAAACAGTACTTGATGAAGACTCTGTAATGAGTTGAAATGCATTGTACCTGCTATTTTATATTTGTATGAATACATTTCTGAAGGAAAAGAACCACTGGGCTCTATTTGGAAGCGCCGAAACATACAAACCGGAATCCATCTAATTAACCCCTTCCCGACCCATGACGTCTCTATAACTTCATGGATTGTTGGCGCTCTTGCAGCTCCGGTGACAGTGTCAGCGACAAGTCACTGGAGCTGTAGGAGCGCAAGCACCTATACTTTAGCCCAGGGGGGTGGCTTAGCCCCCCCCCCGTGGCTAAACTTGCTCTGATTGGCAGTTGAAATTCAGACTGCCAATCAGAGCGAGTAACCCCCTCCAGATCTGATTGGAGCTCTCCAATCAGATCTGGAGGGGCGGGATGGCAGGTGCCCTCGCCCCTCCTAGCCCCCTCCTGCTCCAGGGCCCCCTCAAATCCATTCTACCACCCCAACCCGGCGGTATGTCATCCCCCGACGGTATGCCCACCGGCAGTAAATGACTGTTACAGCCAGCGGGCTGCACCCACCTGTCAGCTTCTTTAGCCCCTCCTGGTGTGATCACGAAGGGGGCAGAGGAAGCTTACAACCACCCCCCCTTATGCCCCCTTTCCACGCGCCCTGTCACCTCCCGGCGGGCTGCACCCACCATCCAGCTCCTGTGTGGGTCCCTCCTCCTCTCCCAGGCTCCTCCTCCTGGATGAGGTATGTATGTATGTATGTATGAATGAATAGATGGATGGTTAAGTGGGTGGATGTGTGCATGAATGTTTGTATGGGTGGATGTTGCATGCATGGATATGTGTGTGCATGGATAATGTGTGTGCATACTTGGATGTGTGTGTTTGCATGCGTGGATGGGTGCATGCGTGAATGTTGAGTGCATGGATGGGTGCAACAAGGGATCAAGTGTCCTCTTGTTGTAGTCTCTGGGATCATAGTCATGGTGCACTGTATGACAGATCATTGCCACACAGTGCACCATAACTCTGACCCCAGAGACTGAAGGAAGAGAACACTTGATCCCTTGCTGCAGTCTCTGGATTGAGCAGAGGTGATTGAGCGTTGTGGGACCTTCGTTGTGGACTACGTTGGAGGCAATCAAGCGTCGTGGGAATTTCGTTGTGGACTACCTCGGATCTTTGTAATAAAGATGGAGTCCGAATTTTGTAGCTTTTTTTTCAAATAAAAAGATTTTTCTCTGTGTGGTGTATTTTTTTTTGACTATTTACTAGAGAGTCCTAAGGGCCGGGTCTAACATTGGCCCAACAATATGAATCTCGGGCTTAGTGCCAGCTGCCAATAAAAAGCTGGCATTAGCCCCTTTATTACCCAGTTTGCCACCGGCACCAGGGCAACTGGAAGAGCCTGGGTACAGCGCCAGAAAATGGGGCTTCAATGAATGCGCTATTTTCTGGGGAGGCTGCGGGCTGCAATTCGCAGCATGGGGGGCCCAGAACGCTTGGGCCTCTCCATGCTGAGGATTCCAGCCCCCAGCTGCCTAGTAGTACCTGGCTGGGCCAAAAATATGGCAGAGCCCCACATCTTTTTTTTTTTCTAGAATTAGTCCTAGAAATAAAAAAAAATGGGCTTCTCTGTATTTTTGGTTGCCAGCCAGGTACAACTTTGCATCTGGGGGCTTGGAATCCTCAGCGTGGAGAGACCCAAACGTGGGCCCCCACACTGCAAATTGCAACCCACAGCCACCCCAGAAAATAGCGCATTCATTAGAGGCGCATTTTCCGGTGCTGTACCCCAACTCTATGAGTTGCCCTTGTGCTGGTTGCACACGGGTTCTCCATACACGACATGGTGTCCGCTAACAATTTCAATGGAAAATTAGCTGAAATTGTTAGCAACCATGTCACATTTGGAGAGCCCCTGTGTGCCTAAACATTCGAGCTCCCGCACAAGTGACCCCATTTTGGAAACTAGACCCTCCAGGGAACTTATCTAGATGGGTGGTGAGCACTTTGAACCCCCAGATGTTTCACAAATTGATCCGTAATAATGAAAAAGTACTTTATATTCCACAAAACATTTCTTTTTTTTCATTTTTACAGATTAATTTGTTAAGCACCTGGGGGTTCAAAATGCTCACCACCCATGTAGATAAGCTCCCTGGGGGGGGGGTCTAGTTAACAAAATGGGGTCACTTATGGGGGAGCTCCAATGTTTAGGCACACAGGGGCTCTCCAAACGCGACATGGTGTCCGCTAACAATTTGAGCTAATTTTCCATTCAAATTGTTAGCCTAAACATTGGAGCTCCCCACAAGTGACCCCATTTTGGAAACTAGACTACACAGGGAACTTATCTAGATAGGTGGTGAGCACTTTGAACCCTCAGATATTTCACAAATTGATCCGTAATAATGAAAAAGTACTTTTTTTCCACAAAAATTTTCTTTTAGCTCAACTTTTTTCATTTACACATGGGTAAAAAGATAAAATGCATCTTGAAATTTGTTGGGCAATTTCTCCTGAGTACACCGATACCTCATATGTGGTCATAAACCACTGTTTGGGTGCACGGCAGGACTCAGAAGTGAAGGAGTGCCATTTCACTTTTTAAATGGAAAATTGGCTCCAAAAGTCAAATTGCGCTCCTTCCCTTCTGAGCCCTGCCGTGCCCCCAAACAGTGGTTTATGACCACATATGAGGTATCGGTGCACTCAGGAGAAATTGCCCAACAAATTTTAGAATCCATTTTATCCTGTTGCCATGTGAAAATGAAAGAATTAAGGCTAAAAGAACATTTTTGTTAGAAAGATTAAAATGTCCATTTTTTTCCTTCCACGTTACTTTAGTTCCTGTGAAGGACCTGAAGGGTTAATAATCTTGAATGTAGTTTTGAGTAGCTTGAGGGGTGCAGTTTTTGGAATGGTGTCACTTTTGGGTGTTTTCTGTCATGTACACCCTCAAAGTGACTTCAAATATGTCACTAAAAAAATCGTTTTGTAAATTTTGCTGGAAAAATGAGAAATTGCTGATGAACTTTGAACCCTTAACTTCCCACCCCAAAATTTATTTTTTTCCCCAAAATTGTGCTGATGTAAAGTAGACATGTGGGAAATTATATTATTAACTATTTTGTGTCACATACCTCTCTGGTTTAGCAGAATAAAAATTCAAAACTTGAAAATTGCAAAATTTTCTAAATTTTTGACAATTTTTTTATTTTTTTCACAAATAAACGCAAAAATTATTGACCTGAATTTACCACCAACATGAAGCCCAATGTGTCACGAAAAAAACAATCTCAGAATCGCTAGGATCTGTTGAAGCATTCCAGAGTTATTACCTCATAAAGGGACACTGGTTAGAATTGACAAAAATGCTAAGGTCTTTAGGGCCAAAATAGGCTGGGTCCGGAAGGGGATAATCTACTGATAGGGATGGGCGAATCTACTCGCTAGGACTCGTTACTCGGCGAGTAGTAAGGGACTCGCAGGACTCGGTACTCTGCGAGTTTCCCAGTGATTACTCGCACGAGTCCAATGCAAATCAATATCAATCCTAGTTTTGTCAGAAACGCTGATAAAACTAGGATTGCCATTGTTTGCATTAGACTCGGCTACTGTGCCAGTGATAGCAGGGAAACTCGCAAATAACTGCTGTTTCTTTGCGAGCAGAGTCCAGCTGTCTTCTCTGTGCAGGCTGCCAGCTCCAGGGTCCTAGAGCCCGCCTGCTCACAGACATGATGTAGCAGTGCTGAGATTGTTCTCAGTCTGCTCATTCCCTGTGCATAGACATCTATATCTATGCACAGGGGATGTAGCAGAGATGACATCGCGTTTTGGACTACGTCGGACGGAAGAGGATTTTTTTAATTAAAGATGGAGTCCCTAATGGCTTTTTTTTTATTTCTAATAAAAAATTTTCTCTGTGTTGTGTTTTTTTAACCCTTTATTGGAGATTCTTAGTGGCTGGGTCAAACGTGGCCTGACATTAAGAATCTCGGGCTTAATACCAGCTTGTATAACAAAGCTGGTATTAACCCCTTTATTACCCAGCGTGCTACCGCCACCAGGGCCGCTGGAAGAGCGGGGTTCAGCGCCAGAGGATGGCGCTTCAATGAACGCGCCATCTTCTGGGGCGGCTGCGGGCTGCAATTTGCAGCGGGGGGTGCCCAGAAAGCTTGGGCATCCCTGCGCTGTGGATTCCAGCCCCCAGCTGCTTAGCTGTACCTGGCTAGACATAGAAATTGCGCGGAGCCCCACGCATTTTTTTTTTTATTATTTCATGAATTTTCAGAGTCAGAGTCTCAGAATTTCATGAAATACTTTAAAAAAAATGCGTGGGGCTCTGCGCAATTGCTATGTCTAGCCAGGTACAGCTAAGCAGCTGGGGGCTGGAATCCGCAGCGCAGGGATGCCCAAGCTTTCTGGGCACCCCCCGCTGCAAATTGCAGCCCGCAGCCGCCCCAGAAGATGGCGCGTTCATTGAAGCGCCATCCTCTGGCGCTGAACCCCGCTCTTCCAGCGGCCCTGGTAGCGGTGGCACGCTGGGTAATAAAGAGGTTAGGGCCAGCTTTGTATTATCAGCTGGCCCTAAGCCCGAAATTTATGGCGGTCACGCCAATATTAGACATGACGCCATGAATTTCTATTAAATTGTTTTAAAAAAACACAACACAAAGAAAAATTTTTATTAGAAATAAAAAAAAAAGCCATTAGGGACTCCATCTTTAATTAAAAAAATCCTCTTCCGTCCGACACAGTCCAAAACGCGATGTCCTCTCTGCTACATCCCCTGTGCATAGATATAGATGTCTATGCACAGGGAATGAGCAGACTGAGAACAATCTCAGCTCTGCTACATCATCTCTGTGCACAGACATTAATGTCTGTACACAGGGAATGAGCAGACTGAGAACAATCTCAGCTCTGCTACATCAGGCAGCAGGCGGGCTCTAGGACCCTGGAGCTGGCAGCCAGCACACTGAGCAGACAGGACTCTTATCTGTGCGAGTTTCCCAGCGATTACTTACAAAGTAAACGAATCCAATGCAAATAAATGACAAAACTAGGATTGCTTCAGGCTGAAGCTTCCGAGACACATCTGCGATTTGTAAATCTCACACTACTCGCTATTACCCGCTTCCCCATTCATTAACATTAGACTCGCTAGACTCGCAACGAGTAGCGAGTCCTGTGCTCGGACTCGCTAGAGTCAAGCGATTCCGAGTAATTTAGGATTCGCCCATCACTATCTACTGATCTAACAGGATCTTCTAACATGAGGAACTGATCATTCCGGGAAAGCGTGCTGTAAGAGTCCAATCTCTACTAAATGCTAAATCTCAAGACATTGCAAAGGTGAGCAGTTTTCAGTTACCTCACCCGAATCTATTTTAATATAGATACTGCACTTAGATCTGCACTGTTTCTTCTTTTTTTCCATTCTCTCCCCCAGAGGCTGTGATACAGCTCCACTAAAGAATGGGGGCACAGGGGAGAGAGGTGGCAGACTTTCTGGGGGTGGCATCACTCCCCACAATGAATATGGAGAATAAGGCTAGGTTGGATTCCCCTATTAGTATGGAGGAATTAGGTGTGGCTCGGCATGGCGAATGAGAAGGCCCTGAGGGTGGATGGACTGCTGGTAGAGATGTGTAAGCACCTGGAGGAAATTCTGCTACCCAAACTGCAGAGGGTCTTTGCGGAGGCTAGGGAGGGGGGAATCCTGCCTGCATCCATGAGAGAAGCCATAATAGTGATTCCCAAGGAGGATAAAGACCCAAGACTCTGAGTCATACAGACCCATCTCGCTGTCAATGGCGGATGTGAAGCTTCAGGCCAAAGTGTTGTCAAACCGATTAACAAAGGTGATATCTAAGCTGATACATCCGGACCAATCCCGCTTTATGCCTAACAGATCTACCGCGGCCAACGTACGGAGACTGTATTTAAATCTGCAACTACTAGCTCGTAGACTGTGAGCCTTTGTGGACAGGATTTCTCCCCTCTTGTTTCTGTACAACTGAATTGTCAACATTTATTGTTACTTGTATTGCTACTATGTTACTTGTCCTAGTCTGCCCTTTTAACATGTAAAGCGCCATGGAATATAATGGCGCTATATAAATTAATAATAATAATAATAACTAGCTGACAACATTGGCATATGGTAATAGCATTGCTTGATACCCATAAGGCTTTTGACAGCATGGAATGGGACTATTTATGGGGAGTTTTACAACATATGGGGTTTGGCCCGCAGTTTATATCATGGGAAAATTACTGTATGCTCAACCATCTGCTAAGATTAGAGTAAATGGTACGGTTTCCCAAAAGGTGGATCTGCACAGAGGAACATGACAAGGTTGTCTGCTGTCACCACTGTTATTTGCTTTGGCGGTGGAGCCCTAGCAGCCACAATTAGGCAGGCCAAAGAGATACAGGGGTTTAAGTATGGGGAGGTAGAGGAAAAAAATCGCACTGTACACGGACGATATCTTGATATTTCTAGGGGACCCTACAGACAAATTCCATGCGGATAATTGAACGATTCAGTTCACTCTCAGGGTTAAAGGGAACCAACCACCTAAAAATCCCTATCTAACCTATAAATATCTGTCCCTGGAGCCTAAAATTACTATTCTAACCATCCCTGACTGACTAAATCTACCTAACTAGATGCACAATAAATCATTTTTTATACTTACCAAATCCTTGACTGATGGGCGTTCCTCCAGGATCTTTGTCAGATAGGTGGGTCTCCTCGCTGCGCTCGCACCCGCCTCGCTGCTGTCCATCTTCTTTCCAGGATTCAAATTACCCCCCCCCATCGTGTCCTCGCAATGAGCGGGTCACGTGCTGCAGGCATCGCATCACTTCCGCCCGCCGCGTCGCTGGGTCTATGACGCACCCAGGCCGGCTTCAGCATGCCATCTGCGCATGCTCTGAAGCTGACCTGGGTGTACCAGTGATGCGGCGGGTGGAAGTGACGCGGGGCCTGCAGCACGTGACCCGCTCATTACGAGGACGCGATGGGCGGGTAATTTGAATCCTGGAAAGAAGATGGACAGCAGCGAGGCGGGTGCGAGCGCGGCGAGGAGACCCGCCTATCTGACAAAGATCCTGGAGGAACGCCCATCAGTCAAGGATTTAGTAAGTATAAAAAATGATTTATTGTGCATCTAGTTAGGTAGATTTAGTCAGTCAGGGATGGTTAGAATAGTAATTTTAGGCTCCAGGGACAGATATTTATAGGTTAGATAGGGATTTTTAGGAGGTTGGTTCCCTTTAACCATCAACTGGAAAAAATCGAATTTATTTAAGGTAGACAGGGGGAAAGAGTGAGCAGATGGGGATGGTGGGGCCAGCAAGCTGCAAATTTTGGACCATTTTAGGTACTTGGGCATTCAAATATCATTACCGATAACGGACTATCTGCATATTAATCTAACAGCACTGATGAAAAAATTAAGAGCCAAAGTGGGAGCTTGGAATAAGTTGCACTTGTCCGTGATGGGAAGGTTAAATTGATCAAAATGGTACTGATGTCCAAGATACTCACTGGTGCACAATGCCCCTGTGTGTATTTCTCAAGGGAAGTTTAAACCAGTTAATGTATTTTTTAGAGATCTGGTGTGGGGCAGGAGACACTGCAGAGACCCAAAGATGATGGAGGTTTAGCGCTGCCTAACCCTGGGATATCTTATTTTGCAGCTCAATGCCAACATCTTCAATGGTGGGCCAGCCAGGCAGAGAACAGTCCAATCCATACGGTCCTGGTATCTATGCTGGACAGATGTTCTTTGACGGCAGGCTTGGAGGACGGGTCAGTGGGCCTATTGGGGAAGATATACCCTATGCTTGATCTCATACATAAATTGTTTGGTAAGATCAAGCAGATGAGAGGAGTGACATAGTTGACGAAATATACACCTATTTGAGACAACAGAAATCTTCCTGAGATCCAAAGAATGGGCAAACTGACGGACTGGACAAATAAGGGCATATTATTTATGCATCAGATTGTTGATGGAAAGGGTTTGAAGTCCTTTTCGCAGTTATTTGGATTGCTAGTCCTCGGGTTGGTACCACTACATGCAAATGCAACATGCGGTTACTGCACAACGTAATATGGATGGCTCGATGATACAAACCTACATAGTATTAGATTATATATGCTATGGTGTTGGCACGAGAGGGGTAATCTTGAGTATTTCTCTTTAACATCCCATTAAAACTAGAACCAAATGGGAGGAAGAGATGGGGACAATTGCAGATGAGCTATGGGAAAGTATTTTGGAATACATACCAAAACTGTCAATGAGTGAGCGGCAAGATTATCCTATTTGTATGTACTACATAGAGTATACAGATCAGCGGGACTTAGGAATGATTCTGAATGTCCTAGATGTAAAGGAGATAACGCTGGAATTTTTCATATGATGTGGTCTTGCCCGAGACTGACCCCCTTCTTGGATAACTGTCAGCAACTGGATAGAAGGGGCATATGGATGTGTTATCCCCAGAGTGCCCTTGGTGTGCTTGTTGGGCTATGTTGAGGAGATTGTGATCGAGAATGTACTGTAATGTTATTGCCAGACTACTCTATGTGGCAAGAAAATTGATCATCAAATATTGGATAAGGGAGGATCCGCCGACCAGAGTGGAGTATTTGGGGCAGGTTGACCATATTGCTCATCTAGAGAGGGGAATTTAAGAGAAAAGTGAGAACCTTAAAATGTATGCGAAGTTGTGGACTCCTTGGATACAATATGGCTGAAGTAGTGGTGAATGAAGATAAGTACAACTTTCGGAAAAGGTAGGAGAGATAAAAAAAAAACTTACATTTGTAGGTGGTTGAATTAATATTTTAATTATGCACCAATAGTCACTACAGGTTTCGGTATAAGGGGGGATACACTGTCGGGGGGAGGGAGGGTAATTAAGCTTTGTCATCATACTGTGCTATGAATAATTGTTGTACATCATGTATATATAACTTGTAATAAAATTTATCTGATTAAAAAAAATATATAAATTTGCGTAGCGGTTCCCTGTATTTTTGATATACAGCCCATAGCTGCCACATGCAGGTGCCTGGTTTTACCTTGGCTTGCAATCAAAAATACAGTGGAGCCATTATTGTTTTTTAAATTATTTAAATATATCATTTAAGAAATTTTTTGACTGCTAGCCAAGGTAAACTAGGCAGCCTTGGGCTGCTATTCTCAGAGTGGTGAGACCCATAGTTATTGGGGCCCCCCCCACCCCCTCCTAGGCTACAGAATAGTAGCTTGCAGCCACCCCAGAATTTTAAGCATTCATTAGAAGCACCAAATCCTGGCATTTTACCTGGCTCTTCTCGATTGCCTTGATGCGGTGGCAATCGGGGTAATTGAAGGAGTTAATGACAGCTGTCATCAAGCCCTAGATTGGTAATGTTAATGCTTATTTGAGACCTGCACATTACCAGTCATATTAGTATATAGTTAAAAGCACAGACAGAGAAAAATCCTTTATTTGAAATAAAGAAAAAAACAAAACCTATTTCACCACTTTATTAACTGCAAACAACACCCCAGGTCTGAAGCAGTCCAACATAAAATGTCCCTCAAAGATCCTAGCTCTGCTATATCCCAGATACTGCAGCAATGGGGAATTCATCCTCTCAATGTAGCTTCTGTTATCACACTGACTGACGTGGGGGAGCGGTGATTTCATTGAGTCACTGAGGGATTCCCCACTGCAATCAGTAAACTCAGGTGACCCTGCTGCGGATTGCAGGACATGGCAGCATGGCTATCTGCAGTAGGGTCTACTGAGTTAACAGTAGTTTCCCACACGGTTGAATCCACTGACAGATTCCGGACACCGTGCTGCCATGTCATGCAATCCGGCAGTGGGATCACCTGAGGTCACTGATGGCAACAGGGAAGCAATCAGTGATGCCACCGCTCCCCCCGTACAGTCAGTGAACTCGAGTAAGCTTGCTGCCAGATTGCGGGACATAGTGGCACAGCTGTCTTGCAATCCTGCAGCAGGTTCAATTGAGTTCACAGCAGTAGTTTCCCACGCAGTGAACTCCATTGAACCTGCTGAAGGATTGCTGGACAGCTGTGCCTCCATGACCTGCAATACGGCATCGGCGTCATCTGAGTTTACCCAGATGGGAAAGCGGTGACGTCTCTGAGAGCTTCACCGCTGCTGTCGGTGAACTCAGGTGACTCCGCGGGCAGATTGTAGGTCATGGAGGTTAAGCTGTCTGGAAATCCATCAGCTGGTTCAATGGAGTTCACAGACTGGCGGCTGTGAAAGTAGTGACATCAGACAGTTCATCTAAAGTCAGAGCTAGCGCGATGACCACGGTGACTTCAGACGAACACTGATATCAGGCTAAGAGCGCTGCTTTCAGTGAGTGGACGCACTGATGTCTCCGCTCAACACAATGTAGTAGAACCGAGTGAGCTTCGCTTTGAATTATCGTCGGAGGGTATGTTTTGGGCGAGAAAGAGGGTTGTCTGTTTTATTTTAAATAAAGGATTTTTCTCTGTTTCCCAATCTTGTGAGTAAATAGTTAATGTGTGGGTCTTCTAGGCTGAACATTACTAATCTAAGGCTTAATGACAGCTGTCAGTTCTAAACTGTCATTAACCCCTTCTATCACCCCTATGCCACCGCACCAGAGCTTTCAAGAAGAACCAAGCAAAGTATCAGGAATTGGTGCTTGAAATGAATGTGCCAATTTCTGGGGTGGTTCTAGGCTGCTACTCTGTAGCCCTGGGGGCCCAATAACTATGTTTCTCACCTCACTGAGAATGCCAGCGCCCAGCTGTCTGGTTTTACCTTGCCTGGCAAAAAAAGGGTGGAGCACACATTTTTTTAGTATCTATTTAAACCTCTATTAAAACTGTTACCCACTTTGGGCATTTTAAACTATGCCCATGGGCTTACACATTATGTACATTTGGTTCTAGTAACCTGTATGTGCCCAGACTGGCCCCTCATACCTAAAATATGAACTTTTATTATGTCCAGACCTGGCCTCCTACTGAGACTGGGAGGCTGCTGTTTAGACCTGGGGGAATGAGGTGCTCGCCGCCCCTCTGGGCTGCTAAACCGGCCCTGCAGTTTTTAAAATTCCTGCCCCTCCTCCGGCCGGCGCTTGAGTGACAGCCGCATTCGCGCTGGCGCAGTGGAGCGGGTGTCCGCACTGCATTGAACAGATCGATGTCTCGCAAGACTTCACAAATCCTGCGAGACATCGGCACAGACAGGCGCACCAACGCAGTGGAGTGGGTGTCCGTGCATAGTGCCGACGTCTCGTGAGATTTGTGAAGTCTCGCAAGACATCGGCGCTAACACGGAAACCCAATCCACTGCGATGGTGCATGTGCAGCGGTCACTCAAGCACCGGCCAGAGGAGGGGTGGGAAATTTAAAAAGTGCAAGGCGGGTTTTGCAGCCCGAATGGGTGGCGAGAACATCATCCCCCAGGTCTAAACAGCAGCCTCCCGGTCTCAGTAGGAGGCCAGCTCTGGACACAATATTATTTCATATTTCAGATATGAGGGGCACGTCTGGGCACATACAGGGGTTACTAGAACCCCATTTACATCATGTGTAAGCTCTTCGGCACAGTTTAAAATGCCCAAAGAGGGTGACAGGTTCCTTTTAAATAAAAAAATAAAAAAAAATGGGCTCCACTGTATTTTTGATTGCCAGCCACGGTAAAACCAGGCAGCTGGGCATGGCAGCCCGTAGCTGTCCGCTTTATCTTCACTGACAATCAAAAAAGCAGTGAAGCGCTATGTCATTTTTTTTCAATTACCGTATATACTCGTGTATAAGTCGACCCGTGTATAAGCCGACCCCCCTACTTTTGCCCCCAAAACCTGGAAAAACCTATTGACTCGTGTATAAGCCGAGGGTGGACCCCAGCACAGGTATACAGGCCTCCCCAGTCGTAGTATTCAGCAGCCTCCCCAGTGGTATACAGGCCTCCCCAGTGGTAGTATACAGCAGCCTCCCCAGTGGTATACAGGCCTCCCCAGTGGTAGTATACAGCAGCCACCCCAGTGGTGTATACTGGCCCCAGCAGTATTACAGCAGCCTCCCCAGTGGTATATACAGGCCCCAGCGGTGTATACAGCAGCCTCCCATGGTATCACACCCCCAGTGGTGTATACAGCAGCCTCCCCAGAGGTGTATACAGCAGCCCCAGTGGTGGTATATACAGGCAGCCCCAGAGGTGTATACAGCAGCCCCAGTGGTGGTATATACAGGGAGCCCCAAAGGTGTATACAGGCAGCCCCAGTGGTGGTATATACAGGCAGCCCCAGTGGTGGTATATACAGGCAGCCCCAGAGGTGTATACAGGCAGCCCCAGTGGTGGTATATACAGGCAGCCCCAGTGGTGGTATATACAGGCAGCCCCAGTGGTGTATACAGCAGCCCCAGTGGTGGTATATACAGGCAGCCCCAGTGGTGTATACAGCAGCCCCAGTGGTGGTATATACAGGCAGCCCCAGTGGTGGTATATACAGGCAGCCCCAGTGGTGGTATATACAGGCAGCCCAAGTGGTAACAGGACCAGAGTGGTATATACAGGCAGTCCCAGAGGTGTATACAGCAGCCCCAAATGCTGTCACTTGCCCCCCTGCTTGTAAGGCCCCCCCGGCTGCTTAACTTACCATCCCTGGTCTTCTGCATCGCGCACGCAGGTCCCTCCTTGCTCCCGTCCTCTGTGCTCCCAGCGCCAGCTGCTTCCGGGGTCCCCGGCCGTCGCGTAGCGATGGCGTCATGCGACCAGCCGGTCACATGACCCCGGATGCTACGGAGGACGGGAGCACGGAGGGACCTGCGCGCGCGATGCAGAATACCAGGGATGGTAAGATAAGCAGCCGGGAAGGGGGGCCTTACAAGCAGGGGGGCAAGTGCCAGCAAAAGGGGGACATATATTTAGATATGCACTGCTTCCCCCTGCCACTGATTGACAGGGGGAAGCAGTGCATATATAATGAGCGGCCCCAATGTGATGGGGCGCTCATTCAGCAGCCTCCCCCCGCCTCCTCCAGCCTCCCCAGCACCGGACACAGCCCCCACCACAGCAGCCTACCGTATTGACCCGTGTATAAGCCGAGGGGGAGACTTTTCAGCCCAATATTTGGGCTGAAAAACCGGCTTATACACGAGTATATACGGTATTTACTTTTACAGTACTATGATATCAATCAATGTATGAAAGTCCCAACATCCAATCACATATGCTGTCACAGAGAATGAGCATCTGTGATTGGCTGTTGGCGTAACCTGAAAACTGCCCACACATTCTAGAATCTAGAAAGTATGGGTAGTTTCCAGGTTACTCCAACCACCAATCACAGGAGCTTACTCTCTCACTCGCAATAAATATCCAGTAAGTTAATGAGCGGCCAAAAAGTACAAGCGGCGGAATGCCGGTAAGTTTAATGATACTGTTATATCACTATCTGCTTTATTTTTAAGCTCCCCACCCCCACCCCATTTCATAGCTTTAAATTCTGGGTTTGGTCTCAAGTTTAAGTCACATCCGGCCCTAAACTCAGACTTTAAAAAAAGGCTGGGCGAGTCCGCCAAAACTGAACATTGGCGGGTTCGCCCATCACTAGACCCAAGGACTTGTGTGATGGGCTGTTTTTATATTTTTTCTCAAAAAAATAGGTGTTTTATATCTATCTTTATCTATATGTACATACCGAGCAGGACAGTGGCTTACACTACACAATGGTTTGCTATGTGTGTGTCTGTAGCTGAAGGTGGGAACATACACACAATACTTTGCACATATGTGGCTACATTGGTCCATGTCATGGCACAGCTGCCATGGCACCACTGAACTATGTGTGTGTACACGTTTGTGTGTAATGGACTGTCCCTACATCCCCACAAAAACCATTGCTTGCTGAATGTGTGTGGACACGTGCCCCTGTGGCCACAATACATCACAATGGATATGTACACTCAGTTGCGCCATACACTGTAGCCCAAAGGGCTGAACCTGGGTCCTGCATATTAACACACAATGTTTGACGGACCCATCAATAGCTTTGGATGGGTAACATACCTCATTGCACAGCATCAAGCTATGTGCAACTGCCCTGTATCCCAAAGTAACAACACACAGAGGTAGTTTTTTTGGATCCAACTTTTTAAAGTTCTTAATTTTGTGCACAACAAAAATAAGGTCAACAACACACACAAAATAACAGAAAACAGAAGTGTTAACATCACACAAAGAAATGCTACATGATGAGATATACGGTAAAACAATACACATGGCAAAGTGTGCAGCCAAAAAAACACATCAATAACTAACTAACTAAAGATTATGCACACACAAAAACCCAAAAAAATGCCTCACGGTGCAGCCAACCTGGTGACTCCACCATCCTCATCATGTTGCTGCCTCACAGCACCAGCCACCCTACACATGCTGGTGCTGCCAGGCCACTGCCCCAGGGCCATTAAAGTAGGAGCAGTATGCGTCTCTACTGTTCCTGGCCTCCTGCTGAGTCTGACCCTGGCTCAGCGGCTGGAGTGGAGCCACACCATGGTCTGTAGCACGCCAATCCCCTGGACGGAGCTCCCCTGTTGTGGGGCTCACTGAATCCACATAACTTGCCGGCGTGTATGATGAGCGATCCCTACGACGCAGGAAGTTATGCAGCACACAGCAGGCCAGCACTATCACATCAATAGATTCCAGTTTCATATGCAGACAGGGGCGTAACTACAATAGATGCAGGGGTTGCAATCGCACCCGGGCCCTGCAGCCTAGGGGGGGGCCCAAAAGTCTCCTTGGCCTATAGAAAATGACTAATACTACTAAAGATTTGCAATAATTGGGGACCCGGCTGGAGCTTTAGCACCGGGGCCCATGGGCCTGAAGTTACGCCACTGTATGCAGACATGTATGAAAAATCCGGAATGTATTGGCCATGATCCCGAACGCATTTTAAACCACACGGCGGGCCCGGGATAGCCGGTAATTGCAAGGGCGCTGCTCAGAAGTAACGGTCCTCTGGGGATATGGCCGTATTAGGTGTGCCTCAAGTAGGAAGACTTCATCCACCACAAACGCAAAGTTGAGATGAGTGGTTGTCTCTTCATTTGAGGGCAAGTTCAGCCCACCTGTCCTTAGGTCTTGCGCCAAGGAGCAGTGTGCGAACACATCCCCATCTGAGATACGCCCGTTCATTCCAACGTCCACGTAGAGGAACTCATAGTTCGCATCCACTAGGGCCATGAGGACAATACTAAAATATCCTTTGTAATTGTAATACAAAGACCGCAAGTTTGGGGGTTTAGTGATCCTCACATGCTTACCATCCAATGGACTGCCGCAGTTTGGTAATTGCCAGCGGTCCTCAAACCTTATGGCTACATCCATCCATTCAGCGGGTGTTGATGGAAACTGCATATAGGATGGCAGCAGACTACTCTAGATGGCCTCACATGTCTCGGATATCAGGCGGCGCTGCAGGGACAGTGATACACGTGAAGTGTATTGCAGGTCGGTCCTTGACCGACCTGTAGCCAGGAACCGCAAAGTTACTGCCAAACACTCTCAGGTGGCACAGCTTGACACATCACAGTGTCCTGACGGGCTATCAATGGCCTTATGCGTTCCAAAAGGAATGTGAATGAGTCCTCAGATATACGGAGGTTGTTCCTGAAATCATGCAGACTACGATCCTCCAGCTCACACACCAGCTGCATGTGGCTCCTTGAGTCCCGATCAGCGAAGCCAATCCCGAGTCCACACACGCCATGGTCTGCGAGCCCACAACCTCTCATATCTATCCTCCAGCCACAATTGCTCTTCCACCAAGGCAAGAGCCACGATAACATCTCCATCAGGGTTGAACATCATCTCATGTACCAACCCCTGCAAAAGTTAAAACAAAAAACATCAGGCAAGAACACTTCATCACACATCATCTACACACACCACCTCCTTCCCTATACATCTCCTGCCCACTTGACCACAGCATACCCAACTGTGGACAGCAGCCCACACACAGATATATCCCCATTCCAAGGCCCAACCCAGAATTGCACAGGATGATATCCAAACCTGGTCACTCGACAGCCCTGGCCCTCCTGGACAATACATCTCCCTTGTCAAATGCAACACATCATGAGAGTAAGGCCAGATACGTGGCCATAATGTTCATGTGTGACCACAAGGCATGGCCCTACACGTACTTCACATTATTGACAGATTTTTTGATAACGCATCTATACAATTTAATTATACACGTACCCCAGCCTTTGTGTGTCATGCTCAAAATATCACGCCACGAAGCAGACTATTGAATACTCATCATGTCCAATACACTTCCCTGATGTGTTGTGAATGCAGGATGTCCAGAGCCCGACATTCTCAGATGCCACACGCCCCACTCCACATTTTATTTTAGACTTCAACGTCCCATTGTGTGTGGTCCATGACAGTACTATGTGTCCTCAATTCAGATGCTCCCCGCAACTAAAGACACACGCATCCTTCAAACATGATCCTGTATGGCAAAGGCAAAATGGCTTTTCAAAGAGGATACGGTTTGGTTTGGGAAAACACTCATGCATCCATTTGTCAGCACACAATAGTATATATGGCCCCAAAAAACACGAGTAACTACATATCCCACCACTTGGGCGCCACCTACCCTACCCAATAGCAAACCCAAATGGTAAGAGGCTGTAAAGGAAAAACACCCACATCACAGATCATGTTTGCACATCAGTACTTACTTAATGACTCTGGGCAGCAAGTGGTGTCCGACATCGGCCTTGAGAGCATTTTATATGTGAAGCAAACAATCATAACGCAGCGGCGTCTTGTAATCTACGTAGCTATCTGGGCGTACTCTGGTGGCACCAATCTTTAGGCGCAATTGTGCTTTTGTGATTGGTCAGGTTGTGTTTAAATAAGCCAGTGCTGGGGCGTAACACCAGCCCCGACTGGAATGTGCATTGAGCTAGTAGTGTCTCTTCACAAGTTCTCTGTTGGACAGACGGTAAGTGGGGGCACATGCTATTGGGAACTCCTAGACGTTATTTTCTGTGTGCTGTACATACATGTTGGCTGATGTTTGTGCGCATTAGGTCCGGCTTCAGGTAGCGTCGTGTAGAAGTGTATTTAGTGATGTGTACGCATCGTAAATACACTCAGTGTCCTGTAGCACACAATGTTCTGTGAGAATCTTGGCAGGACAATATGTGTACTCCAGCACTATGTTTAGGCCAATTTTTGTGTGTATCTGATGTGTGTGTGTGTGTGTTGAAATGTCCTTAGTTACACAATGTGTGGCATTTGTAATGATAGACCTTCACATATTGAAGTGCAGTGGGCCAAAATACATATATCACGTCACCTGTCAAACATGGCCCATGTATGGACCCATGTTAACGCCAACAATGCTTTGCCCCAGCCAACCAGACTACCAGAACACATGTTATTCATTGCAGGACATGGGCTGGACACACAGAGAAGGGTGTGACCTCTGATGGGCATGTGTTTGTTTGCATGACCTTTGTTTTTTTCTTTTCTTTTTGTCAGATGGCTGAGTATCACAAGTTTGTGACCCAACTCATCACCATGTACCAGGCACACAAATGCCTGTGGCGGGTGTCGCTGCCTGCGTATCATGACCAGGCAGCACGGACTGCGGCCTACATTTCGCTGGTGGAGCTGTGTAACTGGCTCCAACCTCAGAAGTACTGGACAGAGGCGCTGGTTGCGGATAGGATCAAAAGCCTTCGCACAGTGTTCAACAGAACCCACAAATGGATGGAGGCCCGGTCCAGAGCTGGAGCTGAGGAGGTTCGTAGGCCAAATCTCTGGTACTATGACCTCCTCAGCTTCACCCTGGGCCAAGAGGGGCATCGTGGAACACAGTGACAGCAGGCGCCCCTGCAACCAGCTGTAGGCGCAGCCCAAGACCCTGCCCCGTCGCAGGAGGTGGGTAATTGTGTTTGATCTACCCAGCATGTTTTTGGCACTGATGTGGGGTTTGCCGCACATGTGGTAGTCACCATTGTGCTTTTCAACCACCAATCCTGTTCACAGTTCTTTTCCATCAGTTTTGTGGTCTGTGTTTTTACAGATTGTTTTGTGTTATTTATGGCCACTTTACATAGCAATGTGGACCCTCAGGTGAGTATACTGCAACTGTGGCCTTGTTAGGCTTTTTCTTCTCTAAACTATGCTCCTGTGGCTTTTGGTGTTATCCGTGGTGAGCTTGGCTCTATGCTGTCTGGGGTGTTTGGTTATGGTATTATCATCAATTATAGTGCAACATGTCGCTGATATTTTTTTTTTTGTTTCTTAGTTTTTCAGGCCCCTCTGGTGCCTGGGCCCAGTGATGAGGAGCCAGCAGCTGGCGAGGCTCTCCCATCAACATCAGCGGGAGAGCCAGTGCCCGGGACCAGTGGTGGGGCCGGGCCCAGGTCCCAGCTCTGAGATTAGACGTCGGAGACCACCAGCCCCACCCAACACAGTGCTGGGTACCTGGGCGAAATGGGTCCTCCTTGATCATGAGAGGACCCCGGATCTGGGTTGGTAAAGAAAAAAATAGGGGGGGGGGACACAGAGGGCATAGTTGTCCTGAGACGGCTGATGGTTATGGGGGGGTATGGAATTCCACTCACCAGCCACAGGGACGACCCCAATGCTGGTGTAGGAAACAAACTTGGATTAACTCAAGAAGCAGCCAGGGAGCTCCACCTTCCACCTTTATGAACGTGAGGAATCATCCAGTAGTTTCCTCAGGGGAAAGGTATAGAATCACTTGGCACCATGGTCCTTATATTGGCCAAGGGATGTCTTTTGTATTTACCGATATCCGGTACCGACTGATACACCCCATTTCCCCCTGGGAATAACATTCTCGGATATGGGGGTGGAGCACATCGCCCGCGCAGTGTGCAGCGCCCTGAGTATAGCAGAGCAGTGGAATATCGCAGAGCGCCAGTTTTGTTGCGCCTGGAATACGGGCAGTGGTATGGTCCACCGCGATGGGGGTACCTGACGCCCCAGGATAAACCACCCAGGGCCCCCTACCGCAGCATGCATGGTGAGAGACAGCAACCTTGTGATACTCCATCCCCCAGAAACGCAGCAGCCCATGTTACGAGCAGCAGCCGTCACAGGACCGCTGTTATAAAGCAGAGGGGGCCCCATTGTTATACACAGCAGAGGATGTAAACACAAGAGAAACACTAGCCAATGCACAACCTTACACACACCCCTTTTTTGGTCACCATTATATTGGCCAGTGCGGCCCATGTTATACTTTTGTAATTTAAAGAACCCCTATTAAAAACAAACATGAATAATACAATTTTCATTTCAGCAGACCATTTATACAGCAATCCTGTTATACACGTACCCCATGTGTTATAGCGTGTTTGGTGTTATGGGTTTTATGTAGGTGTATACAGCAGACATGTATGTCATATGGGGCCAATACAGCAGTTGTATCAGCCAGATTATAGTGAGCCATGTTTACTAGCACAGCCCATTATAGCTGTATTTTAAACGGCCCAGTGTTATTGAGAACATTTAACATCACACCATTTATACCTGGCTGTTTGCAGCATATAGGGATCGAGGTATGAAGAAGAGTGTATACAGGCCACCCGTGCTCCTAAATGGAATAAAGAGGATCTGAGCTGTTCCACGTGCGAGTCCCGGGTGTCGGATCCTGCTCATCCATCTGAGCGTCTCTTTCCACGGCTTGCGAGTTGTGCTGGAATGGAGGTCGTCCGCAGAAGCCTAAGAAGACCAAATGGTTACGCGATGGAGGGGACGGCACACGGACAGCGATAGTACAACCTATTGATTAAAATTTAAGCAGACGGTGTCCTGTGGGGCAGTACTCGTTGCCTGTTTTCCCCTTTTTGCTAAAAACAGGATAACAGGATAGTAGCTGGAATAAATTTAATAAACCTAATAAATTCATTTCAACAACATTGCCAAACGCACACACCAATGCTGTGTTTGTTGTTGGAGTATGCAAGAGACATGATCACTTTCCAAATGTGGGACTACTATTAGAAAGAGAGGGCCCAGTGTGTGGGCCTTAACAAAATAAGGTTTCCAACAAGGACAGATATGGAAAAGTGTAACATGGCCTCATGGAACACAGGATTGAGGATTTTCCAAGTGCGAGTGGCTGGTGAGGTCCTGCAGCAGATCATGGACTTACAGCAGTGGCTGGTGGAGTGGCAGCTAAACCAATGCTGTTGTGGGGCACACACTGATAGGGTACACCGTATGATAAATTAAAGTGTCACTATGATAGTATTGTGTGGTTTTTTTGTATGAGGGTGAAATTAGTGATGTTGCAACACGGCCATCAAACCATCCTGTTAGCTTAGGAGTAGCCAAACAAGACTACCACTTCCCTGGTGGGAACATAAAAAGAAGCAGTGGTAAGGTGCAACATGGCAACGGAACAATTCAACATGGCACATGGTTAAGGGATGTGGTCCCATAATTGGGTGGAGGGTAATAGGGGTTGGTGCTGCTTCTGTCTGGGGGCGTGGACATGGACTTAGCCAAGGGTGTGCTGCCCTTCTTGGTGTGCCCTCTCCATCTGCTGCTGTGCCTCCTGGTGAGCCAGCAGCAGCTCTGCAATAGTTGGTACACCTGTAGGGGAAATAAGGAGATTAGTGAGTTACCTGGGTATGTGTAGGTGGTTATTTGAGGGAATTGTAATTGATCATACGTACGCTGCACATCACCATTCCGGGTATCATCAGGAGGAGATGGGAACAAAAAAACAAACACAACTCACATACTGGTGTCTGGAGCACACAACAATAAGTACATTGTAAAGCTTGTAGGCCTTAGCAGACACTTACCACCATACGCAGCACCTGCAGGCTGAAGGTGAGGGTTGTGGTGACCACATCACACCAGGGCTTGGCCGGGAGCTGGAGATGCTGGGGGGTGGTGTGGCTCCTGGGCTGGGGGGCTGTGGCCACAGGATGGGGCTTTCAGCTCCCAAGGGGCCTGGGCTGCCTGCAGCCAAGGCTTGTGCAATTTAACAATAAAAACTATTTTAAAAGTAATAAGGGACAGGGTATACGGAAATTAAAATAAAAATAAAACTTAAAATACAATATAGTAGAAAATAATTCTCTAAAAACAAAGTTTATACAGGAAAGGGGGGGGGGTAAATGGAGGTATAATGGAAAAACAGGGGTTGTTCTCGGATGTTGATTCCTCAATTCCTTTTCAACTTGATAAAGAAGGACGTACGCCTACGAAACGCATTGATTGAGTGACACTGACTGCCAAACCAATTTCAGCCTACGTCAGCTATTCCCACCCGAGTCTCCCCACCCGCCCGGATCACGTGACCATGACGAAGAACTGACGTGGCGCATCACGACTGGTGATTCGGCCGGGACCCAGAAACACCGCCACACATCACGGCGTGTGTAAAACACCGGCTGAAACAAGCACCGCACTGCAAACAGAAGGACACTTCCGACCTGAGGACTCTCCCCAGCACCCAGACATTGCCACAACAATCAAGACCATATCAAGACCTAGAAAAAGCACAACAATCATTCTATTTTGATGCAACCAACAAGACAACAGCATAAGCTTTAATACAATCATTGGACAACAGTATAAGCCTCCTAAGTGAACCATTCCCTATATTGGCATCACCAGCACCAAAGGTATATGTGTGTAAGCATATTCATCTTGACTCTCACAGCAACTTTATCAACAAATGCATCTAAATAGAATATTTATATTTAAGGACAATACATCATATCAATTAATATAATTAGTTAGAAGGCTACAATCAACATATCCTGGAAATAGAATCCCTGTACAAGAGAAAGATATTAAAAAAAAAACATCTAACACCTCAAGTTATTTTAATTTCCATCTACCCTGTCCTTTATTACTGTTATAATACTGTTTTTATTGTTAAATTGCACCAAATATACGGTATATGTTTTAATTTTACATCCTGTCAGAGAACTCTTTACTAACATGTGCCACTACTAGTCAGGTAATCAAAAAGTCCATAGGACACAAGGATGAATTTATAAAACATATACAATCTTTATTAAGGATTATTAATACAACAATTTAAACCCCCGAATCTGTCCCCCACATGGCACACTACCCTTTGAGAAAGTCCGGTGTGACGAAACGCGTCAGGGTAAGGTGGAGGTCCAGTGTGACCGATAGTAACAACCTTGAGGTATGTGGACCTGGCCCTAAAGTATTCACATGTGCATGATGTGTGTGATTTTTCGATTCCCCTGAATCTGTATGCGTGTACTCTGACCCTACCACATGGGTGTATAATAGTAATGGATACAGGTGGGGAGATTGGGTGGTGATACAATGGATTTGTGCCATACCTGATACTCCCACCATTGATCCATATATACAATATAGATGCACCCTATGGTTGTGTATGGTATAGAGTATAGGATACAGAATTGAGGATTGGGGGGTCTATAAATGCCAATACAAACTGCATTGCCCAGGAGAAAGTTTCCAATCTATTTGTAAATCCATGATGAGATATGAAATGTTATACATCTTTTACCAATTGGCTGATATGAACCCGATTTTGTATAGGGACGTGTGTATTTTTTGCCTGATGGTTAACAATTCATTCTAATTGTGGTAAATGGATATATATATATAAGAAAAATCTTGGAAAAATCCTAGGGCATTGAATGTGAATTAATTTTGACTGTCATCAGCTCTGTGTTGCCTTATGGTCATCCGAAGATCGTTCAACCAGTATACCAATTATACCATCAGAGTATAGCCTGGTCTACTTGCCAGAAGATACCCAGCTGGCTCTAATTAACGTATGGTCTTATTATTCACCTTGTTATTTGTGATATTATTCAGAAGGATGTAAGATTGTTGTATTAAAATCCTTAATAAGATTGTATATGTTTTATAAATTAATTCCTTGTGTCCTATGGACTTTTTGATTACCTGAATGAAAGTGGGTTTTGATAATTATGTGAGATATGATTCACTGATGTGCCACTACTAGTAGCGCTGGGTCCTATCTAAATATAAATGTGCTGGATTGGGTTATAAATGTTCACTTTTCACTGCACTTCCTTGCTGGCTATACCTCTAGGTGGACTTGGGGTTCATCTTTGGTAAACATCAGTTGGTTCCTGCTTGGAGTTGATTCGTTTTCCTTCCAACATCTATTCTTTCACCTCATATTTGTTTTCACTCTGGGTTTTTGTATTTCCTGCACACCTTTCTCTTCTGATGGCTGTGTGTTCCGGCTCCCTTCTGTTCCTTCAGTAGGTCACGAAACACTCTATGCCTTTGTCATCTGAGGTGGTGTATTAGTTGTGTGGCAGTTTGCTCTTAGTCTGTACAGGAGCAGATTTGTGCGTCATGCATTTTCCGTATTAGGTTTCTTTTTTATTACTTACGTGCAAGTTATGTCTGCCTACACATCTCAGAGTCAACTCTTTGTTTCTCCAGTACTATTAGAGAACCACTATCCTTTAGAGATGTCAGAATCGAGATCTTGATATACATTAGTGTGTAAAACTCAAGTTTAGCTATCCTGAACAATAGAATTTCAGTAACATGATATTCGTGAAAAGATAAAACCTTTTTCATGTACATTGCAGTTATGGTCCATGCAGAATCATACAGAGTAGCTCTTATGTTTATCCAAGTAACCTCATTCAGAAGGATAGCACTACATCATTAGAAATATCAAATGGCCAAATCTTGGATGTAGCAGTACGAGCAGTAATAAACTTCCACGAGGTGCCTTTTAAACATAGTTCACATGCAACTGAATATCTGAAAAAGGCAACCTTCTCAGTATGAGTACAGAATTATGAAGGTGACAGGTGTGACCTTAGTATACTTTACCCATTCAATAAATAAAAGTCATTAACATCACATTTACCAAAAAGTGCATGAGCAGTTGCTGGTATACAACTCCTTTATATTTCACATCAACGATATAAGAGGCAGGAGTATAGACAAACCACCATTAGGTTATTAAGGCTAAAGACATTTGATTTTCTGTGGACAAACCAGGCTTCTAAGAGGTAATGTCTCTCCTCATAAAGAGCGACATGCCAGACAATCCAATGTAGGACACTATAAGCCATGCCGGGAAATTAAATATGCTAATTCTTCAGAGAGGAAGAGGACTTGTACTTTAGTGTCACCTATTGGAAATAATGAGTCTAAAAGTGAATATCAACCCTTTAATAAGCCTTGCCATATGACTTAGAATAAAAGCCAAACCAGAATATCAATTTGCAGTCACGTATTTTGAGTTGTTGCCCGTTGTCAGGGACACTGCAAAGATATTCCACCACTGGCACTAATTTGTAGGGACAATGACACAGTTGACTGACTAATGATGTTCAAGGTAATGGCTACTATTGCCACAGTTTTCTATTGAGCTCTTTCATAGTGAATCTATAGTACATACACATCCGATTCCACCATACACAGTCAAGCAACTGTCAAGGTAAAAACCAACACGAGTATGCTAGCTTCATAAATGGTTCAGTGACAGGTGTAGGCATGGTGCTCAGAAAGCCCTGATAAATTCACAAATGGACCCGTAGAAGCCTGAGCAAGGCGAAAAGGTGCGCCCGTCGCCCTCCACTTCACCTCCCTCCCTCATCTCGTGTAACCCACTCCATGTTTATGGAATAAAGCACAATCTCCTTCAAGGAAAAAACAGGGTGAGTACCGTCTTTTCTATTATTCATGATAAATCGCTATTTGAAGACTTGAGCAACACCCTAGAGCAGAAGCTGGCAAAAAGAGCTAAGCAAGTGCCACTAGTGCCCAGGACTCTTTTGTATACATAAATTCACAAAACACACAACAAAGACACCTCAAGAAGAATCTCCACATTTCAAAAAATTAGGACCAGACGCCCTGAAAGTGACATCAATTGACCTACAAAAAAACAAAGAATAATAATGCAGCCTGGATGCATGAGCCAGGGTCTTCGAGGCAAAAAAAAAAAAAAGTCTTTTAGGGGAAACAAATATTTGATAATCACTTGTTTGTTTTGCATATATAAAGTGACAAGAATAAGGGTAACAGTGTTTGAACTTTTACTATCAGGCTCCATATCTCACCATCCACTACAGCTTTGAGCCTGAGACCACCCTCATTTTATAGACAATCATCTTGGCTATCTCATACATAAATTTGACTTGCAGCTATTTAGTGTGTGATTAGTTATGCAGATTCTTGTAAAAATATTACAAACAAGAGCTAGATTTTTAGTCATTCATCATTAGTACTAAAAAACAACCTCTCTAATTGGTTGTATACATTCACTTTAATCTTCAGAAAAAATGATTCATAAAAGCAGCAAAAAAAAAAACCTTTAAAAAAATAGTTGTTATACTTATGCAAAATATATATTAATTATTACAATTTAATGCATAGGGAACATATGATGATAGCTTTTAAATATTTAGATTTTAAAATATCTATATAAATGCACTTGAATGTATGCAAAGTAATTAATGCAGCTGTAACCCCAACCAAAAAGACAAAGGGTTAAACTGTTCATATATAATCCGCCCCAGGGCAGTGGGGTACCAACGGGCGTTGTAGTTCATGTGGGGATGTCACGGGGCCTGTTGCCTGGTCCCGTGGCCCTGGTGGTCGCTGAAAAGGGGAAAATAAATCCACCGGTGCGTTTGGTGGTCGTACCAGGTCCGGATTCGGGCGCATCGCAACATCTTGTGCCCCTAGGGTCCCTTTCTGTCCTGGCGGCTTCCCTGCCGTCTTCTACTCCTCGCTCCCCAACGGAGCTCTCTCACTCTTCTGCCTCACTGGCCTAACTTTCCTCCCACCAACACACTTTTCTACCCTGTCACTCCACCCATGGAACTGGGTCCTCCCTACAGCAGGTCCACACCCATAGTCCCTACCTAGGGTGTGTGTGGATGGGTTGTGGGTCCTTTGTGCAGCATCCCAATTCCTCAGTCACAGGAATACTACACACTCTTTTATGGGTGCAATACCCCTCTGTGGCATCCTAACCAGTGGGGCGCCACATATACATAGTAAATAAGATGGCAGCCAAGAAGTGGCTCCAGTACCAAAAAGTTAGAGAAGCATGGGCCTCCTATTAGGCTCGTAAAATAAATGATATAATGGTTACAATGATAACAGATGGATAATTCTGTGAAATCCATGTGAATTAGACTAATTTATTAGTAGATGTATTAGTCAGTCTGATCTTATCCTTTCTTATTGAGCTCAATAGTTCAGAGAAAACACAAATGGGGTAGAGTTGGGGACAACTTATGTCAATTGAAGTTTCCATCTGTCCTTTTAGCTCATAGAATAGAGAAAATCCACATCTGTTGTGTTGCTGTAAGGAACCTATAAGAGGAATTACATCTTCAGTGGTCGCCTTCTTAGCCTACCATTGATGACTCTGAATTTTTGTCTTTTAGGTAATTGTTTCCTGCAGCGACAACTGGATGAATTTGATGCCAGAATACGATTACAGAAAGCATGTGAACCAGGAGTTGACTATGGTGAAAGCCACATATGTTTATCTTATCATACAAATATCTTTTTGATCTCTAAAGCAAGGATGTCAAACTTCAAGCCACAAGGGCCCCGCAGGCAGTGCATATTTTCAGGATTTCCTTAGCATTGTACAAGGTTTGGAATCATCACCATTGCAGGTGATTCAATTATCACCTGAGCAATGCTAAAGAAATCCTGAAAACCTGCATTGTTTGCAGACCTTGAAGCCTGGAGTTTGAGATGTCTGCTCTAAAGACTTAACAGATAGCACCTGAGCAATGCTAAAGAAATCCTGAAAACCTGCCAACCATCTGATCAGCCTCATTAGGAACCTTTACATCAACCAAGAAGCAAAAGTCCAAAAGGAATACAGTGACACAGCAAGGTTCACAGTAGAGCAAGGCGTCAGACAAGTCGGCATCCGGTCACATCACTATTCAATATATATGTAGAAGCTATTTTCAGGAAGGCTGGACTTGCCAAAAAAGAAGGATATACCCAATATACTCGTGTATAAGCTGACCCGTGTATAAGCTGACCCCCCTACTTTTGCCCCCAAAACATGGGAAAACCTATTGACTCGTGTATAAGCCGAGGGTGGACCCCAGCACAGGTATACAGCCCCCAGCAGTGTGGTATACAGGCCCCCCCAGTGGTATACAGGCCCCCCCAGTGGTAGTATACAGCAGCCTCCCCAGTGGTACATACAGGCCCCAGCAGTATATACAGCAGCCCCAGTGGTATACAGCAGCCTCCCCAGTGGTATATACAGCAGCCTCCCCAGTGGTATATACAGCAGCCCCAGTGGTATACACAGGCCCCAGCAGTGTATACAGCAGCCCCGTGGTGTATACAGGCCCCAGTGGTATACAGGCGCCCCCCCCACCATCAGTGGGATACAGGGCCCCCCCTTGCTGCCGTACACCTGTAAAGTAATACTCAAAACAAATCCCAATTAAAAATTGGCCTTCCTTATATTATATTATTGACGTCATTGCCTGCGCCCGGCGGAGGAGGAAGCAGGAAGAAGCATGAAGACCCGGAGGAGCGCGGTGCAGAGCGGCAACAGTGACAGGGATAAGTATAATGATATATTACTTTACAGGTGTGCGGCAGCAAGGGGGGGCCCTGTATACCACTGATGGGGGGGGCGCCTGTATACCGAGTATATGACTCGTGTATAAGCCGAGGGGGGGACTTTTCAGCACATTTTTTGTGCTGAAAAACTCGGCTTATACACGAGTATATATGGTAAATATGTTTCTTGTCTAAAATACAAAGGAAATGTGCCATCTTTAACGTTATGTTTTTTAAAGATCATTGCATCTTAAGGCCACGTCACACGCATCAATCGTATGAGCGATATTGTTAGCGATCACGTGCACGCGCGATCGCTAACAATATCGCTCACATCGCTGGTGAGATGTCACACAGACAGACTCACCAGCGATGTGGACCAGCGAGATCGCTGGTAACTATGGTACACATCGGGTAACTAGGCGCCGCGCGGCGCTTAGTAACCCGACGTTTACCATAGATACCATCTCCCAGCATAGGCTCTGCCACTGGGAGATCGTTCATCGTGGTGTCACACACCACGATGAAGCAGATTGATCAAGCGTTTATCGCTTGATTTGAGGTCATGATCACAAATCTGCGATGAACGACCACACGATTTAAAATCAAAAAATCGATCGTTTACACGCAGCGACGCCCGAAACGATATCGCTTAAGCGATCAAAATAACTGATCGCTTAAGCGATATCGCTCAAGAAATTGATGCGTGTGACGTGGCCTTTACACTTTCTCAATTGCTCACAATAACACAGATTTTGACCAGGGTTGCCCAAACTGTTAATTGTCACTGTGCAAGCAGATTCCAGCCTTTTAATACAGCCAGAATTTGCCAGGTATTGTGTAGGCTCAGCTCCTGAGCCCGCCCCATACATGGTGACCCAATGAGAGAGACATTACTGTATCATACATAGGAAAGGGGTTAAAATGAGTATAAATAATTGAACCTCATTCTCTGTTTCTAGTGTACAAGACGCAGCTGGAAGAAAAGCAAAGTAATGATAACTGTGATAATTACGTGATGAAGATAATTAGCATTATCAAGGGAGGTAAGAAAGCGATAAGTCTACAAGTATAGGATGAATATACGAGATGTATGGCTTCTAGGTGATCATCTATAATCTCATATGTTGTTCGGTAAATGTGGAATATAGAGGTGACACCAAAATTACCTATTACAAATCTGGAATCCAACATGGGGTTGGCAGAGATCCATAATGAAGGCTTTGTCGTGTATGAGTAGAATATTGCTCTGTAACATAGTTGCCATAAGGGTAAACTTACATGTTTTTAGATCAAAAGAAAATTAACCTGACCAAGGTCGAAAGACTAATTGGGGTTCAGAGGTTATAACCTGCATTGCCTTTCTTAGCATTGTGATAGCCCCCAGTGTGTTGATATTTTATCTTCCATGTTTGGTCCGTGATTAGGTACAGAAGAACGTGTGTTGGACAAGCAGAGGAATTTTATCAGCCATGCAAACTACCGCAAAGCATTACATGACTACCTGATCTGGGGGATAGCAGAGGACCTTTGGCAACAACCCTCTGGGTGAGTGGTATGAACACCACAAGTACAGCAATTAGAGATAAGCAACTCTTTAAATCTGATTCACCAAAATCACCAAAATGTTGTCAGGAAATTAGATTTTCTATGAATCAAAAGAATGCCAAAGTCCACACTTTCCCTTAAAAATATGTATGGCATTATTCTCTTTTCTTCATATACTAATTTTCCCAACTTCTGCACTGTCAAAGCTATTCGTACAGTTTGCTCAGTGTTTTCTGGCTTTCTCTCCATATCACCATGGCTAAGCTGTGAGCTGTGACGTCCTCTCGCTTTACAGATTTATCATTAAAATGGCTGCTGCATTCCCTGACTCTGCTTTTATACGGTCTGTGATTAAACCTCCTGATTGGCTGTGATGTGATAGTTACTAGGCATTATGGGGTAGTCTGCTGGAGGTTCTGTGATTCTTCATAGTTGGTCATGTCTTCTGCATTAAAATGGCTGCTGCATTCCCTGACTCTGCTTTTATATGGTCTATGATTAAACCTCCTGATTGGCTGTGCCTTATCATGTGATGTGATAGCTACTAGGCATTATGAGCAAGTCTGCTGGAGCTTCTGTGATCCTTCGCAGTTGGTCAGGTCTTCTGCAATGTGTAGAACATTTTAAATGATTTGTGCAAAGCAAATAACTTGTTTAAATTTGTTGTGTTCTACAAATTCCTAAAGGTTTTATACAAAATCGATTGACATCAAATAGATTTTCTATTCTATAATAGTAATCACAATCGTTATGGCTTATTATATTGTTAGATAAGAGTTTTATATTCTTAAAATTGTATATTATACTATGTACAGTGGAGAAGTTATGAATGTGAGCCATTCTATGAGACCTAAAAACATTCACATATGACAGTTCCCATACTTTTCAGACTATAACAAAGTCTTGCTAACAAGTTCTCAAGTCCTAAAATCTGTAGTAGTTTTAATAATCAGGAAGATTATTCATAAAGCAATCTAACTGATCATTATGTCCACCAGTAAATTATAAGTAAAACAAGGCTTGTCACTACCTCCTCTCTCACTGCCAGTTCCCCGAGGTTAGGTGCTGCCAGTGGCCAATGATAGGAGAAGCTTGGTCCGCAGTGATCATATCTAAATACTTCACCCGTTTACTTCATTTGTAAAATAATACAATGGAGAAGAGGGAAACAAAATGAGGCTGATTGAGATGGCAGTAGTTTACCCCTTTAGATTTTAGATGCTGCCTCTTTCACCCCATCTCCACTCCATTGTAGAAGTTCAATCATAAGTTATTATTATTATTTACCGTGTTTCCCGAATATAAGTCCCCCCCCCGATTATAAGTCCGCATAGGGGGGAGGGGAGGGCCGGCTAATATAAGTCCCCCCCTGAATATAAATCCGCCTGGGGGGAGGGCCTGCCAATATAAGGCCTTAGCTTTGCCCCCCGCTGTCTGGTGCCGTCCTGTGTGGTGTCCCCGGTGCTCATCCGGCCTCCTCTGTGATGCCCCGGTCTGCAGTGTGGTGCGGTCCGGTTCCCTGTTGATCTGTGCTGCCCCGGGCCACTTCCTGCTTTACCCAGAATCCCCGCCCAGGTCAGGCCCTGCGCCAATGAGAGCGCAGGACCCTTGATGTCACATGGGCGTCGCTGGGCTGTGATTGGCTCAGGACCCGTGATGTCACATGGGCGCCGCTGGGCTGTGATTGGCTCACGGGTCCTGAGCCAATCACAGCCCAGCGACACCCATGTGACATCACGGGTCCTGCGCTCTCATTGGCGCAGGGCCTGACCTGGGCGGGGATTCTGGGTAAAGCAGGAAGTGGCCCGGGGCAGCACCGATCAACAGGGAACCGGACCGCACCACACTGCAGACCGGGGCATCACAGAAGGAGGCCGGAGGAGCATCGGAGACACCACACAGGACGGCACCGGACAGCGGGGGACAAAGGTAGGAAGCAATTTGTGTGTGTGTATGTGTGTGTGTGCGTGTGTATGTGTAAGTGTGTGTGTGTATGGGTGTGTGTGATGGGAGGCTGCAGTGTGGATGGGAGGCTGGGGCTGCCAATATAAGACCCCACTCTCCCCCCGAAAATAAGACAGGGTGCCACTTTTGGCGCCCAAAAAAATATAAGACACGGTCTTATTTTCGGGGAAGCACGGTATTTATATAGCGCCTTTAGATTCCATGGTGCTTTACATATGGAAGGGGCAGATGAGGACAAGTACATTTGGTTTGGACAATCAAATTGTACAGGTACTGTAGGGCAGATGATCCTTTCCACGAGCGCTCACAGTCTACGTGGGACGGGTAGGGATACAATAGGATGGGGGAAATGCCGTACGTGAGATGTTGCGGTGGACCAGGTCTCAGTGTAAGTTGTAGGCTTGTCGGAAAGGTGGGTCTTCAGGTTTCTCTTGAAGGTTCCCAGGATAGGCGAGTGTATGATATGTTGGGGAAGAGAGTTCCAGAGTATGGTGGATGCACAGGAGAAATTCTGTATGCGGTTCTGAGAGGAAGAAATGAGAGGGGAGTAAAGAAGGAGATCTTGGGGGGAATGCAGGTTGCGTGAGGGTAGGTATCGAGGGACCATGTAAGAGATGTATAGAGGGGAAGGTTGTGGATGGCATTGTATGTCATGGTCAGGGTTTTGAACCGGGATCACTGGGGAGTGGGGAGCCAGAGAAGGGCTTGGCAGAGGAGGGAGACAGGGGAGTAGCGGGAAGATAGGTGGATTAGTCAGGCAGCAGAATTTAGGATAGATTGAAGAGGTGCGACGGAAGTTGCGGGTAGGCCGGTGAGTAGGAGGTTGCAGTAGTCAAGGCGAGAGATGAGAGCATTGGCAAGTGGTTTAGCAGTGTCGTGATCAAGGAAGGAGTAGATTCGGGAAATGTTTTTGAGCTGGAGTCAGCAGGCGGTGGCGATGGCTTAGATGTAGGGCTTGAAGGAGAGGGAAGAGTCTAGGATTACCCCGAGGCACTTGGCATGGAGGACAGGTGAGATTGAGCAGTTGTCGACAGTGATGGATAGGTCTGGTGGGGGATAGAGTGACTTTGGGGGGGGGGGAAGATGATGAACTTTGTTTTGGCCAAATTCAATTTTAGGAATCATACAGAGAAGAAGGATAAGATGGTAGACAGGCGTTGCAGAATTTTGGATAGTAGGGAGATGATATCGGGCCCAAACAGATAGATCTGGGTGTCGTCAGTGTAGAGGTGGTATTGAAGGCCATGGGGTTCAATGAGTTGTCCTAAGCTGAGGGTGTAGGTGAAGAAGAGTAGTGGTTCCAAAACGGAGACGTGGTGAACACCAACAGATAGGGGCTAGGGCAAAGAGGAGGTGTGGGAGTGGGTGATGCTGAAATTCCAGTCTGTTAAGTAAGAGGAGATCCAGGAGAGGGTTGGGCAGTAATGCCAAGAGATTCTAGGATTTGAAGTAGGAGGGAATGGTGGATGGTATCAAAGGCGGCAGATAGGTTGAGGAGGAGGAGGACAGAGTAGTGTCGCTTGCTTTTGGCGGTGAGTTTCCAATTGGATTGACAAAGGAAGCCAAGACCTATTGAAGATGCCTATATCAACCTTGTACTAGTAATGCAAGTACCTAACTTGAACACAGATAAAGGGAGAAATAAAGTCTACAACACAAAAGTTGCACCCAACCCTCCTGGTTCGTGTAAGAATAGAAGATCCCTAGCCACACAATCGCACACCTAAAAACACCAACTCTGACCTGGCTACTTGAAAGGCCATTGAGCGGCTTCTCGTACCTCTTAGGGAACCAGAGGGGAGGGTCATTATGTAGAACTTAAGGTGTGGAAACTTAAAGCACTTGCACAAAAGGGGAAAAATTAAGATAATAAATTAAACCAAGGGAAACTTTCCACCAACCTAACTGAGGAGAGAGGAAAGGTGTTGGGAAGGTAAATAAAAAAAAACACAACTGATCTCTGCTTAGAAGGCAATTACCTTAGTTGCAGGGCTAGAACTATTTACTTTTAATACACCTAGAAATGTAGCCAGGAAAGAATGCTGGTGCAAGGTTAATATAAATAGCCCCAACCAAGCTGTGATAGGATGGAGACACACCTGATTAGCAGCAAAGCTATGGAAAAAAATAAAGCTAAGAGAACTATCAGCAGTTGGACAGACACTGATGATGTTGTGGCTCAGCAGAGAAGGAAACTGACCACATAGCAAGAGACCATCGGATCGAGCCCTTAAACCAAGACATGACAATATTCCTATGAAATAGTGATGAGCAAGTGTAATCGTTACTATTGGCTACTTGCACAGATAATACAGTATTCGTTATACTCGTTAACCTGGGAGTCTCATGAGTGATGTGTCGATCGTGAACAATCTGACAGAAATTCACAGCTTCATTCAGTACACAAAGGGAGTCAGCCACCAGTGAGAGTAGATTGATTGGTAGGATCTCTCTGGGGGGCACAGAAAGGTGTTTTATGCAAAATAGCAAAAAAGCCCACTCTCCCGCTCTGTCCCAGAAATGCTCGTTTTATGGCTGAATATGTGTGGATGGAGCCAAACATTAGAATCGCTATTCGCATGAGTACTCAAATATTACAAAGTACTCGTTACAAGTATAGTGAGTGTGAATATTTTGCTACTCACCAATACTATGAAACCATTCCAAATTGCAATATATTTCTATATTATATAAGCAAACAGGTGATCTCAAGATCAAGTTGATTGGGAAGTACTTAAAAAAAACATAAAAAAAGCAGATTAGTAATTGAAAGTATAAAAATTCAAATTGCCGTCCTTTTCACTTCTTTTTTCAACTCAAAGTAAACTTAAAAAGATAAGTAATGGGGATTCTTAAAGCTATAAAAGTCCTAATAAGTCAAATATTACCGTAATTATTCCACACGGTAAACACCAATGAAAAATAATGACAGACTGTCATCCATGTATTTTGATCACCAAAAATCATAAATTGTATAAAAAGCTATTTGAAAAATGTATTAAACTCAAAATTGTACCCCAAAAAAATGTTCCCTTAATTCATTCTGCATTTTGCCAGAAGAGCTGTATGGGCACGTCACTTTTGTGAGGTTGCTACAGAAATTATTAATTGTATGCTAATAGAAAGCAAGTGGATCATTACTCCATTTTGAAAATGGCCTCTAAGATCTGGTAACTTTGCTCAAGTGAAAGGAGGAACGAGCTCAAAGGCTGGCTTCATACTGCAGTTTTTCACTGATCAGTGTCCATCAGTGTTTGGGTGCCAAAACCAGTAGAGAAACCAGGAAAGGAACTTGGAAAGAAAAACTATAATTGAAAGATTGACACCTGTTCTGAGTTTTGAAGACACTCCTGGTTTTGGCACACAAACACTGATGGACACTGATCAGTGAAAAACTGCAGTGTGAAGCCAGCCAAAGAGTTTTAAGCTTGGTAACTTCCTTACTCTGGGACAAATTTATTCCATGACTGAAATCTCATTGAGTGCTTAAAGATATAGTGGAAAAAGAGCTTGACCTAACTCTACACCTGGGGCCAAAAGAAGTGGGGATTCAGCAGAAGGAATGGCAGTTACAACGGTTTGTGCCACCTAAAGGTAGAAATGGTATTAGTCAAAAGGATAAAATTCTGGTACAAAGAGCAGAGATTGTCAAGTACCCAGCTGCAGGGGGAGAAATCATATGGAAAGGGAGACTGATGGTAATGTATCCAGGTAGAACGTCAAGCACAAGACTAAAGCGCCAATCATCTGTCACCAACTGGATGCGTCAAGCCTATGCCACCTGCATGTAAATGACTTTGTTAAGAAGAGAAATCCTAGTAGACTCAATGAACTCCAGATGTTAAAACATCATCCAAACACCTTCTCTCTGAGTGATTTCGGTTTAATTTAAACCCTAGAGCACAAGATCTGTACAGGTGACACTAGATCCAAACATTTCTCATCAGGACATAGTTTGAGCTATGAACTCATAACCTCTATCCGTATTGCAAATGGATCCTGCATAGCTAGATGCCATAGAGCAAAAATGACTAACCAGGTTGGCCACGTGTACGAAGAAGATTTGTCATCAACCTGATCTTAATAGTAGAAACACTGATACCTTATTTAGCAATCAAATAGTAACGCACAAGAACCTTGATAGACAAAGCACTAGAGGAAACAGTGACCCCTAATTTCATGCCGGTTGATGAAGACATTCTGTAGATGGGGGTGAGGAAGGTCAGAACGAAGTATGGACTACAAGCCAAGATCAAGTGGTTGGCAAACAAATGATAGGGTAAGCAAAAGCATGATGGTCAGTTCAATGAAGTCAAGTAGGAGCTGATTTTAGGCTACCCATCGTGAGAGAGGCAAATTGCCACCAACAGGGATGTTACTGCTCTGACAAAAGGACCAGCTTGCAATTCGTGAGCTTGTCCTTTATCGTCAAATAAGATTACCCACGAATATAAAGCCGACTTGACGGATTGTGCCATCAGCCAAAGAAATGGAAGAAGTGGTAGCAAGAGACAGAATGGTGACAACTATAAGGTACAGAACATCACCTTATTCCATATCACCCACAAAAAAGATCACGTTTGAGCACCTGAATCGTACATTAGTATAAATGCTACAAAGCATGAAAACACAGGAGAAAGGGACACATTTATTTCTGCAACTGATGTGGATCTATATCTATAAAAATACAGAACATCCCAATATGTAACTCCTCTGCGCTGATCACCTCTAATTCACATCCATGTTTCAGTGCCCCCGGCTTCATAAAGGTCAACAGAAAAAAATAAATAACTCAAAGAAATGTCATTAAAAGGTCATTTAAAAATACCGTATATACTCGTGTATAAGCCGACTCGTGTATAAGCCGATCCCCCTACTTTTGCCCCAAAAATCTGGAAAAACCTATTGACTCATGTATAAGCCGAGGGTGGACCCCAGCACAGGTATACAGCCCCCAGCAGTGTGGTATACAGGCCCCCCCCAGTGGTATACAGGCCTCCCCAGTGGTAGTATACAGCAGCCCCAGTGGTAGTATACAGCAGCCCAAGCAGCAGTATATAGCATCCCCAGCAGCCCCAGTGGTAGTATATAGCAGCCCCAGTGGTAGTATATAGCATCCCCAGCAGCCCCAGTGGTAGTATATAGCAGCCCCAGCAGCCCCAGTGGTAGTATATAGCAGCCCCAGCAGTCCCAGTGGTAGTATATAGCAGCCCCAGTGGTAGTATATAGCAGCCCCAGCGGTAGTATATAGCAGCCCCAGCAGTCCCAGTGGTAGTATATAGCAGCCCCAGCAGTCCCAGTGGTAGTATATAGCAGCCCCAGTGGTAGTATATAGCAGCCCCAGCGGTAGTATATAGCAGCCCCAATGGTAGTATATAGCAGCCCCAGTGGTAGTATATAGCAACCCCAGCAGCCCCAGTGGTAGTATACAGCAGCCCCAGTGGTATACAGGCCCCAGCAGTATATACAGCAGCCCTGGGGGTATACAGCAGCCCCCAGGGGTAATACAGCAGCCCCCAGGGGGTATCCAGCAGCCTCCTGGGGGTACCCAGCAGCCCCCAGGGGGTACCCAGCAGCCCCCAGAGGGTACCCAGCTGCCCCCAAATGCTGGCACTCACCCCCCATCTGCTTATCTTACCATCCCGGTCTTCTGATCAGCGCCGCTCCTCGGTGCTCCATTCTTCATGCTCCGTCCTCCGTCCTCGCTGCATCCGGGATCTCCGGCCATCGCACGATGACGTCATATGCCTGCGACGGCCGGGGATCCCGGATGTAGCTGGACGGACGGAGCACAGAGGAGCGGCGCTGATCAGAAGACCGGGATGGTAATATAACCAGCGGGGGGGGCCCTTACAAGGGGGGAGAGTGCCAGCATTTGGGGGCATATATGAACTGCTTCCCCCTGCCGCTGATTGACAGGGGGAAGCAGTGCATATATAATGAGCGGCCCCACGTGACGGGGCCGCTCATACAGCAGCCTCCTCCAGCCTCCACAGCCCCCACCCGTATTGACTCGTGTATAAGCCGAGGGGGAGACTTTTCAGCCCAAATTTTGGGCTGAAAAACTCGGCTTATACACGAGTATATATGGTACCTTTAATTAGCAAAAAAACAATAGTTTTTATCTGCATAGGTATACAATATAGAGATAAATGGTGGCCATCCTAATATAATGACAGAACTCTGTCCCAAATGTTAATAGAACAGATGTCAGATGTGACTATGTACAGTAATAATCACAAGGGGTGCTGAGGTAAGAAGAGGCTGCTAGCATCTGGTAGCGGGGGAGAGCGATTTAGGGGGGGAAGACAATGAGCTCAGTTTTGTCCATATTCAGTTTGAGGAAGTGAGCAGAGAAGGATGAAATAGCGGACAGGCATTGAAGAATTTTGGATAAAAGAGAGGTGAAGTCAGGTCCAGATAGGTAGATCTGGGTGTCGTAGGCGTAGAGATGGTACTGGTGGCCGTGGGATTCAATGAGTTGTCCGAGTCTGAGGGTGTAAATGGAGAAAAGTAGAGGTCCCAGAACTAAGCCTTTGGGGACACCGACAGATAGGGGGTAGGGCGAAGTGGAGGTATGGGAGTGGGCGACTGTGAAGTTCAGGTCAGTTAGATAATAGGAGATCCAGGAGAGGGCTAGGTCAGTGATGCCGAGGGATTCCAGAATGTGGAGTAAGAGGGAATGGTCAATGGTCTTGAAGGTGGTGGATAAGTCGAGGAGGAGGACAGTAGTGGCGCTTGCTCTTGGCGGTCAGTAGGTCAGAGGTGACTTTGGTTAGGGCTGTTTCAGTGGAGTGATGGAGATGGAAGCCGGATTGTAGGCGGTCAAAGAGGGAGAAGGAGGAGAGGTGGGAGGACAACTCTGAGTGGACTTATTGTTCAAGTAGTTTTGAGGTAAAAGGGAGAAGGGATATGGGGCGATAGTTGGAAACAGAAGCTGGATCGAGGGAGGATTTTTACAGATGGGTGTGATCAAGGCATGTTTGAGAAATGATGGGAAGACACCGGTAGTGAGTGAGAGGTTGAAAAGGTGGGTTAGGGCAGGAATGAGGACAGTGGTGAGGTTCCGGATGAGGTGGGAGGGGAGTAGGTTGAGGGCACAGGTGGTGAGGTGCGATCATGCTAGAAGGGAGAGCTGATCCTTTGTCATGGTGGAAAAGCTTCCTTTGGACGAGGAGGGCTGAGCGGTGATGGGGGAGGGCCGGGGGGACAGTGGGTCAAAGCTTTCTCTAATTTTGTCGATCTTCTGATTGAAGTTATCAGCAAAGGTAAGGGGAGAGGGAGGAGGTGCTGGAGGACGGAGTGGGGAGAGGGAGACTGAGGAGAAAGTCAGCAAGTTGTGGTCGGAAGGCAGAGTTTTAGAGGCCAGTGAGGGAGCAGAGACGGGTGAAGATGAGGTAGAGTTTATGGCCATCCTTATGAGTGTGAGAGGACCATTAGGAAAGCCCAAAGGAAGAGAGGAAGTGGAGAAGCCAGGTAGTGAAGTGGTCAAGAAAGGAGGGGGTATAATCAGGGGGCGGTAGATAACAGCCAGCTAGAAGATGCGGACAGAGTGAACTTCAAAAGGAGGAGAGGTTGGCAGAGGGTGGTAGTGTAATTGATGTAAAGGAACACCTGTCAGACAGGAGCAGGTCGACTCATCCGCCATGCTTGTCATTGGGTGGGGGTGTGTGGGAGAGGGTGAGTCCACCGTAGGAGAGAGCAGCGGGGGAGGCTGTGTCAGAGGGGGTGAGCCAGGTTTTGGTGATGTCAAGAAATGAGTTTGTTAGTGATGAAGGTCATGAATGAAAGGGAGTTTGTTGCAAACTGAGCGAGCATTCCATAGTGCTTTTGGTAGAGGGACTTAGGCAGCAGGGGCTGGAGGAATTGGTGTAAGGTTGTGGAGATTGCGAGAGTGTGTGTTGGGGAGTGGATGAGGGTGAGAAGTGAGTACGGGGATGAGATGGGGGGGACACCAGGATTTAGGGATATGTCTCCAGCGAGTAATAGAAGCAACGAGGGTTAGGAGGTGGTAGCAGGAGAGGGCACAAAGTAGGCATGCGTGTTTGGAGACATGGGACAGTGCGTGAAGAAAAAGTTCAGAGGAGGAGGAGAGATGGCTAGGTAGGATGGAGGTAGAGAGCACTACTTCATTGCTGGGAAAGGGGATAGGAGGGGTTAGTAAGAAGTGAAGTAGTATAGGAGTGGAGTGAGGGTGAAAAGAGGAAACATTGTGAGCAGTAGATGTTGATACAGCAGAGTGAGAGGAGATGCTGTGGAGGGAAGATAGGATGGAGCCGGGGATGGGGTGCAGCCGGGGGAGAGAAGTGGTCAGAGGTGAGATGCAGTCAGGGATGAGGTGTAGCCGGAAGCAAATAGTAGCCAGGGGAGAGGTCCGGCAGGGGTTGGATGCAGCCAGAAATGAGGTATAGCCAGCGGTGAGGTTCGATGGGGGTGAGATGCAATCAGGGATGAGGGGCAACCGGGGATGAGATGCAGCCAGGGAATGAGATGCAGGTTGATGAGGTCGTACCAGGGTCCTGGCTGTAGGGATGACATGCAGCTGGGGATGAGGTGCAGGTTAATGAGTTTGTATCAAGGTTCGGTTCGTGGGGATCGTATGTCCTCATGTAATTGTAAAGTGCTGACGAATATGTTGGAAGTATATTAATAAAATTATTATTTGTTATTATAAAGGATTAAAAAAATAGACTGCACACATATTAAAAAAACATACTGCTTATGCGTTTCAGATAGAAACCCTTAAATCAACAAAGCTATTGATAAAGGGTACCGTCACACGAGGTGACGTCGCCGGTGATATCGTCGGTGACTGGCGGGAGCGCGCACATCTTTGTTTACATGCGGCGATACCATCGCCGCTGGGGTGTCTACAAACCCCAGCGGTGATTCTGTAACATGGGAGCCTATGGCTCCCATCGCCTGTAAGATCGCCATCCCCCTGTTACATGGGGCGATGTGTACACATCGCCCCACAGTGGTCGCCTGGTTTCAGAGCACTGCTGAGAAACCAGGCGATCACTCAAAGGCGTCGCCATCGCCTATTTACATTAGGCGACGCACAGGCCATGTCGGCGGCGATAGGCCAAGCCCCTGCGTCACCTAAAAAAATCGCCGTTGATATGGCCTCGTGTGACGGTATCCTAAGGGTTTTTCTACCTGAAACATGTAATGTATGCATTATCTGTTATTTTAATATGTGCATATTCTGCCTTTTTTTAATCTTATATGATTAAAGGTTAAGTTTAAATAACCTTCCTTTGTGTTATACTCACGGGTGCAAGCGGGGAGTGGACCCCAAGGGCCACAGCATGCAGAGAACCTAGGGGGGCTTGATATCAGTTTCTGAGTAAGTGTTCTCCAGAGCCTTTAATGGTGAGGGTGTGTAGCTGCTGGTAGAAACCAGGTACTACTCAGGAAGACTGGAGCTGTGACCGCTGGCCCCAGGGGTACCGCCACTGACAGGCATATGGATGGAAGGTGCAGCCGTAGGGCTAATGCAACTAGAAAAGAAGGGAGATACAAGAGGCGCAGATTGTGCCCTATCAAACAGACACTATAGTTCTTATGTGGATTATAAGTGTACCCACTCACCTTTTATGGTTGTGAGACTCACAACCAGTTTAAAAGCATAAGGCAGCTGCTGCAGAACCTCCACCAACGCCACAAAACCGCGGGAAATCAGAAGATAAAACTGGAATGGTATCCACGGTCCGCGCTGCTGCTCTTTATCCAAGGAATCCACAAGAGGTTATTACCATCAAAAGTTCTTTATTTCATCACACCAACGCGTTTCGGTGCTGTCCCAGCACCTTCCTCAGGGCATGTTACATGGCATAACAGCAGACCCTTTTATATGCAGTTACTGATATAAAATCCCTCCCCCAAAAGAAAAAAACATGTATTTGTCATCAGTGACATCATGAAATCAAACCACCTCCTGGCCCAGAGATAGAGATCATTGCTAAAAACATGCAAAACATGTAATTTTATCAGATGCAATGTGTATTGTCATATTCCACCAAAAAACTGACAAACAGAAATAAAAATAAAGAATGTATTATACACTATCAATCATCAGGATTGAACTTGGGATAAGAAAAATAATTCCTCAGGTTCCATCTGGTAGTCAAGGGAATGATCCCATAGCCTATTTAGATTGAGACAATTTTTCTTGGGAGAAATAGGGTGCATATGTGATTTTATGGGAAGCTGTTAGCTCATAATTATTGCATCCAGGCCATAAGAGGACCAAAAAAAGACATATGAGGGTCCATAAGATGGTAAAAATGAAAAAAAGATTAAAATCAATAAATTTTATTCAGTTTTTGTTAAGAAGATAATCTAAGATTCAATCGACAAACTATCAGCCACAATGGCTCAAAAGGTATCTCTCCAGACTAGTAGGGCTAATGCAAGTAGGTGTAGACAGGATTATTGGTGCAGGCAGGTGCAGAAGGGATGACTGGTGCAGGCAGGTGCAGGGGGATGACTGGTGCAGGCAGATGCAGACAGGATGATTGCTGCAGGCAGGTGCAGACAGGGTGACTGCTGCAGTCAGGGGCAGACAGGGTGACTGCTGCAGGCAGGGCAGACAGGGTGACTGCTGCAGTCAGGGGCAGACAGGGTGACTGCTGCAGACAGGGTGACTGCTGCAGGCAGGGGTAGACAGGGTGACTGCTGCAGGCAGGGGCAGACAAGGTGACTGCTGCAGGCAGGGGCAGACAAGGTGACTGCTGCAGGCAGGGGCAGACAAGGTGATTGCTGCAAGCGGGTGCAGACAGGGTGACTGCTGCAGGCAGGTGCAGACAGGGTGACTGCTGCAGGCAGGGGCACACAAGGTGACTGATGCAGGCAGGGGCAGACTGGGTGACTGCTGTAGGCAGGGGCAGACAGGGTGACTGCTGCAGGCAGGGGCAGACTGGATGACTGATGCAGGCAGGGGCAGACTGGATGACTGATGCAGGCAGGGGCAGACTGGATGACTGATGCAGGCAGGTTCAGACTGGATGACTGATGTAGGCAGGTGCAGACAGGATGACTGATGCAGGCAGTTGCAGACTGGATGCTTGGTGGAGGGGAATGGCAGATGCAAACAAGATGACTGGTGCAGGCAGGTGCAGACAGGATGATTGGAGAAGGCAGGTGCAGATGAGATGACTGGTGCAGATGGGATGACTGCTGCCTGCAGATGCAAGCAGGGTGGTAGATTGGCTGGTACTGGCTGGAGCAGCAGGTATGAAGGCACTGCAGGTACAGGCGGGGAACTGCAATGGAGACACAGCTTAGCAGCACAGAAACAGGTGGCAGACCAAGCACAGGTATAAAGGCACGGTTAGGAACACTGGTTCAGGTATGGAAATACAAGATGGAGACCTGTCTCTAGGATACTGATCGCAGTGAAGCATGATGGCTCTTTAAGAAAAGCAGGCGTGTCACGTGCGTAACCTAAGCGTACACCTTAGGGCAGGGGTGGGAACCTTTTCTCTGCAAAGGGCCATTTGGAAATTTAGAATATCATTTGCGGGCCGTATAAATTCGCGCACACGTACAAATGGCCAGAGGCGCACGGGTACATGGGGGCCAAGGCGCACGACACACGGGTACACTGGGGCCTGAGGCACACGACACACGTGTACACGGGGGGCCAGCCTCCCTGTCTCCCCCACAGCCTCCCCCACAGCCTCCCTCACAGCCTCCCTGCCTCCCCCACAGCCTCCCTGTCTCCCCACAGCCTCCCTGTCTCCCCCACAGCCTCCTCACAGCCTCCCTGCCTCCCCCACAGCCTCCCCCACAGCCTTCCTGTCTCCCCCACAGCCTCCCTCACAGCTCCCTGCCTCCCTCACAGCCTCCCTGCCTCCCCACAGCCCCCTGTCTCCCCCACAGCCTCCCTGTCTCCCCCACAGCCTCCCCACAGCCTCCCTGTCTCCCCCACAGCCTTCCTGTTCTGCCCCCACAGCCTCCCTGCTCCCTGCCAAGCCTCCATGTCCCCAGCTCCCACAGCTTCCCTGTCTCCCCACAGCCTCCTGTCCCACAGTCTCCCCCACAGCCTCCCTCACAGCCTCCGTTCCACACTCCCACAGCCTCCCTCACAGCTCCTCCTGTCTCCACCACAGCCTCACAGCCTCCTCACAGCCTCCCCTTCACACAGCCTCCCTCACAGCCTCCTTCATAGCCTCCTCACAGCCTCCTCACAGCCTCCCTCACAGCCTCCCTCACAGCCTCCTTCACAGCCTCCCTCCACAGCCTCCCCCACAGCCTCCCTCACAGCCTCCTTCATAGCCTCCCTCACAGCCTCCTTCACAGCCTCCCTCACAGCCTCCCTCACAGCCTCCCTCACAGCCTCCCCCACAGCCTCCAGCAAAACTTACCATTGAGCTGTGGATGTGGAGCAGGGGTGCCGGAGCCCGGAGGGCACATCTGCAGGACGCTGCCTGCGGGGAGTAGCTGCGGGCCTGCGGCAGCTAGCGGTGGGCGCCGCCATGTTCTTTGTGGCCGGCGCCCACTAACAGTACAGCCGCTCGGTGGAAGCTGAGACTTCAACAAAATGGCCGCGGCTAATTGGAGACCGCGGCCATTGTGTAGAGGTCTCAACCTCTATTGACCGGCTGTACAGTTAGTGGGCGCCAGCCACAAAGAACATGGCGGCGCCCACCGCTAGCTAGCTGCCGCAGCTTCTCCTCGCCAGGGCCGGGCGGCGGTCGATCGCCTAGCTGTCGTCCCGGCCCTAGCGGGCCGGATGAGATAACGTGGCGGGCCGGATCCGGCCCGGGGGCCGGACGTTCCCCACCACTGCCTTAGGGCAAGATGCAGATACCAGAGCCCAGGAACTCACTGTAACTGCTAGAAAGAGGAGTACACCATGTCCATCAGTCTTCCTGCTGCGGAGATGTCGGCGCTGTGATGAACACTACACATTGGTTCTGGAGAACATCTCTTCTAGACCATTTAGAGTTGAATAATCCTGACACTAACATGTGCATATTATTAGCCTAGACTTGTAATATGATAAGGAAGAAAAACTTTTGAAAAGGATTAGGCTGGCTTCACACTTGCAGATGCATCTGCAGCGTTTTGCAGATGCATCTGCAAGTATCAGCATGCAGACCGCGGCCGCTATGTTTATAATGGGGCGCACCGCGGTCTGAAAGCACTCATTCATTCCTATATGTGAACTGTCCGCAGGCGGATGCCTGCTTACAGATCACACACTCCCGCCCGCACCATGGACGCGAGATGTCGCGTCCATGGTGCGGGCGGGAGTGTGTGATCTGTAAGTAGGCATCCGCCTGCGGACAGTTCACATATAGGAATGAATGAGTGCTTTCAGACCGCGGTGCGCCCCATTATAAACATAGCGGCCGCGGTCTGCATGCTGATACTTGCAGATGCATCTGCAAAACGCTGCAGATGCATCTGCAAGTGTGAAGGCAGCCTTACACAGTGGTGGCAGCGGGTCATTCAGAATACTCTGAAAGTGTGTTGACAACAGAACAAAGCTTTAATTAGCAATAAACAGGTACAGATAAGATATACATATTCCTGATTCCACAAAGCCTATGATAAATGTCTCTGTGCAGCGGTCCGGCTTCCAGGAATAATTAAGTCAGAATTCTTTATTAATCTCAGTACATCCCATACAAATTGATCATACAGTAGATACTGGACATACAGGCATGAAATGCAGGCAGCAGGGCGCTGCACAGACAACGTGTTTCAGACTGAGTGTCCTTTGTCAAGCCTCCAATGTGTGCGAAAACCAAATGCTTTATGGCCACTTTACACGTCCCAACATCGTTTCGATATTGTATACAACGGCACGGGAGCGCACACTTTTTTGGCTGAAATCCAAGATTGCATAGGAGATGGAGATAGGGAGATATCGGCAGGCAACACAACTGTGATGTCTACGCCCCCTTGTACGCGCAAACCATAGAACGACCATTTAACATGGGAGTGAATAGGGGAAGTTGCTCTCCAAGTCGGTGTTGGGCTGTCACACAGCACGATCCTGCCAGATCGTGCATTCAATATCGGGCAGTTGGAGAGCCTGCACAATTCCCCAACGATATTGTTTTAACATCGTTCTTGCATCGAATTGGTCATTTACACCACACAACGCACGAACTATATTGCACAACGCACAACCACGTGACTTTTTATCGAAGTTGGACGACGATATCGAGACGTGTAAAGTGGCCATCATAGCGGTGGGTGAGTTGAAGCACAATCCGTGCAATTGACATCAGATGCTGATATGAAACCACCCATCACAAGAAAGCTAACAAAAGGTATATAGAAGGGCACAATGGAAGAATGATAATAATGAAAACAACATACACACAAAATTCAAAACATAAAATAAAATAAACTAGATCAGGATCAGAAAGGAAAAAATTACATGATCATACATGAAAATAAAATTATATAATAATGAATACAGTGAAAAATAAAATTGCATGTAAAAATTAATAATGAAACATAACATTGTGGCGTAAATTGAGACCAGAAGGAAATCTGATACCAAACATGAATATCCAATACGTTTCTCTTGTGAGCAGCTGTATTGCTAATAAAAAATATGGATATCTTATAGCCTACATTATGTAACATATTTTTTATATGCTTTGATAAAGTGTGGTCAACAGACCAAGGGTGGAATGTATTGCAAATATGAAATATGGTTGTCTGAATCCAAGCACTATATATTGCAATATATTGCAGTGTATTGATATACTTTAATATTGAGAAACTAGTTCATTCAAATGAACTGTCTTGGCTGTCTGCCATCCACAAAGTGAGTGTTTGCTCTGGGTTAATACAGTAAGACAATGTTAATTGTTCAGTGGTCTTTGAAGCTGTGTGTTTCAAGGATTCATTATCCTAATTTGTACCTAAGTGACCACTGTGATATTTGTTTTGACAAACAGTGGTATTGGAACCAAAATCCTGGTTCAAATAGTGTATGTATATGTATGCATTATGTTCCATGAGAAATACACAGATCGATTGTGTAGAATAATGTTTGTAAGTAAACTTCTCGAGATAACAGAACTTGGCCAATTCCGTTTTATCGACAAGTCAAAGCTTATAAACATTAACCAGGCCATTGTTTAAGCCTTATAAAAGTCGCTGGAATCATGATACAGACAGAAGCATTTTTGGTGGTGACTTCTCAGGACTTCTCTGTCAGTTGGACAGATGATGCTCATAAGCTCCTTGATGAATACAGTGTTGTGTTTTCCCACTGAGCTCTCCTGTCTTCATCGTGCTTCTCCGATTGATGTTACAAGACAAGATGATGTGCAACTCCGTGGTGATGTGATGTAAGTAAATGTATAACCTTTATGTGTTGATTATACAAACAGTGTATGCAATATCCTAATGTTTTTATAGTTTTGTATTCAAAATCTTTATGTGCTGATTATACAAATAGTGTATGCAATATCATACTGTTGTTTTTATAGTATTGTATTCTAAATTAGCCTTTTTAATAAAATTACTTGATTACCTTCTTTAAAGTCGTATCCGAGCCTGTTTGCGAAACAATTGGCAAAACATTTGGCGTAGTCGGCCGGATACGCGGAAGGACTCAGTAATTTATATACCGTATATACTCGTGTATAAGCCGAGTTTTTCAGCCCAAAAATTGGGCTGAAAAGTCCCCCCTCGGCTTATACACGGGTCATACGGTATGCTGTGGGGGGGGGCTGTGACCGGGGGCTGGAGGAGGCAGGAGGGGGCCGCGGTGACCGCAGGCGGTCACGTGGGGCCGCCTCATTAGTGCAATGAATATGCACGGCATCCCCCGTCCATCAGCGGCGGGGGGATGCCGTGCATATTGCACTACACAGCCCCCCTCCTTAATATGGGTCCCCCAGTAGTAATAAACAGCCCCCCCTCCTTATCACGTCCCCCCCAGGCTGCGGCAGCTGTGAAAATAACAAACACTTTATACATCACCTTCCGGCGCAGCTCTCCGCTCCTCCGGTCCTCTGCCCTCCGCTCGCCGCTTCTTCTTCCTTGATGTGCCGGTGTCATGTGACCGGGCGCAGGAGATTACGTCATTTCCTGCGCGCGGTCACAGAAGTCGGCACATCAAGGAAGAAGAAGCCGGCGAGCGGAGGGCAGAGGACCGGAGGAGCGGAGAGCTGCGCCGGAAGGTGATGTATAAAGTGTTTGTTATTTTCACAGCTGCCGCAGCCTGGGGGGGACGTGATAAGGAGGGGGTGCTGTTTATTACTACTGGGGCTGCTGATACTACACTGGGGCTGCAATACCACTGGGGCTGCTGTATATAGGGGCTGCAATACCACTGGGGCTGCAATACCACTGGGGCTGCTGTATATAGGGGCTGCTGTATACACCACTGGGGCTGCAATACCACTGGGGCTGCTGTATATAGGGGCTGCTGTATACACCACTGGGGCTGCAATACCACTGGGGCTGCTGTATATAGGGGCTGCAATACCACTGGGGCTGCAATACCACTGGGGCTGCTGTATATAGGGGCTGCTGTATACACCACTGGGGCTGCAATACCACTGGGGCTGCTGTATACAGGGGCTGCAATACCACTGGGGCTGCAATACCACTGGGGCTGCTGTATATAGGGGCTGCTGTATACACCACTGGGGCTGCAATACCACTGGGGCTGCTGTATATAGGGGCTGCTGTATACACCACTGGGGCTGCAATACCACTGGGGCTGCTGTATACAGGGGCTGCAATACCACTGGGGCTGCAATACCACTGGGGCTGCTGTATATAGGGGCTGCTGTATACACCACTGGGGCTGCAATACCACTGGGGCTGCTGTATATAGGGCTGCTGTATACACCACTGGGGCTGCAATACCACTGGGGCTGCTGTATATAGGGGCTGCAATACCACTGGGGCTGCTGTATAGTATACCACTGGGGCTGCTGTATATCATACTGGCTGGAAGCTGGGCCTGTATACCACTGCTGGGGGCTGTATACCTGTGCTGGGGTCCACCCTCGCTTATAGCGAGTCAATAGATTTTCCCAGGTTTTGGGGGCAAAAGTAGGGGGGTCGGCTTATACACGGGTCGGCTTATACACGAGTATATACGGTGTATATATATATATAATATATATATATATATAGTGTGTGATCCTGCATAAAACATGCCTCTTTTTAGGAAAAAAGTGGTTGTAAGTGAGTCTATTGAGACTCCAGGGTGGGAGGAAACTCCATACCATATTTTGGCGACTAAGTGGTTGCACAGTGTTGGTTCAAGTGAACATTGGGACAAATGTTTGTAGGATGCTGAACCTGCTGATGTGGTAGAATGCTTGCAGAAAGTAAAAGTAGAAAAAGGGAAAGAATTGTGTGCTGTTGGTAGGCGTGGCTGGATCCTGCTATCTGCATATAAAAACTGCATGAGGAAAAGCAAAGATTGTTAACTAAAGTGCAGGAATTGGAAATGCAACTGTGTGAGGCCCAGAATGCACAGGGTCAGAATAAGTTAGAAATGGACAAATGTGTTGGAACTCAGCATGATGCAGAACAGGCTGCTGTATGGGTAAAACGGTATAAGTGCAGAAAGAAGAGGGGAAAGGTGAACAAGAGGAAAGCATTGGCCATAGCCAAAGCAGAAATGGAGTGGAACACAGATAGTGGGATGCACAGGAGTCAACAGATCAGTGGGATGATGATGCACAGGAGTCAACTGACTCCAAAACTGTCACTGACTCAGAACAGGGAGATGATCATTTTAATGGGGAGATGGAAATGGATCCTCTTATTAACCCATTAAAAGATCATCATATGTGCCAGAGACAGGTTGTAGAGACAGCTACAGGGAATGATGTAGAAGATTGCAGTGTGTCTAAAACGGTCACTGGCGTAGAACAGAGGGATGATCATTTTAATGGGGAGATGGAAATGGATCCTCTTATTAACCCATTAAAAGATCATCATATATGCCAGAGACAGGTTGTAGAGACAGCTACAGGGAATGAGGTAGACGATTGTAGTGTGTCTAATACAACGTACCTTAAGTAGGAGAAATACTAGGGGTAACGAGGTCCTGGCAATGTATAGATTCAGGTGATCTGATGATCGCATGTTGTTCTGTAGTGATTATCTGGAATTGTATAGAAATATTTACAATCATCCAGATATGTCTCAGGATGATGCCATTTTCTATTTTCAATGGCAAATCATTGTAACGTGGATTATGCCACAAGGGTGTCTCTAAGAAATACCAGTTCATATGAAAGATTTGTAAAACTATTAAGTGACTGGTGTCATGAGTCAAAAGAGCAAGATGTAGTATCAGAGAATGTGTCTGCTGTGTACAAGGCCTAGGTATTGCTTTAGATGTGGGAAGATGGGCCACATTAAACGTTATTGTAATACCGAACTAAAGAGCCATTGATTGCACCAGAATATTGATAGTATTGAGAATGAGGAAGAACTTGCCATTAACAATACTGAATTTACAGACACAGGTAAAAAAGCCGACTGTGCTACAACTGCACAAAAGTCGCAAGTAATGCAGATCCCAAGTGTTGATAAAGGTGAGACTGAGAAAGAGCAGAATGTGTCATATTGTAGACCCCAAAAAGACTATGCTAACGGTCCTGTGCTCTGTCTATGGGGCTGGATCATTGTACATTGGTCACCAGTCATCATTCCTGTGTTATGTATTAAAACAATACAATGTGTCCAGTGAGCTTGTTTTGTTTTCCCTTCTGTTGTTTTTGTCTATCTATATGTGGATAATCTATTAGCATATGGATAACAGCTAGGATAAGGACAAAGTGCAGTATTTGACTTGTATTTTAACTTTTTCTTTGTGCTTCTTTTCAGACTGGACAAACCAGTTTTTCAGAGGAATCAGATTCAATGTATTTAGTTATATATATAAGACATGTGGGTTGGACAATGAGCTCAAAGTTAAAAAGTTAAAATAATTGTTTGCAAACAATTAAATACCGTATATACTCGCGTATAAGCCGAGTTTTTCAGCCCAAAAATTGGGCTGAAAAGTGCCTCCCTCGGCTTATACCGAGTCATACAGCAGGCCGCCCGCCCGCCACCCCCATCAGTATACAGGCGCCCCCCCTCAGTATCCAGGGCGTTCCCCCCTTGCTGCCGCAAACCTGTAAAGTAAGATCATTATACTTATCACTGTCCTGTCGCCGCCGTCCCCCTCTGCACCGCGCTCCTCCGGCTTCATCCGTCTTCTTCTGGCTTCCTCCTCTGGTGGGAGCAGGCAATGACGTCATTGTCTGTGCGCCAGAGGAGGAAGCCGGAAGCCGGAAGAAGCCGGATGAAGCCGGAGGAGCGCGGTGCAGAGCGGGGACGGCGGCGACAGGACAGTGATAAGTATAATGATCTTACTTTACAGGTTTGCAGCAGCAAGGGGGGGGGGCCTGGATACTGATGGGGGGCGCCTGTATACTGATGTGGGTGGCGGGCGGGCTGCTGCTGTATACCTCTGGGGATGCTGCTATATATACCTCTGGGGCTGCTGCTATATATAACGGTACCTCTGGGGCTGCTGCTGTATATACCTGAGGCTGCTGCTATATATACCTCTGGGGCTGCTGCTATATATACCTCTGGGGCTGCTGCTATATATACCTCTGGGGCTGCTGCTGTATATACCTTGGGGCTGCTGCAGTATATACCACTGGGGCTGCTGCTGTATATACCTCTGGGGCTGCTGCTGTATATACCTCTGAGGCTGCTGCTGTATATACCTCTGAGGCTGCTGCTGTATATACCTCTGGGGCTGCTGCTGTATATACCACTGGGGCTGCTGCTGTATATACCACTGGGGCTGCTGCTGTAACACTGCTGGGGCCTGTATATACCACTGGGGAGGCTGCTGTATACCACACTGCTGGGGGCTGTATACCTGTGCTGGGGTCCACCCTCGGCTTATACACAAGTCAATAAGTTTTCCCAGGTTTTGGGGGCAAAAGTAGGGGGGGGTCGGCTTATACACGGGTCGGCTTATACACGAGTATATACGGTAAGTAATCATCCTATTGTGATGAACCTAAAAGTTGTGGTTTAGTTTTATGTATGGTCTTAATCTTTATTTTCAATCAGGAACACAATAGGTTTGTAAACCCCATTTGTAAGTGCATCTTGATCATTTACGTTTGATATTTCAATGATTTGAGGTAATGTGATGAATCAGAATTATCCATGAGAAATGTATGAATATTGACTAATATTACATGTCAATAATACAGAAAGAAGATAGAATAGCTCAGTCAGTGTATTTGGTTGAATCAATTGTGTGTGTGTCCTGAATCTGCTCAAGTCATTTCTCAAGTAGCAGTCAGAGTGATCTCAGACAATAATATGTGTTTTTATTTCCCTTTAGATCAAAATCTGATCTGTAAGTGTTGCATTGTTGCTGTCCCCATGTGCGACTGCTGTTAAGAGCCGAGCAATCTTCAGACAGTAAACAGATCTCAACTATGGAGAATGTGGACTTCTGAAAACCAAGCAGAATCTATGAATTTACTTGGCTCATTTGATGAACACTAGCCATTTTTGAATGGCAAAGACGATCACTGCTACCAATATATATATTAGAAACTTGTATGGTGGTATATCCAAGAAGATGTGACTCAAAGTGTGAACTGTACTGAAGAAAATTTCTAATGGGAGAAATGATTAATAGAAGGATTCCAGTTATTATGCCAGCTGATCCATGCTGTCAGTGGACTTGTGACAGACATAAAAGAGGCAGAAGCCAACATTTAAATATGTTGAATCAGACTGGGGATTGGGAGAGGGCGATTATATGTGGCTCCAGTTTAGATAAAAAGTGTAAAAGTATGAGGACGGACAAACATATGATGTGTAACAGTATAGTGATCTCTCCATCATTTACAGAACATTTAAGATTGCCTAGAGGTTGGATGATTTCCTTTGGAAGTATCACTTTTAGTTATATTCCAAATAATATAACTAGTGGGCCATGTGTTAGCTCTAGGTTAACTTTAATTATGTCTTTATTCCCAGCTCATAAAACTTCCCATATAAAGCGGGAATTTTATACCTTTTGCAAAAACTGCAATTATGATGTAGTATTATTAACTGATGATATAATAAGAGGCATTTTTGCTATGCATGCATTGGATTGTTGTGGTTGGATAAATAATTATTTATCCAACCATGTGTGGCTATATGATATCCAAGGGTAGAATATATTGCTAATAAAAAATATGGATATCCTATAGCCTACATTATGTAACATATTGTTTATATGCTTTGATAAAGTGTGGTCAACAGAAAGGGTGGAATGTATTGCAAATATGAAATATGGTTGTCTGAATCCAAGCACTATATATTGCAGTGTATTGATATACTTTAATATTGAGAAACTAGTTCATTCAAATGAACTGTCTTGGCTGTCTGCCATCCACAAAGTGAGTGTTTGCTCTGTGTTGATACAGTAAGACAATGTTAATTGTTCAGTGGTCTTTGAAGCTGTGTGTTTCAAGGATTCATTATCCTAATTTGTACACAAGTGACCACTGTGATATTTGCTTTGACAAACATTGGTATTGGAACCAAAATCCTGGTTCAAATAGTGCCACGTGACTTTTTATCGAAGTTGGACGACGATATCGAGACGTGTAAAGTGGCCATCATAGCGGTGGGTGAGTTGAAGCACAATCCGTGCAATCGACATCAGATGCTGATATGAAACCACCCATCACAAGAAAGCTAACAAAAGGTATATAGAAGGGCACAATGGAAGAATGATAATAATGAAAACAACATACACACAAAATTCAAAACATAAAATAAAATAAACTAGATCAGGATCAGAAAGGAAAAAATTACATGATCATACATGAAAATAAAATTATATAATAATGAATACATTGAAAAATAAAATTGCATGTAAAAATTAATAATGAAACATAACATTGTGGCGTAAATTGAGACCAGAAGGAAATCTGATACCAAACATGAATATCCAATACGTTTCTCTTGTGAGCAGCTGTATTGCTAATAAAAAATATGGATATCTTATAGCCTACATTATGTAACATATTGTTTATATGCTTTGATAAAGTGTGGTCAACAGACCAAGGGTGGAATGTTTTGCAAATATGAAATATGGTTGTCTGAATCCAAGCACTGTATATTGCAATATATTGCAGTGTATTGATATACTTTAATATTGAGAAACTAGTTCATTCAAATTAACTGTCTTGGCTGTCTGCCATCCACAAAGTGAGTGTTTGCTCTGGGTTAATACAGTAAGACAATGTTAATTGTTCAGTGGTCTTTGAAGCTGTGTGTTTCAAGGATTCATTATCCTAATTTGTACCTAAGTGACCACTGTGATATTTGCTTTGACAAACAGTGGTATTGGAACCAAAATCCTGGTTCAAATAGTGTATGTATATGTATGCATTATGTTCCATGAGAAATACACAGATCGATTTTGTAGAATAATGTTTGTAAGTAAACTTCTCGAGATAACAGAACTTGGCCAATTCCGTTTTATCGACAAGTCAAAGCTTATAAACATTAACCAGGCCATTGTTTAAGCCTTATAAAAGTCGCTGGAATCATGATACAGACAGAAGCATTTTTGGTGGTGACTTCTAAGGACTTCTCTGTCAGTTGGACAGATGATGCTCATAAGCTCCTTGATGAAGAAGTCATTTTGTGTACCTGTATTCGGGACTTCTGCAGGAGTTCTTATAAGCTCCTTGATGAAGAAGTCATTTTGTGTACCTGAATACAATGTTGTGTTTTCCCACTGAGCTCTGTTTGTCAAAACAATTGGCAATACAGCAGCTGAAGTTTAATGTCCCCACCTCTTGCTGATGTTTTTAATTACTCTATACCAAAAACATTCATGCCGCTAATGCTACCATTGTGCACTGTAGCAAAATGTTTCGATGTCGCTGAGGCATTTCTGCTTCCAATATTTGATGGAGAATTGTAATTAAGGGTATCACGGAGATGCTCATTGATTCGTATTTTTAATTTACGTGTTGCGCAACCAATATAACACAGGTTGCAAATAGAGCATTTGATACAATAAACATGATTTTGAGAATTACAATTCATAAATTGTTTTATAGGGAACGATTCAGAGTGGTTATAGTTCCAAAACTGTAAAATGCAGCCATGACTGCTGTTTCTTACTAGGATCAAAGAAACTTGGTGAAAGCGTATGTGCCAAAGAAGGGGCTCGTTTAGCGACAATATTACGCCCTGATGACAATATATCGGCTAATATTGGATCTTCATTTAAAATAGAAAGATTTCTGTTGATAATCTGTTTTACCTTACCTTGTGTGTATGTTGTTTTCATTATCATCATTGTTCCATTGTGCCCTTCTATATACCTTTTGCTAGCTTTCTTGTGATGGGTGGTTTCATATTAACATCTGATGTAGATTGCACTGATTGTGCTTCAGCTCACCCACCGCTATAAAGCATTTGGTCTTAGTGCACATTGGAGACTGGACAAAGGACACCTTAGTCTGAAACGCGTTGCCTGTGCAGCGCTCTGCTCCCTGTATTTCATGCCTGTATGTCCATTACCTATGTGCAGTTTGTATGGGATGTACTGAGAAGATTAATAAAGAATTCTGATTGAATTATTCCTGGAAGCTGGACCGCATTTCTTGTACAGACACATGGTCTTTCCTGTGTCTGAGCCTCTAGGATTGTTTTTTTTTTGTATCTAACTTTATAGACAATACACACACCTAGCAACAGAACACTTACATATACAGGAATGGAGTTGTTGCACTAAACATATTCCAACACAGCCATTCTAAAACTGATCTTTCAAAGTAAGAACAGGTCTAAAGCCGCCCATACACATAAGACTAATCCACCAATATCAATGGGTTTAGTTGGTAGGCTTTAGTGTATGGGAGCTCTGGACCCACTCAACAACTACTTATCCTGTGAGTCCCATTGCAGTTCTGAACTCCTCAAACTTGGCTCCTGGAAATGGTTTTGCTATACCATCAGCTAACATCTTCTCAGACTCAAAATAAACAAACTCTAACACACAACATTCCACCAAGTCACGTAAGTGGTGATGTTTAACTTCAATATGCTTTGTACTTGCACTAATTTTTTAACTGCTGTCAAGTTTAATACATCCTTGGTTGTCCTCATATACAAAAGTGCCCCCACTGCTTGTCTGTAATTCTCATTTCTGGAGTTTTAACCTTAGGCTTCTGAGAGTTCTTTTTCCTTGTGGTAGCTCCGTAAGCTCCCATGTCTGGAGTTGGTGAAGGGACGCCATCTCCTCATTAGCGGCATTTATCCTCTTCTGCTTCTCGTGGACAGGCAGTTTTTGCATCTCTTGCAATGACTGTGGCTTTGGTTCAGGAAGTGTTCTGACCATATAATAAAGGCTTCTAGCTGGGATATCTTTGTTTGGTCTTTCTGATCTCCTAACTCGAGGTTGACTTGATTCTTCTGTTTCTTCCTTGGTGGCTTCAGAGCTTATCCACACTTCAGTGTTTTCCTTTTCAGTGTCTGGGTTTGGTGATTGAGATTCTTGTTCTTGTATCTTGGCTTAAATAACTGGTGTAATTTCATGGAATTTGAGTGAAACAGGTCTCAGCAATCACTTCGTCTGTGCTGATTGTTACTGTGTTGGTCTCTGGGTGCAGGATTCTGTATCCTTTTTAAGTTTCATTATAGCCCACCAAGACTCCTTGCTTTGCATGTGATTCCCACTTGGAACGTTTTTCTTTGGGAGCATACACAAATGTTTTGCTTCCAAATATACTGAGGTGCTTCAGGTTAGGCTTCTCGCAGTTCCATAGCTCATATGGAGTTTTATTTGTGGCTTTACCTGGCAGTCTGTTTTGAAGATAGCAAGCTGTCATGATGGCGTCTCCCCAATACGTTGTAGGTAGATTGTGAAAATGGAAGAAGTATGTTTGATGCCAGAGAGTGCAGTTCTTTCTCTCTGCAATGCCATTCTGTTCTGGGTTGTATGGAATGGTAGTCTGGAACACGATTCCATTCTTTTTTAAAATGGTTTGTACCTTACCACTTGTATATTCAGTCCCATTATCTGCACGCAGGGCTTTTGGCATTCCTCCAAATTTGTTTAAAGGCCACTTCGCACACACTGATATCTGAGTCCAATATCTGAACAGATCTCTGGTTGCAGTGAAATCATGGATACATTGCTCCATGTTGTACACAGCCACAAAGTGGAGCAATGTATCCATAATTTCACTGCAACCAGAGATCTGTTCAGATATTGGACTCATATCTGTGTGCGTGACGTGGCCTTAACACTACGGCAAGATATTCTTCAAGTTTCTGTGGAACAAGCAGGTAGGCAACTGTATATCAGGAGTAGTCATCAATTAATGTGAGGAAATAGGTCTTCTTGCTTGGCGTTTGAACAGTCATTGGACCGCAAACATCTGTGTGTATCAAATCCAGTGGCTGTGCAGATCTAGTGCTGCTTACTTTCGGAAAGAATTTTCTGGACATTTTCCCTTTAAGACAGCTAGTGCACTTCATCATTTGACTATATTTCTTGATTTCCACACCATTTACAAGTTGAACTAGTTTCCTTACTGCTTCTGGGTCTCTGTGCCCAAGATGTCTGTGCCATACATGGATACAGTTCTTATGCAGATCTTGTCTAGCACTGTACACTGTTTCTTTGCATTTTAGCTGATAAAGTTCATTTTGGATTTTTCCTTCTGCAAGAGTGTGACCCTTCTTTGATATAATGTAGCTGTTGTCTTTAAAAGTAACTACATTGCCTATTTGCATAAGCTTCTTTACTGAGAGAAGATTGCTTTCAAGACTGGGAACATAAAAAATATCCTTTCCTGGGATCTTTCTGCTTTGTGCTGAGAAAACTAGACAGTGGAGGTAGCCGTCTCCTACTCCTTCTGAAGTCATGTAGTGACCATTAGCTAAGATGACCTTTTCTGACTTGCTTTCATCAAGGTCAGTGAAGAAATCCTTATTTGTCATATGGCTTCTAGCACCAGAGTCTATACACCATATATGCTTTGCAGATGTGCCTGTACTGGTATTAAATGCAGCTTCAACACATGCAGATTTTTCCTTTACAGCTGTTTTCACTTTTTGACCACTGTTCTGCTTTTTAAGCTGACTCATTCTTGATTTCCAAATTCTGCAGTCTGCTTTAAGGTAACTGGACTTTTTACAGACAAAACATTCACAAGACGCCCTTAGATTGCTCTTATTTTTAGGCAAGTCCTTTGTTATTAATGCTGTTTTTGCTCTGGATTCATTACTACTGCTTACATTATGCACTTTTTTGCTTGAATTCATCTACAAGCTTGCCTTTGAAATATTCTAGTGTGAGCTCATCATCTGGCCGTGCATCTAGTGCAGTGACAAGTGTGTCATAACTTTCTGGAAGACCACTTAATAGTAGTGCAGCAACATGAAAGTCTTCAATTTATTCTCCTATACCCCTGAGATGCTCCACAATCTCTAAGGTGTTTCTTATATAGTCCTGCATATTCTGGCCATCACTTAGCTTAGACTGGTACAGCTTTCTCATGAGATAAAGCTTAGTGCTGAGATTTGATCTTTCATGCACTTTCTGGAACTCATCCCACATCGCCTTTGCAGTTGTACACTTGCATATATGAACAATCTGATCATCATCTACACTGAGGGAGATAATACTTTGTGCTTTCTGATTCTTCTCTAGCATCTGGTAATGGATGAGGCACTTATTCCTGCGTATAATTCCATGTTCCATCTTCACTTTGAATTTCCAGGATTGATAATTCTGATTGGTGAGACTTTGCACTGAAAACTTGCAGTGATCCCTGCTTGTGGATATCTCTGTTGCGCTGTGCTGCTTTTGCTTCGGACTTTTGTTGCTGTATTACTCTTCTGTGTCACTACTGGTGTTCTGTGTCACACTGAGGTTCTATGTGACGCTGGACCCATAACCTGTTGGTAGTGGATCATTTAGAATACTCTGAAAGCGTGTTGACAACAGAACAGAGCTTTAATTAGCAATAAACAGGTACAGATATGATAGGCTTTGTGGAATCAGGAATATACATATCTTTAAGTTTCTCTGTGCAGCATCATCAGGCTGCTTCTCCTCTCATGCACAGACACAGGAAACTGGGTACAGTCACATGGTCTTTCCTGTGTGTGAGTCTCTGGGAGTGTTTTTTTTATATAACTTTAGGCAATACACAAACCTAGCAATAGAACAATTACATACACAGGAATGGAGTTGTTGCACTAAACATATTCCAACACACAGCTATTCTAAAACTGATTTTTCAAAGTAAGAACAGGTCTAAAGTCACCCATACACATTAGGGCCGCTTTACACACACAGATATCTGTGACCAACTTCTGAACAGATCTCTGGTTGCAGTGAAATCATGGACACATAGTTCCATTTGTACACAGCCACAAAATGGAGCAATGTGTCCATGATTTCACTGCAACCAGAGATCTGTTCAGAAGTTGGTCACAGATATCTGTGAGTGTAAAGCGGCCCTTAGACTAATCCACTAATCTCAATGTGTTTGGTTGACAGGCTATTGTGTATGGGAGCTCTGGACAATTGATTGTTCGGAAAATATCGAGCTGGTACACCTGATTTTAGAAAGGGACAGGGACAATACATTTCTCTCACGGCACCCTGGGTGAACCTGGTGGAGGGTTTGACAGTCGCAACCTGGAACATCACACATCCTACCCACACCAAGAATAGCGGGCCCAACTTCCATCAGGGTTTCCGTATCGTTGTATTCCCAGTTTGTTTCCTCTCCTGAATTGTCCTCCCCATCACTCTCAAGCTGGGATCTGTGCAGCAGCGCATCGGCTTAGTGGCAACACGCTCATCTGTTTCAGTCATAAACCCCACACTGCAGCAGAAATGTTGCTAGGAATAAAAGAATAGACCGATCAGTGGATCTCCCCGCTGAATCTCCAACCTGGTTTGATCATGTGCGATAATGGGCGTAACCTGGTGCGGCTTTAAAGTTTGGCAAGCTGGTACATGCGCCATGCATGGCTCTCGTACTGAACTTAGTTGTAAAGTGATTTCTGAAAACATACCCTGACTTGCCATACCTACTTGAGAAGGTGTAACATATTAGCGCCCATTTACAAAAGTCCTCTACTGCTTTTGACAGTCTTTCAGCACTGCAAAAGTGCTTGAATTTGCCTAGTCACCATCTCATTTGCGATCTACTGACATGCTGGAACTCTACAAATCATATGTTGGCAAAGATTAGTGAGCAGTAGAGGGCAGTAGCTGAATACCAGCATCAACATGCCCGTCAGACTAGCAATCAGTCACCAAACATAACTTTCAAGTGGGTGTGGATCGCTGACATTTGTGAGGTTCTTGAAAACTTTGAATACTGTACAAAGGTTGTGAACGGTGATTAGGTTATTATGAGCATAACCATCCTGCTGCCCTGTCTCTTGAAACGCTCAATAGAGAATCTGAAAGAGGAAGCATTGACTGCCCGGCAGGTGGCTATGGAGCAAGATTTTCCAATGGGTGATACTACCCAGCCCGCCAAGATTCTCAACTAATATTGGGAGATGATGAGGAAGAGGAGAAGTAGGATGACGAGGAACATTACTTGCTTTTCTGTGCTACCGACGGGACTCCCAACCCCAGTTCTGTGTCTATCTAGCATGGATGGCCTGTAGAGGAGGTGGAGGAGGGGGCAAGGCAGCGTGAGGAGGAGAGGATGGTTACTATTTATTCTGGTGGGGACAAAGAACCTTTGGCTGTTTGTAGTTTGCCAAACATGGCACAATTCATGTCTTTTCCAAGACCCTCGCGTGATACACATTTTGGCCACCAACGAATACTGTTTTTTCACCATTTTCAACCCACGGTACATGGTGAAATTTCCTTCTCTCACAGTTTGTCCCTGTAGTAATTAATGACCTTGCTGTAGTCCCCTATTGAAACAAATAGGTTCAGACCTTAACCCTATGTTCAATTTTCCATCCCACAGATATGTTCCCTCCACAATTTACCATTCTGTAACTGAATTTTATTTTGTTTAAAGGGAATTTGTCACAATTTAATTTTTAAGTCTTTGTAGTTTTGCTAAAACAATGTTTTAGAAAAGTATAAAGTGAAATTGTGAAAAAATTCACAAAAGAAAATTCTTCAATGGTTGCAATGTGCAACAGAGACTGTTTTTCATATACTAGAATAGGCTCCACATTGGCTTCCATATACCGTATTTTTCGCACTATAAGGCTCACCGGATTATAAGGCGCACCCTCAAAAAATGACTTTTAAGCCGTCTTGGTCCATATATAAGGCGCACCGGATTATAAGGCGCACCATATTACCATAAAAAAAAAAAAAAGCTCAGACTCCAGTATCCCTGTGTAGCCTCCCATCACCCTCCAGCATCCCTCTGTAGCCTTCCATCACCCTCCAGCATCCCTCTGTAGCCTCCCATCACCCTCCAGCATCCCTCTGTAGCCTTCCATCACCCTCCAGCATCCCTCTGTAGCCTCCCATCACCCTCCAGCATCCCTCTGTAGCCTTCCATCACCCTCCAGCATCCCTCTGTAGCCTCCCATCACCCTCCAGCATCCCTCTGTAGCCTTCCATCACCCTCCAGCATCCCTCTGTAGCCTCCCATCACCCTCCAGCATCCCTCTGTAGCCTCCCATCACCCTCCAGCATCCCTCTGTAGCACCCCACCACCCTCCAGTATCCCTGTGTAGCCTCCCATTACCCTCCAGCACCCCACACAGTCAGACACACACACACACACTCAGACACACACACATACACACTCAGACACACACACACACACATACACGCTCAGACACACACACACACAAACTGATTTTTAATTTTTATACTGGTACTTTGGCTTACTGTACTGTGTGGCAAGGCACTCTCAGCGCTGGAGCCCTCAGCAAATCACAGCGTTGGAGCCCACAGCCAATCACAGCACTGGAGCCCACAGCCAACCACAGCACTGGAGCCCACAGCCAATCACAGTGCTGGAGCCCTCAGCCAATCAGAGGCTATGGGCTGACGTCAGCTGGCCTCGGATTGGCTCAAGGCTCCTGGGCGGAGCTGTGATTGGCTGATGGGCTCCTGGGCTGTGAGCGCGCGCAAAACAGCGGCGGCACCGGACACCGGACAGCGGGGACGGCGGCTGGTGATCGCGTCCCGCACGTGATGAGAGGCAGGCACCGGCACCAGCACACCAGCATGGATGGCGGGGACGGCGGCTGGTGATCGCGTCCCCGCACGTGATGCGAGGCAGGCACCGGCACCAGCATGGATGGCGGGGACAGCGGCTGGTGATCGCGCCCCTGCACAGAGATGCCAGGCAGGCACCGGACAAAGGGGGATGGCGGCACAAAGGTATGCCTTATTTTCTGGGGGGTGCCAAATATTTGCAGGCAAATGGCACCCCCTTAGCACTCTGGGAAAAATCCGTATATAAGGCGCACTGCACTATAAGGCGCACCTATGATTTCTGGGAAAATCTTAGTCTTTTAGGTGCGCCTTATAGTGCGGAAAATACGGTAGTATAATGGATAAACATTCCTTTCCATATAATATAATGGCCCCACATTGCCTTCCATGTAGTGTAATGGGCTCCACATTGCCTTCCATGTATTGTAATGGGCCCCACATTGCCTTCCATATAATATAATAGGCCCCTGATTGCCTTCCAAATAGTATAATGAACCCCACATTACCTTTAATATAGTATAATGAGCCACACATTGCCTTCCATATAATATAATGGGCCCCACAATGCCTTTCATGTAGAATATGGAGCCCACATTGCTTTCTATATAATGGGCCTGATTGCCTTCCAAATAGTATAATGAACCCCATATTGCCTTCAATATAGTATAATGGGCCACACATTGCCTTCCATGTAGAATAATGTCCACGCATTGCCTTCCATATAATATAATGAGCACCACATTCCCTTACATATAATATTAGGGGCTCCAAATTGCCTTCCATGTAGTGTAATGTGCCCCTAATTGCTTTCCAAATAGTATAATGGATCCCACATTGCCTTCAATACTGTATAATGCGCCCCACATTGCCTTCCATATACTTGAATGGTTGCTATGGGCAACAGACTTATTGTTGATGCTGGGAGATGTCCTGTGATGGAATGTTGTGGGTGGTGATGATGTCACTGAAAGCATTGCAATGTCATCATCCCTAGGAGGTTCCGCCCATTAGGAGCTTGTATCACATTAGCTGTATCTTGGTGCTGAGACTCTCCCTAGAGACAATGAAGATCTTCATGTTGTTTCTGTACTGTTCCCTGTTCTTCACCGTAAGTTATCAAGGGCTGCCGGTGAGTCCCAGTCTATTATTATAATGGCGGATAGTTTGTCCCTGTAGTAATTAATGACTTTGCTAGGTTCAGATCTTAACCCTATGTTCAGTTTTCCATCCCACAGATGTGTTCCCTCCACAATTTACCCGCAGACTAATCTGTAACTGAATTTTTTTTTGTTTAAAGGGAATTTGTCACAATTTAATTTTTAAGTCTTTGTAGTTTTGCTAAAAAAATGTTTTAGAAAAGTATAAAGTGAAATTGTGAAAAAATTCACAAAAGAAAATTCTTCAATGGTTGCAATGTGCAACAGAGACTGTTTTTCATATACTAGAATAGGCTCCACATTGGCTTCCATATAGTATAATGGATAAACATTCCTTTCCATATAATATAATGGCCCCACATTGCCTTCCATGTAGTGTAATGGGCTCCACATTGCCTTCCATGTAGTGTAATGGGCCCCACATTGCCTTCCATATAATATAATAGGCCCCTGATTGCCTTCCAAATAGTATAATGAACCCCACATTACCTTTAATATAGTATAATGAGCCATACATTGCCTTCCTATAATATAATGGGCCCCACAATTGCCTTTCATGTAGAATATGGAGCCCACATTGCTTTCTATATAATGGGCCTGATTGCCTTCCAAATAGTATAATGAACCCCATATTGCCTTCAATATAGTATAATGGGCCACACATTGCCTTCCATGTAGAATAATGTCCAGCATTGCCTTCCATATAATATAATGTGACACCACATTCCCTTACATATAATATTAGGGGCTCCAAATTGCCTTCCATGTAGTGTAATGTGCCCCTAATTGCTTTCCAAATAGTATAATGGATCCCACATTGCCTTCAATACTGTATAATGCGCCCCACATTGCCTTCCATATATTTGAATGGTTGCTATGGGCAACAGACTTATTGTTGATGCTGGGAGAATTCCTGTGATGGAATGGAATGTTGTGGGTGATGATTTCACTGAAAGCATTGCAATGTCATCATCCCTAGGAGGTTCCGCCCATTAGGAGCTTGTATCACATTAGCTGTATCTTGGTGCTGAGACTCTCCCTAGAGACAATGAAGATCTTCATGTTGTTTCTGTACTGTACCCTGTTCTTCACCGTAAGTTATCAAGGGCTGCCGGTGAGTCCAGTCTATTATTATAATGGCGGATAGTTTGTCTCTGTAGTAATTAATGACTTTGCTAGGTTCAGATCTTAACCCTATGTTCAGTTTTCCATCCCACAGATCTGTTCCCTCCACAATTTTCCCGCAGACTAATCTGTAATGAATTTTTTTTTGTTTAAAGGGAATTTGTCACAATTTAATTTTTAAGTCTTTGTAGTTTTGCTAAAAAAATGTTTTAGAAAAGTATAAGTGAAATTGTGAAAAAATTCACAAAAGAAATTCTTCAATGGTTGCAATGTGCAACAGAGACTGTTTTTCAATATACTAGAATAGGCTCCACATTGGCTTCCATATAGTATAATGGATAAACATTCCTTTCCATATAATATAATGGCCCCACATTGCCTTCCATGTAGTGTAATGGGCTCCACATTGCCTTCCATGTAGTGTAATGGGCCCACATTGCCTTCCACATAATATAATAGCCCCTGATTGCCTTCCAAATAGTATAATGAACCCACATTACCTTTAATATAGTATAATGAGCCACACATTGCCTTCCATATAATATAATGGGCCCCACAATGCCTTTCATGTAGAATATGGAGCCCACATTGCTTTCATATAATGGGCCTGATTGCCTTCCAAATAGTATAATGAACCCCATATTGCCTTCAATATAGTATAATGGGCCACACATTGCCTTCCATGTAGAATAATGTCACGCATTGCCTCTATAATATAATGAGCACCACATTCCCTTACATATAATATTAGGGGCTCCAAATTGCCTTCCATGTAGTGTAATGTGCCCCTAATTGCTTTCCAAATAGTATAATGGATCCCACATTGCCTTCAATACTGTATAATGCGCCCCACATTGCCTTCCATATATTTGAATGGTTGCTATGGGCAACAGACTTATTGTTGATGCTGGGAGATGTCCTGTGATGGAATGTTGTGGGTGGTGATGATGTCACTGAAAGCATTGCAATGTCATCATCCCTAGGAGGTTCCGCCCATTAGGAGCTTGTATCACATTAGCTGTATCTTGGTGCTGAGACTCTCCCTAGAGACAATGAAGATCTTCATGTTGTTTCTGTACTGTTCCCTGTTCTTCACCGTAAGTTATCAAGGGCTGCCGGTGAGTCCCAGTCTATTATTATAATGGCGGATAGTTTGTCCCTGTAGTAATTAATGACTTTGCTAGGTTCAGATCTTAACCCTATGTTCAGTTTTCCATCCCACAGATGTGTTCCCTCCACAATTTACCCGCAGACTAATCTGTAACTGAATTTTTTTTTGTTTAAAGGGAATTTGTCACAATTTAATTTTTAAGTCTTTGTAGTTTTGCTAAAAAAAATGTTTTAGAAAAGTATAAAGTGAAATTGTGAAAAAATTCACAAAAGAAAATTCTTCAATGGTTGCAATGTGCAACAGAGACTGTTTTTCATATACTAGAATAGGCTCCACATTGGCTTCCATATAGTATAATGGATAAACATTCCTTTCCATATAATATAATGGCCCCACATTGCCTTCCATGTAGTGTAATGGGCTCCACATTGCCTTCCATGTAGTGTAATGGGCCCCACATTGCCTTCCATATAATATAATAGGCCCCTGATTGCCTTCCAAATAGTATAATGAACCCCACATTACCTTTAATATAGTATAATGAGCCACATATTGCCTTCCATATAATATAATGGGCCCCACAATGCCTTTCATGTAGAATATGGAGCCCACATTGCTTTCTATATAATGGGCCTGATTGCCTTCCAAATAGTATAATGAACCCCATATTGCCTTCAATATAGTATAATGGGCCACACATTGCCTTCCATGTAGAATAATGTCCACGCATTGCCTTCCATATAATATAATGAGCACCACATTCCCTTACATATAATATTAGGGGCTCCAAATTGCCTTCCATGTAGTGTAATGTGCCCCTAATTGCTTTCCAAATAGTATAATGGATCCCACATTGCCTTCAATACTGTATAATGCGCCCCGCATTGCCTTCCATATACTTGAATGGTTGCTATGGGCAACAGACTTATTGTTGATGCTGGGAGATGTCCTGTGATGGAATGTTGTGGGTGATGATGTCACTGAAAGCATTGCAATGTCATCATCCCTAGGAGGTTCCGTCCATTAGGAGCTTGTATCACATTAGCTGTATCTTGGTGCTGAGACTCTCCCTAGAGACAATGAAGATCTTCATGTTGTTTCTGTACTGTTCCCTGTTCTTCACCGTAAGTTATCAAGGGCTGCCGGTGAGTCCCAGTCTATTATTATAATGGCGGATAGTTTGTCCCTGTAGTAATTAATGACTTTGCTAGGTTCAGATCTTAACCCTATGTTCAGTTTTCCATCCCAAAGATCTGTTACCTCCACAATTTACCCGCAGACTAATCTGTAACTGAATTTTTTTTTGTTTAAAGGGAATTTGTCACAATTTAATTTTTAAGTCTTTGTAGTTTTGCTAAAAAAAATGTTTTAGAAAAGTATAAAGTGAAATTGTGAAAAAATTCACAAAAGAAAATTCTTCAATGGTTGCAATGTGCAACAGAGACTGTTTTTCATGTACTAGAATAGGCTCCACATTGGCTTCCATATAGTATAATGGATAAACATTCCTTTCCATATAATATAATGGCCCCACATTGCCTTCCATGTAGTGTAATGGGCTCCACATTGCCTTCCATGTAGTGTAATGGGCCCCACATTGCCTTCCACATAATATAATAGGCCCCTGATTGCCTTCCAAATAGTATAATGAACCCCACATTACCTTTAATATAGTATAATGAGCCACACATTGCCTTCCATATAATATAATGGGCCCCACAATGCCTTTCATGTAGAATATGGAGCCCACATTGCTTTCTATATAATGGGCCTGATTGCCTTCCAAATAGTATAATGAACCCCATATTGCCTTCAATATAGTATAATGGGCCACACATTGCCTTCCATGTAGAATAATGTCCACGCATTGCCTTCCATATAATATAATGAGCACCACATTCCCTTACATATAATATTAGGGGCTCCAAATTGCCTTCCATGTAGTGTAATGTGCCCCTAATTGCTTTCCAAATAGTATAATGGATCCCACATTGCCCTCAATACTGTATAATGCGCCCCACATTGCCTTCCATATATTTGAATGGTTGCTATGGGCAACAGACTTATTGTTGATGCTGGGAGATGTCCTGTGATGGAATGTTGTGGGTGGTGATGATGTCACTGAAAGCATTGCAATGTCATCATCCCTAGGAGGTTCCGCCCATTAGGAGCTTGTATCACATTAGCTGTATCTTGGTGCTGAGACTCTCCCTAGAGACAATGAAGATCTTCATGTTGTTTCTGTACTGTTCCCTGTTCTTCACCGTAAGTTATCAAGGGCTGCCGGTGAGTCCCAGTCTATTATTATAATGGCGGATAGTTTGTCCCTGTAGTAATTAATGACTTTGCTAGGTTCAGATCTTAACCCTATGTTCAGTTTTCTATCCCACAGATCTGTTCCCTCCACAATTTACCCGCAGACTAATCTGTAACTGAATTTTTTTTTGTTTAAAGGGAATTTGTCACAATTTAATTTTTAAGTCTTTGTAGTTTTGCTAAAAAAATGTTTTAGAAAAGTATAAAGTGAAATTGTGAAAAAATTCACAAAAGAAAATTCTTCAATGGTTGCAATGTGCAACAGAGACTGTTTTTCATATACTAGAATAGGCTCCACATTGGCTTCCATATAGTATAATGGATAAACATTCCTTTCCATATAATATAATGGCCCCACATTGCCTTCCATGTAGTGTAATGGGCTCCACATTGCCTTCCATGTAGTGTAATGGGCCCCACATTGCCTTCCATATAATATAATGGGCCCCACATTGCCTTCCATATAATATAATAGGCCCCTGATTGCCTTCCAAATAGTATAATGAACCCCACATTACCTTTAATATAGTATAATGAGCCACACATTGCCTTCCATATAATATAATGGGCCCCACAATGCCTTTCATGTAGAATATGGAGCCCACATTGCTTTCTATATAATGGGCCTGATTGCCTTCCAAATAGTATAATGAACCCCATATTGCCTTCAATATAGTATAATGGGCCACACATTGCCTTCCATGTAGAATAATGTCCATGCATTGCCTTCCATATAATATAATGAGCACCACATTCCCTTACATATAATATTAGGGGCTCCAAATTGCCTTCCATGTAGTGTAATGTGCCCCTAATTGCTTTCCAAATAGTATAATGGATCCCACATTGCCTTCAATACTGTATAATGCGCCCCACATTGCCTTCCATATATTTGAATGGTTGCTATGGGCAACAGACTTATTGTTGATGCTGGGAGATGTCCTGTGATGGAATGGAATGTTGTGGGTGATGATGTCACTGAAAGCATTGCAATGTCATCATCCCTAGGAGGTTCCGTCCATTAGGAGCTTGTATCACATTAGCTGTATCTTGGTGCTGAGACTCTCCCTAGAGACAATGAAGATCTTCATGTTGTTTCTGTACTGTTCCCTGTTCTTCACCGTAAGTTATCAAGGGCTGCCGGTGAGTCCCAGTCTATTATTATAATGGCGGATAGTTTGTCCCTGTAGTAATTAATGACTTTGCTAGGTTCAGATCTTAACCCTATGTTCAGTTTTCCATCCCACAGATGTGTTCCCTCCACAATTTACCCGCAGACTAATCTGTAACTGAATTTTTTTTTTTTTAAAGGGAATTTGTCACAATTTAATTTTTAAGTCTTTGTAGTTTTGCTAAAAAAATGTTTTAGAAAAGTATAAAGTGAAATTGTGAAAAAATTCACAAAAGAAAATTCTTCAATGGTTGCAATGTGCAACAGAGACTGTTTTTCATATACTAGAATAGGCTCCACATTGGCTTCCATATAGTATAATGGATAAACATTCCTTTCCATATAATATAATGGCCCCACATTGCCTTCCATGTAGTGTAATGGGCTCCACATTGCCTTCCAAATAGTATAATGAACCCCACATTACCTTTAATATAGTATAATGAGCCACACATTGCCTTCCATATAATATAATGGGCCCCACAATGCCTTTCATGTAGAATATGGAGCCCACATTGCTTTCTATATAATGGGCCTGATTGCCTTCCAAATAGTATAATGAACCCCATATTGCCTTCAATATAGTATAATGGGCCACACATTGCCTTCCATGTAGAATAATGTCCACGCATTGCCTTCCATCTATTATATAATTGCCGTAGCTGACTTCCGTCGGAGCGGCGCAACTTCCGGTGGCTTGGTTAGCGAGTCCAGGTTTCTCATTTTGGACTCTGTCCGTGGCCGCAAAGCGGCCACGGCGACTCCCGAAGCAATGCCCGCGAAGCAATGCCCGTTGCAGCCTCGCGAAGCAATGCCCGCGAAGCGGGCATTGCGAGTCGCTGCCACCCAACGCTAACCAAGCCACACAGAAGCGCATACGACTGTAGTGTACACCGCTATAGTATACTACAGTCCCATGCGCCAAGCGCCAACTACTCCCAATGTTCGCTGGCGCTTAAGGGCCGACACGCGTATGCCCATGGGACTGTAGTATACCATCGCGCTGTACACCGCCGCCGAAGTCCCACTACCCTCTGCCACAAGCCCCTACCCCCTGCTGCCCTAACCCACTACCCCGCCACACCCACTACCCTCTGGTTCCTACCCCCTAAGTCCCGTCCCACTACCCTCTGCCGCAACACCCTACCCCCTGCTGCCCTAACCCACTACCCCGCTGCACCCACTACCTAACCCCTAAGCCACTACCCCGCTGCCGAAGCCCCTACCCCCTGCCACCCTAAGCTACTACCCCGCCGCACCTAACCCCTAAGCCACTACCCCGCCGCCTACCCCGCCGCCGAAGACCCTACCCCCTGCCGCCCTAAGCTAACCCCTAAGCCACTACCTCGCCGCTTACCCTGCCGCCGAAGCCTTTACCCCCTGCCGCCCTAACCTACCCCGCCGCCGAAGCCCCTACCCCCTGCCGCCCTAACCCACTACCCCGCCGCAGCCCCTACCCCCTGCCGCCCTAACCCCTAAGCCACTACCCCGCCGCCGAAGCCCCTACCCCCTGCCGCCCTAAGCCGCCCTAACCCACTACCCCACCCCGCCGCACCCACTGCCCTCTGCCGCAAGCCCCTACCCCCTGCCGTCCTAACCCACTACCCCGCCGCAGCCACCCTCTACCGCAAGCCCCTACCCCCTACCGCCCTAACCCACTACCCCGCCGCACCCACTACCTAACCCCTAAGCCACTACCCCGCCGCCGAAGCCCCTACCCCCTGCCGCCTCAAGCTACTACCCCGCCGCACCTAACCCCTAAGCCACTACCCCGCCGCCTACCCCGCCGCCGAAGACCCTACCCCCTGCTGCCCTAAGCTAACCCCTAAGCCACTACCTCGCCGCTTACCCTGCCGCCGAAGCCCCTACCCCCTGCCGCCCTAACCTACCCCGCCGCCGAAGCCCCTACCCCCTGCCGCCCTAACCCATTACCCCGCCGCAGCCCCTACCCCCTGCCGCCCTAACCCCTAAGCCACTACCCCGCCGCCGAAGCCCCTACCACCTGCCGCCCTAAGCCGCCCTAACCCACTACCCCACCCCGCCGCACCCACTACCCTCTGCCGCAAGCCCCTACCCCCTGCCGTCCTAACCCACTACCCCGCCGCAGCCACCCTCTACCCCTAAGCCACTACCTCGCCGCTTACCCTGCCGCCGAAGCCCCTACCCCCTGCCGCCCTAACCCACTACCCCGCCGCAGCCCCTACCCCGCCGCCGAAGCCCCTATTCCCCTAAGCCACTACTCCGCCGCAGCCACTACCCTCTGCCGCAAGCCCCTACCCCTGCCGCCCTAACCTACCCCGCCGCCGAAGCCCCTACCCCCTGCCGCCCTAACCCACTACCCCGCCGCAGCCCCTACCCCCTGCCGCCCTAACCCCTAAGCCACTACCCCGCCGCCGAAGCCCCTACCCCCTGCCGCTGTAAGCCGCCCTAACCCACTACCCCACCCCGGCGCACCCACTACCCTCTGCCGCAAGCCCCTACCCCCTGCCGCCCTAACCCACTACCCCGCCGCAGCCACCCTCTACCGCAAGCCCCTACCCCCTAAGCTGCACCAAACCCCCTACCCCCGAATCCGCACCTAAACCCCTACCCCCCCTGCTCCCTAAGCCCCGCCGCCTCCTAAGCTCCCGCCGCTAACACCTAAGGCCCTACACCCGAAGCCCCCGCCGTCCCCTAACCTAACGCCCCCGTCGATCACTTACATGCCTTCTTACTCATCTGATCGTCCGTCCGATCCACAATCCCTTCATCCGGCCAGCCGTCCTCTTCCTCCGGCCCCGCCGCTCTTCTCTCTTCTTTCCCCCATCTCCGGCTCTTCGTTCGGCCCCCGGGCTCTTCTGTCTTCTTTCCGCCAACTTCCATCTTCGACGTCCTCTTCACTTCTCATTAAGATACAATGGACGCAAAATCCGCCATTGTACCTCAATGAGATGTGAGCTGCTCTTCTGATTGGTCGCTCTCTAATGCCCTCAGCCAATCAGAAGAGCACCTCAGATCCCATTGGAATACATTAGCGGTGTCTCGCCGATTTTATGGCCGCCCACCTGGTTCTATTTGTCGGCCCTAAAATCGCGGACATAGCGCTAATGCATGTCTATGGCCAGTCCGCCCGATTTCGGATTGGACGCAGACCAATCAGAATTCGAGCTCACTGCCCATACACATGCATTAGCGGTGTGTCCGCGATTTTAGGGCCGACAAATAGAACCAGGTCGGCGGCCATACAATCGCCGACACACCGCTATTGTATTTCAATGCGAACGAATAAATTTAATAATAAAAAAAATAATTAAATAATATTTAAAAAATAATAAAAAAATAATTAAAAAATAATAAAAACATAATAAATAATTAAATTAAAAATAATACAAAAATAAATAAGCGGACCTGAAGGAGAACTGTGTCTCCGCCTCACTTTAAAAAATGAATAAATTTAATAATAAAAAAAATAATTAAATAATATTTAAAAAATAATAAAAAAATAATTAAAAAATAATAAAAAAATAATAAATAATTAAATTAAAAATAATACAAAAATAAATAAGCGGACCTGAAGGAGAACTGTGTCTCCGCCTCACTTAAAAAAAAAGAATAAATTTAATAATAAAAAAAATTATTAAATAATATTTAAAAAATAATAAAAAAATAATTAAAAAATAATAAAAAAATAATAAATAATTAAATGAAAATTAATACAAAAATAAATAAGCGGACCTGAAGGAGAACTGTGTCTCCGCCTCACTTAAAAAAACGAATAAATTTAATAATAAAAAAAATAATTAAATAATATTTAAAAAATAATAAAAAAATAATTAAAAAATAATAAAAAAATAATAAATAATTAAATTAAAAATAATACAAAAATAAATAAGCGGACCTGAAGGAGAACTGTGTCTCTGCCTCACTTAAAAAAACGAATAAATTTAATAATAAAAAAAATAATTAAATAATATTTAAAAAATAATAAAAAAATAATAAAAAAATAATAAATAATTAAATTAAAAATAATACAAAAATAAATAAGCGGACCTGAAGGAGAACTGTGTCTCCGCCTCACTTAAAAAAAAGAATAAATTTAATAATAAAAAAAATAATTAAATAATATTTAAAAAATAATAAAAAAATAATTAAAAAATAATAAAAAAAATTATAAATAATTAAATTAAAAATAATACAAAATATAATAAGCGGACCTGAAGGAGAACTGTGTCTCCGCCTCACTTAAAAAAACGAATAAATTTAATAATAAAAAAAATAATTAAATAATATTTAAAAAATTATAAATAAATAATTAAAAAATAATAAAAAAATAATAAATAATTAAATTAAAAATAATACAAAAATAAATAAGTGGACCTGAAGGTGAACTGTGTCTCCGCCTCACTTAAAAAAACGAATAAATTTAATAATTAAAAAAATAATTAAATAATATTTAAAAAATAATAAAAAAATAATAAAAAAATAATAAAAAAATAATAAATAATTAAATTAAAAATAATACAAAAATAAATAAGCGGACCTGAAGGAGAACTGTGTCTCCACCTCACTTAAAAAAAAGAATAAATTTAATAATAAAAAAAATAATTAAATAATATTTAAAAAATAATTAAAAAATAATTAAAAAATAATAAAAAAATAATAAATAATTAAATTAAAAATAATACAAAAATAAATAAGCGGACCTGAAGGAGAACTGTGTCTCCGCCTCACTTAAAAAAAAGAATAAATTTAATAATAAAAAAAATAATTAAATAATATTTAAAAAATAATAAAAAATAATTAAAAAATAATAAAAAAATAATAAATAATTAAATTAAAAATAATACAAAAATAAATAAGCGGACCTGAGGGAGAACTGTGTCTCCGCCTCACTTAAAAAAAAGAATAAATTTAATAATAAAAAAAATTATTAAATAATATTTAAAAAAATAATAAAAAAATAATTAAAAAATAATAAAAAAATAATAAATAATTAAATTAAAAATAATACAAAAATAAATAAGCGGACCTGAGGGAGAACTGTGTCTCCGCCTCACTTAAAAAAAAGAATACATTTAATAATAAAAAAAATTATTAAATAATATTTAAAAAATAATAAAAAATAAATTAAAAATAATAAATAATTCAATAAAAATAATAATAAAAAAATTAAATATATGCTAATTATATCAGCCCTTTCAGCGGACCTGAAAGAGAACTGGGTCTTAGCCTAAATAATAAATTTAATAATAAAAAAAATAATTAAAAAATAATTAAAAAATAATAAAAAAATAAATTAAAAATAATAAATAATTCAATAAAAATAATAATAAAAAAAAAACATATATGCTAATTATATCAGCCCTTTCAGCGGACCTGAAAGAGAACTGGGTCTCAGCCTAAATAATAAATTTAATAATAAAAAAAATAATTAAAAAATAATTAAAAAATAAATAAAAAATAATAAATAATTCAATAAAAATAATAATAAAAAAATTAAATATATGCTAATTATATCAGCCCTTTCAGCGGACCTGAAAGAGAACTGGGTCTCAGCCTAAATAATAAATTTAATAATAAAAAAAATAATTAAAAAATAATTAAAAAATAATAAAAAAATAAATTAAAAATAATAAATAATTCAATAAAAATAATAAAAAAAAAATTAAATATTTATCCTATTCATGGTATTATTAATGCTATTAATGCTAATAATAATGCTATTAATGCTATTAATGCTAATAATAATGCTATTAATGCTATTAATAATGTTATTAATGCTATTATTAATGCTAATAATGCTATTATTAATGCTATTAATGCTAATAATAATGTTATTAATGTTATTAATAATGCTATTAATGCTAATATTTCTCCTATTAATGCTATTAATGCTAATAATAATGCTATTAATGCTATTAATAATGCTATTAATGCTATTAATAATACTATTAATGCTATTAAGTCTGCTATTAATGCTAATATTTATCCTATTAATGCTATTAATACTATTAATAATGCTATTAATGCTAATATTTATCCTATTAATGCTATTAATGCTAATAATAATGCTATTAATGCTATTAATAATGCTATTAATGCTATTAATTATGCTAATAATGCTATTATTAATGCTATTAATGCTAATAATAATGCTATTAATGCTATTAATAATGCTATTAATGCTATTAATTCTGCTATTAATGCTAATATTTATCCTATTAATGCTATTAATACTATTAATAATGCTATTAATGCTAATATTTATCCTATTAATGCTATTAATGCTATTAATAATGCTATTAATGCTATTAATTATGCTATTATTGCTATTAATGCTAATATTTATCCTATTCATGGTATTATTAATGCTATTAATGCTAATAATAATGCTATTAATACTATGAATGCTAATAATAATGCTATTAATGCTATTAATAATGTTATTAATGCTATTATTAATGCTAATAATGCTATTATTAATGCTATTAATGCTAATAATAATGTTATTAATGCTATTAATAATGCTATTAATGCTATTAATTATGCTACTAATGCTAATATTTCTCCTATTAATGCTAATAATAATGCTATTAATGCTATTAATAATGCTATTAATGCTATTAATTATGCTATTAATGCTATTAATGCTAATATTTATTCTATTCATGGTATTATTAATGCTATTAATGCTAATAATAATGCTATTAATGCTATTAATAATGTTAATAATGCTATTATTAATGCTATTATTAATGCTAATAATGCTATTAATAATGCTATTAATGCTAATAATAATGCTATTAATGCTATTAATAATGCTATTAATTCTGCTATTAATGCTAATATTTATCCTATTAATGCTATTAATACTATTAATAATGCTATTAATGCTAATATTTATCCTATTAATGCTATTAATGCTAATAATAATGCTATTAATACTATTAATAATGCTATTAATGCTATTAATTATGCTATTAATGCTATTAATGCTAATATTTATCCTATTCATGGTATTATTAATGCTATTAATGCTAATAATAATGCTATTAATGCTATTAATGCTAATAATAATGCTATTAATGCTATTAATAATGTTATTAATGCTATTATTAATGCTAATAATGCTATTATTAATGCTATTAATGCTAATAATAATGCTATCAATGCTATTAATTCTGCTATTAATGCTAATATTTATCCTATTAATGCTATTTATACTATTAATTATGCTATTAATGCTAATATTTATCCTATTAATGCTATTAATAATGCTATTAATGCTATTAATTATGCTATTATTGCTATTAATGCTAATATTTATCCTATTCATGGTATTATTAATGCTATTAATGCTAATAATAATGCTATTAATGCTATTAATGCTAATAATAATGCTATTAATGCTATTAATAATGTTATTAATGCTATTATTAATGCTAATAATGCTATTATTAATGCTATTAATGCTAATAATAATGTTATTAATGCTATTATTAATGCTATTAATGCTATTAATTATGCTATTAATGCTAATATTTCTCCTATTAATGCTATTAATGCTAATAATAATGCTATTAATGCTATTAATAATGCTATTAATGCTATTAATTATGCTATTAATGCTATTAATGCTAATATTTATCCTATTCATGGTATTATTAATGCTATTAATGCTAATAATAATGCTATTATTGCTAATAATAATGCTATTAATGCTATTAATAATGTTATTAATGCTAATATTAATGCTAATAATGCTATTATTAATGCTATTAATGCTAATAATAATGCGATTAATGCTATTAATAATGCTATTAATGCTATTAATTATGCTATTAATGCTATTAATGCTAATATTTATCCTATTAATGCTATTAATAATGCTATTAATGCTAATAATAATGCTATTAATAATGTTATTAATGCTATTATTAATGCTATTAATGCTAATAATAATGCTATTAATGCTATTAATAATGTTATGAATGCTATTATTAATGCTAATAATGCTATTATTAATGCTATTAATGCTAATAATAATGCTATTAATGGTATTAATAATGTTATAATGCTATTATTAATGCTAATAATGCTATTAATAATGCTATTAATGCTAATAATAATGCTATTAATACTGTTATTAATGCTCATAATACTGCTAATAATGCTATTAATACTGCTATTACTGCTAATAATAACGCTATGGCTTATATTATTGCTATTGATGATGCGATTATTATTTAAAAATCTTTAAAAAAACAATAAACATATTTTAGATACCCGATGCATTTGCATCAGGCTAACAGCTATAACTACTATAATCAAATTAATGCACGTTCTAGAATCCTGATGCATTTGCATCGGGCTCACAGCTAGTATAATATAATGAGCACCACATTCCCTTACATATAATATTAGGGGCTCCAAATTGGCTTCCATGTAGTGTAATGTGCCCCTAATTGCTTTCCAAATAGTATAATGGATCCCACATTGCCTTCAATACTGTATAATGCGCCCCACATTGCCTTCCATATACTTGAATGGTTGCTATGGGCAACAGACTTATTGTTGATGCTGGGAGATGTCCTGTGATGGAATGTTGTGGGTGGTGATGATGTCACTGAAAGCATTGCAATGTCATCATCCCTAGGAGGTTCCGCCCATTAGGAGCTTGTATCACATTAGCTGTATCTTGGTGCTGAGACTCTCCCTAGAGACAATGAAGATCTTCATGTTGTTTCTGTGCTGTTCCCTGTTCTTCACCGTAAGTTATCAAGGGCTGCCGGTGAGTCCCAGTCTATTATTATAATGGCGGATAGTTTGTCCCTGTAGTAATTAATGACTTTGCTAGGTTCAGATCTTAACCCTATGTTCAGTTTTCCATCCCACAGATGTGTTCCCTCCACAATTTACCCGCAGACTAATCTGTAACTGAATTTTTTTTTGTTTAAAGGGAATTTGTCACAATTTAATTTTTAAGTCTTTGTAGTTTTGCTAAAAAAATGTTTTAGAAAAGTATAAAGTGAAATTGTGAAAAAATTCACAAAAGAAAATTCTTCAATGGTTGCAATGTGCAACAGAGACTGTTTTTCATATACTAGAATAGGCTCCACATTGGCTTCCATATAGTATAATGGATAAACATTCCTTTCCATATAATATAATGGCCCCACATTGCCTTCCATGTAGTGTAATGGGCTCCACATTGCCTTCCATGTAGTGTAATGGGCCCCACATTGCCTTCCATATAATATAATGGGCCCCACATTGCCTTCCATATAATATAATAGGCCCCTGATTGCCTTCCAAATAGTATAATGAACCCCACATTACCTTTAATATAGTATAATGAGCCACACATTGCCTTCCATATAATATAATGGGCCCCACAATGCCTTTCATGTAGAATATGGAGCCCACATTGCTTTCTATATAATGGGCCTGATTGCCTTCCAAATAGTATAATGAACCCCATATTGCCTTCAATATAGTATAATGGGCCACACATTGCCTTCCATGTAGAATAATGTCCACGCATTGCCTTCCATATAATATAATGAGCACCACATTCCCTTACATATAATATTAGGGGCTCCAAATTGCCTTCCATGTAGTGTAATGTGCCCCTAATTGCTTTCCAAATAGTATAATGGATCCCACATTGCCTTCAATACTGTATAAGGCACCCCACATTGCCTTCCATATACTTGAATGGTTGCTATGGGCAACAGACTTATTGTTGATGCTGGGAGATGTCCTGTGATGGAATGTTGTGGGTGATGATGTCACTGAAAGCATTGCAATGTCATCATCCCTAGGAGGTTCCGCCCATTAGGAGCTTGTATCACATTAGCTGTATCTTGGTGCTGAGACTCTCCCTAGAGACAATGAAGATCTTCATGTTGTTTCTGTGCTGTTCCCTGTTCTTCACCGTAAGTTATCAAGGGCTGCCGGTGAGTCCCAGTCTATTATTATAATGGCGGATAGTTTGTCCCTGTAGTAATTAATGACTTTGCTAGGTTCAGATCTTAACCCTATGTTCAGTTTTCTATCCCACAGATCTGTTCCCTCCACAATTTACCCGCAGACTAATCTGTAACTGAATTTTTTTTGTTTAAAGGGAATTTGTCACAATTTTTTAATTTTAAGTCGGTGTAGTTTTGCTAAAAAATGTGTTTATTAAAGCATAAAGTGAAATTGTGATAAGATTCATAGAAGAAAATACTTGAATCAATGCTATGGGCAACAGAGACTGTTTTTCATATAGTATAATAGGCCCCACATTGCCTTCTCTGTAATACTAGATGGTGGCCCGATTCTAACGCATCGGGTATTCTAGACTGTGGTTACAGTTTATGGTGGCTCGGGAGGGGGGGGGGGTCGAGGGTCGGGGATGGAGGTGTAGCGCACCGGCCCGAGGGGGCAGGGGAGGAGTTCTGTGACAGACAGAGAACATTAGGAGACTATATAGTAGATAATGGGCTCCTAATCACCTTCCATATAGTATAATTGACTACACATTGGCTTCCATGTAGAATAATGGCCACACATTCCCTTCCATATAATATAATGGGCTCCACATTGCCTTCTATATCAAATAATGGGCCACACATTGCCTTCCATATAATATAATGGGCTCCACATTGCCTTCTATATCAAATAATGGGCCCCACATTGCCTTCTATATAATATTATGGGCTCCACATTGCCTTTTATATAATACTAGCTGGGAGCCCGATGCACATGCATCGGGATTCTAGAAGAGCGAGTCTCTGACTCGCAATGGCCGCTTCGCGGCCAATGCTTCGCGCTGCTAAGGCGACTCGCCATGCCCGCTGCGCGGCCAATGCTTCGGGCGTATCCACATGACCACGCCGACTCGCATTGCGAGTGGACTCAGAAGGGGCAAAAAACCCATTCGCAATTATATAATAGATAATAAGCTCCACATTGCCTTTTATATAATATAATGGGCTCCACATTGCCTTCTATATAATATAATGAATATGCAAATAGAGTCTGTGGAGCCTCGGTTAGGAGTCTCAAACACAGGACTAGCCATATATCCCTCCAGGGAAGGACCCAGCCAAGGGGTGGCTCCTTGCGGAGAACACCATAACCACCAAATGAAGTGGCCCTTTAAGTCAATATCCAACTCTTTTACAAGTTTACAGATATGACAAGGGAATACCAAGGCCAGGTATCCATCCACATACAGCTGTTTCGGGGTGTTGCCCCTCATCAGTGTGGAGTGAGATTCTGGCTAGGTGGGAGCAAGGCCTAGTAGACCAAGACTGCAAAGTATTCACTGATCTCAGGGAGACCAGTCCAAGAAAACACTGCGGGCAGCTGGCTAAAGCGCTCAAACACAGTGAATTCCTAGGCACATTTTCCCCTGGGAAATATGAATATGCAAATATATATATATATATATATATATATATATATATATATAATATAATGGGCACCTAATTGCCTTCCAAATAGCATTATGTACCCCACATTGCCTTCAATATAGTATAATGGGCCACACATTGCCTTCCATGTAGAATATGGAGCCCACATTGCTTTCTATATAATGGGCCTGATTGCCTTCCAAATAGTATAATGAACCCCACATTGCCTTCAATATAGTATAATGGGCCACACATTGCCTTCCATGTAGAATAATGTCCACGCATTGCCTTCCATATAATATAATGGGCCCCAAAATGCCTTTCATGTAGAATATGGAGCCCACATTGCTTTCTATATAATGGGCCTGATTGCCTTCCAAATAGTATAATGAACCCCACTTTGCCTTCAATATAGTATAATGGGCCACACATTGCCTTCCATGTAGAATAATGTCCACGCATTGCCTTCCATATAATATAATGAGCACCACATTCCCTTACATATAATATTAGGGGCTCCAAATTGCCTTCCATGTAGTGTAATGTGCCCCTAATTGCTTTCCAAATAGTATAATGGATCCCACATTGCCTTCAATACTGTATAATGCACCCCACATTGCCTTCCATATACTTGAATGGTTGCTATGGGCAACAGACTTATTGTTGATGCTGGGAGATGTCCTGTGATGGAATGTTGTGGGTGATGTCACTGAAAGCATTGCAATGTCATCATCCCTAGGAGGTTCCGCCCATTAGGAGCTTGTATCACATTAGCTGTATCTTGGTGCTGAGACTCTCCCTAGAGACAATGAAGATCTTCATGTTGTTTCTGTGCTGTTCCCTGTTCTTCACCGTAAGTTATCAAGGGCTGCCGGTGAGTCCCAGTCTATTATTATCATGGTGGATAGTTTGTCCCTGTAGTAATTAATGACTTTGCTAGGTTCAGATCTTAACCCTATGTTCAGTTTTCTATCCCACAGATCTGTTCCCTCCACAATTTACCCGCAGACTAATCTGTAACTGAATTTTTTTTTGTTTAAAGGGAATTTGTCACAATTTTTTAATTTTAAGTCGGTGTAGTTTTGCTAAAAAATGTGTTTATTAAAGCATAAAGTGAAATTGTGATAAGATTCATAGAAGAAAATACTTGAATCAATGCTATGGGCAACAGAGACTGTTTTTCATATAGTATAATAGGCCCCACATTGCCTTCTATGTAATACTAGATGGTGGCCCGATTCTAACGCATCGGGTATTCTAGACTGTGGTTACAGTTTATGGTGGCTCGGGAGGGGGAGGGGGGGAGGGTCGGGGATGGAGGTGTAGCGCACCGGCCCGAGGGGGCAGGGGAGGATTTCTGTGACAGACAGAGAACATTAGGAGACTATATAGTAGATAATGGGCTCCTAATCACCTTCCATATAGTATAATTGACTACACATTGGCTTCCATGTAGAATAATGGCCACACATTCCCTTCCATATAATATAATGGGCTCCACATTGCCTTCTGTATCAAATAATGGGCCCCACATTGCCTTCTATATAATATTATGGGCTCCACATTGCCTTTTATATAATATAATAAGCTCCACATTGCCTTTTATATAATATAATGGGCTCCACATTGCCTTCAATATAGTATAATGGGCCACACATAGGCTTCCATGTACAGTAGTTCCCAAACTCCAGTCCTCACGGCCCCCAACAGGTCATGTTTTTAAGATATCCTTAGGGTACCGTTACACGTCGCAACATTGAATTTGCAATTTGTAGTGAAATCATGGACACTTTGTTACATTTGTACACAGCCACAAAATGGAACAATGTGTCCATGATTTCACTGCAACCAGCAAATTGCTAGTGAAATTGCCTAGGTATATTGCAGTGTATGATGGTACCCTTAGTATTGCACAGGTAATTGATCATGATACCATCACCTTTGCAAACTAAGGAAATCTTGAAAACATGATCTGTTCAGGGCCATGAGGACTGGAGTTTGGGAACCACTGATATACTATATATTTGCCTTATTGAGTCTTTCTTTCTGTAACGTAAATCCCGCTTTGCCGATTGGTCAAGCCCGGCCACCCGCGACCAATCAGCGACACGGGATTACTGTTACAGAGAAACAGACAATGACCACAATCGTGGCGCTGTGGAGGCGAGCGCCGAGGGGAAGCCTCAGCTGCCGAGCTCCATACTGGCATGGAGCTCCGCGCTGGCACCCAGTGTTCTCCATCCTCACACAGTCTCCTTCATCCTCATAGCCTCACCCATCTTCACAGTCTCCTTCATCCTCACAACCTCCTCCATCCTCACATCCTCCCCCATCATGGGCGTACCCAGGATCAAAACTGGGGGGGGAGGCAAGCTATGGTCATTCAGAGGTGACAGGGACAGATGACAGGCAGAGAGGTGACAGGGACAGATGACAGGCAGAGAGGTGACAGGGACAGATGACAGGCAGAGAGGTGACAGCGACAGATGACAGGCAGAGAGGTGACAGCGACAGATGACAGGCAGAGAGGTGACAGCGACAGATGACAGGCAGAGAGGTGACAGCGACAGATGACAGGCAGAGAGGTGACAGCGACAGATGACAGGCATAGAGGTGACGGAGAGAGATGACAGGGACAGATGACAGGCAGAGAGGTGACAGGGACAGATGACAGACAGAGAGGTGATGGAGAGAGATGACAGGGACAGAGTACAAACCGGCAGGGCAGCAGGCAGACCGGTGGGCACTGACACTGGAGGACTAGCGGGGACTGGAGCATCAGCAGGCACTGGCGGCACAGACTACTCCCCTCACCTTCCTCGGAATGGATAAAGCTGTTGGGCGTTGCCGTTGGTCACAGCCAGGTCAGACCACCCCCTGCACTCTGATTGGAGCAATGAGTCACAAAGACCATCGCTCCAATCAGGGCTGGAGGGGAGTGTGAGCTATCTCTAGCCAATGATCGCGATTGGCTATTTAAGCAAATCACAGCGATCAAGGTCATGTTCTGTTTCCCTGCTCAAAACTACACCAGACCCACCAGACGTAAATAAATACATCCATATAACCACCATCAGTACAGGGGGCCGGGGGTGGAGGAGGAGCACACCGGCCTCAAGGGGGCCGGGGATGGAGGTGGAGCGCAGCGGCCCGAGTGCTTCAGGGTATAGCATCTTGATGGATTCATTCATCGGTGTCGGGCTGAACGCCCAGCATGGCATGCAGTTCCTCCGCTGTGTACTCCAACAAATTGTGGAGTTCACATACAAATCTGTACACATAGCGTTTTCCTGAGGTCTTGTGAATAATGTTTTTATCATAATAGTATCTCAGTCCTCTGCTTAGCTTCTCATAGTTCATTTTAGGTTTGTTTTTTCCTTTTGCCCCAAGGGGGCCGGGGGTGGAGGTGGGGCACGCCGGCCCCAAGGGGGCTGGGGGTGGAGGTAGGGCGCGCCGGCCCCGAGGGGGCCGGGGGTGGAGGTGGGGTGCGCCGGCCCCGAGGGGGCCGGGGGTGGAGGTGGGGCGCGCCAGCCCCGAGGGGGCCGGGGGTGAAGGTGCGGCGCGCCGGCCCCGAGGGGGCCGGGGGTGGAGGTGGGGTGCGCCGGCCCCGAAGGGGCCGGGGGTGGAGGTGGGCGCGCCGGCCCCAAGGGGGCCAGGGGTGGAGGTGGGGCGCAGCGGCCCGAGTGCTTCAGGGTATAGCATCTTGATGGATTCATTCATCGGTGTCGGGCTGAACGCCCAGCATGGCATGCAGTTCCTCCGCTGTGTACTCCAACAAATTGTGGAGTTCACATACAAATCTGTACACATAGCGTTTTCCTGAGGTCTTGTGAATAATGTTTTTATCATAATAGTATCTCAGTCCTCTGCTTAGCTTCTCATAGTTCATTTTAGGTTTGTTTTGCCCGAAGGGGGCCGGGGGTGGAGGTGGGGCACGCCTGCCCCAAGGGGGCCGTGGGTGGAGGTGAGGTGCGCTGGCCCCAAGGGGGCCGGGGGTGGAGGTGGGGCGCGCCGGCCCCGAAGGGGCCAGGGGTGAAGGTGGGGTGCTCCAGCCCCAAGGGGGCCGGGGGTGGAGGTGGGGCGTGCCGGCCCCAAGGGGGCCGGGGGTGGAGTTGGTGCGCGCCGGCCCCAAGAGGGCCGGGGGTGGAGGTGGGGAGCGCCAGCCCCAAGAGGGCCGGGGGTGGAGTTAAGGCGCGCCGGCCCCAAGGGGGCCGGGCGTGGAGGTAGTGCGCGCTGGCCCCAAGGGGGCCGGGGGTGGAGGTGGGGCGCGCCGGCCCCAAGAGGTCCGGGGGTGGAGGTGGGGCGCGCCGGCCCCGAGGGTGTCGGGGGTGGAAGTGGGGAGCGCCGGCCCCGAGGGGGCCGGGGGTGGAGGTGGGGTGCGCCGGCCCCAAGGGGGCCGGGGGTGGAGGTGGGGCGCGCCGGCCCCAAGGGGGCCGGGGGTGGAGGTGGGGCGCGCCGGCCCCAAGGGGGCCAGGGGTGGAGGTGGGGCGCAGCGGCCCGAGTGCTTCAGGGATGCATCTTGATGGATTCATTCATCAGTGTCGGGCTGAATACCCTGCATGGCATGCAGTTCCTCCGCTGTGTACTCCAACAAATTGTGGAGTTCACATACAAATCTGTACACATAGCGTTTTCCTGAGGTCTTGTGAATAATGTTTTTATCATAATAGTATCTCAGTCCTCTGCTTAGCTTCTCATAGTTCATTTTAGGTTTTTTTTTCCTTTTGCCCCAAGGGGGCCGGGGGTGGAGGTGGGGCGCGCCGGCCCTGAGGGTGCCGGGGGTAGAAGTATGGCGCGCCGGCCCCAAGGGGGCCGGGGTGGAGGTGGGGCGTGCCGACCCCAAGGGGGCTGGGGGGTGGAGGTGGGGCGCGCCGGCCCCAAGGGGGCCGGGTGGAGGTGGGGCGCGCCGACCCCAAGGGGGCCGGGGGTGAAGGTGGGGCGCGCCGGCCCCTAAGGTGTCGGGGGTGGAGGTGGGGCGCGCCGGCGCCGAGGGTGCCGGGGGTGAAGGTGGGACGCGCAGGCCCCAAGGGGTCCGGGGGTGGAGGTGGGACGCGCCGGCCCCAAGGGGGCCGGGGGTGGAGGTGGGGCGCGCCGGCACCAGAGGGGCCGGGGGTGGAGGTGGGGCGCTCCGGCCCCAAGAGGGCCGGGGTGGAGGTGGGGAGCGCCGGCCCCAAGAGGGCCGGGGGTGGAGGTGGGGCGCGCCGGCCCCAAGAGGGCCGGGGGTGGAGGTAAGGCGCGATGGCCCCAAGGGGGCCAGGGGTGGAGGTGGGGCACGCCAGCCCCAAGGGGGGCCGGGGGTGGAGGTGGGGAGCGGCGGCCCCAAGAGAGCCGGGGGTGGAGGTAAGGCGCGATGGCCCCAAGGGGGCCGGGGGTGGAGGTAGTTCGCGCTGGCCCCAAGGGGGCCGGGGGTGGAGGTGGGGCGTGCCGGCCCCAAGGGGGCCGGGGGTGGAGGAGGGCGCGCCGGCCCCAAGGGGGCCGGGGGTGGAGGTGGGGCGCACCGGCCCCAAGGGGGCTGAGGGTGGAGGTGGGGCACGCTGGCCCCAATGGGGCCGGGGGTGGAGGTGGGGCGCACCGGCCCCAAGAGGGCCGGGGCTGGAGGTGGGGCGCGCCGGCCCCAAGGGGGCCGGGGGTGGAGGTGGGGCACGCCGGCCCCAAAGGGGCCGGGGGTGGAGGTGAGGCGCGCCGGCCCCAAGGAAGCCTGGGGTGGAGGTGGGGCGCGCCGGCCCCAAGGGGGCCGAGGGTGGAGGGGGCACGCTGGCCCCAATGGGGCCGAGGGTGGAGGTGGGGCACACACGGCCCCAAGAGGGCCGGGGGTGGAGGTGGGGTGCGCCGGCCCCAAGGGTGCCGGGGGTGGAGGTGGAGCGCGCCGGCCCCAAGGGGGCCAGGGGTGGAGGTGGGGTGCAGCGGCCCGAGTGCTTCAGGGTATAGCATCTTGATGGATTCATTCATCGGTTTTGGGCTGAATGCCCAGCATGGCATGCAGTTCCTCCGCTGTGTACTCCAACAAATTTGTGGAGTTCACATACAAATCTGTACACATAGCGTTTTCCTGAGGTCTTGTGAATAATGTTTTTATCATAATAGTATCTCAGTCCTCTGCTTAGCTTCTCATAATTCATTTTAGGTTTGTTTTTTCCTTTTGCCCCAAGGGGGCCGGGGGTGGAGGTGGAGCGCGCCGGCCCCAAGGGGGCCGGGGGTGGAGGTGGGGGCCGGGTGGGAGGTGGGGCGCGCCGGCCCCAAGGGGGCCGGGGGTGGAGGTGGTGCGCACCGCCCCAAGGAGGCCGAGGGTGGAGGTGGGCGCAGTGGCCCGAGTGCTTCAGGTGTATAGCGCTTGATGGATTCAATCATCGGTGTCAGGCTGGAACGCCCGCATGGCATGCAGTTCCTCCGCTGTGTACTCCAACAAATTGTGGAGTTCACATACAAATCTGTACACATAGCGTTTTCCTGAGGTCTTGTGAATAATGTTTTTATCATAATAGTATCTCAGTCCTCTGCTTAGCTTCTCATAGTTGCATTTAGGTTTTTTTTCCTTTTGCCCCAAGGGGCCGGGGGGTGGAGGTGGGGCGCGCCGGCCCTGAGGGTGCCGGGGGTAGAAGTATGGCGCGCCGGCCCCAAGGGGGCCGGGGTGGAGGTGGGGCGCCGACCCCAAGGGGGCCGGGGGTGGAGGTGGGGCGCGCCGGCACCAGAGGGGGGCCCGGGGGTGGAGGTGGGGCGCTCCGGCCCCAAGAGGGCCGGGGGTGGAGGTGGGGAGCGCCGGCCCCAAGAGGGGCCGGGGGTGGAGAGTGAAGCGCGCCGGCCCCAACGGGGCCGGGGGTGGAGATGGGGCGCGCCCAGCCCCGAGAGGGGCCGGGGTGGAGGTAGGGCGCGCCGGCCCCAAGGAAGCCGGGGGTGGAGGTGGGGCGCGCCGGCCCCAAGAGGGCCGGGGGTGGAGGTAAGGCGCGATAGCCCCAAGGGGGCCAGGGGTGGAGGTGGGCACGCCAGCCCCAAGGGGGGCCGGGGTGGAGGTGGGGAGCGCCAGCCCCAAGAGAGCCGGGGGTGGAGGTAAGGCGCGATGGCCCCAAGGGCCGGGGGTGAGGTAGTTCGCGGCTGGCCCCAAGGGGCCGGGTGGAGGTGGGCGCGCCGGCCCCAAGGGGCCGGGGGTGGAGGAGGGCGCGCCGGCCCCAAGGGGGCCGGGGGTGGAGGTGGGGCGCGCGCCAGCCCCAAGGGGGCTGAGGGTGAGGTGGGCACGCTGGCCCCAATGGGCCGGGGGTGGAGGTGGGGCGCACCGGCCCCAAGAGGGCCGGGGGTGGAGGTGGGGCCGCCGGCCCCAAGGGGGCCGGGTGGTGGAGGTGGGAACACGCCGCCCAAAGGGCTGGGGTGGAAGTGGGGCGCGCCGGCCCCAAAGGGGCTGGGGTGAGGTGAGGCGCGCCGCCCCAAGGGGCCGGGGGTGGAGGTGGAGCACGCCGCCCCAAGGGGGCCGGGGTGGAGTGGAGCGCGCCGGCCCCAAGGGGGCCTGGTGGAGGTGGGCGCAGCGCCCAGTGCTTCAGGGTATAGCATCTTGATGGATTCATTCATCGTGTCGGCTGAATGCCCAGCATGGCATGCAGTTCCTCCGCTGTGTACTCCAACAAATTGTGGAGTTCACATACAAATCTGTACACATAGCGTTTTCCTGAGGTCTTGTGAATAATGTTTTTATCATAATAGTATCTCAGTCCTCTGCTTAGCTTCTCATAGTTCATTTTAGGTTTTTTTTTTCCTTTTGCCCCAAGGGGGCCGGGGGTGGAGGTGGGGCGCGCCGGCCCTGAGGGTGCCAGGGGTAGAAGTATGGCGCGCCGGCCCCAAGGGGGCCGGGGTGGAGGTGGGGCGTGCCGACCCCAAGGGGGCCGGGGGGAGGAGGTGGGGCGTGCCGGCCCCAAGGGGCCGGGGTGGAGGTGGGGCGCGCCGACCCCAAGGGGGCCGGGGGTGAAGGTGGGGCGCGCCGGCCCCTAAGGTGTCGGGGGTGGAGGTGGGGCGCTCTGGCGCCGAGGGTGCCGGGGGTGAAGGTGGGTCGCGCCGGCCCTTAGTGGGCCGGGGCAGGAGGTGGGGCGCGCCGGCCACAAGGGGGCCAGGGGTGGAGGTGGGACGCGCAGGCCCCAAGGGGTTCGGGGGTGGAGGTGGGACGCGCCGACCCCAAGAGGGCCGGGGGTGGAGGTGGGGCGCGCCAGCCCCAAGGGGGCCGGGAGTGGATGTGGGGCGCACCGGCACCAGAGGGGGCCGGGGGTGGAGGTGGGGCGCTCCGGCCCAAGAGTGCCGGGGGTGGAGGTGGGGAGCGCCGGCCCCAAGAGGGCCGGGGGTGGAGGTGGGGCGCGCTGGCGCCGAGGGTGCCGGGGGTGAAGGTGGGTCGCGCCGGCCCTTAGTGGGCCGGGGCTGGAGGTGGGGCGCGCCGGCCACAAGGGGGCCGGGGGTGGAGGTGGGACGCGCAGGCCCCAAGGGGTCCGGGGGTGGAGGTGGGACGCGCCGGCCCCAAGGGGGCCGGGGGTGGAGGTGGGGCGCGCCGGCCCCAAGGGGGCCGGGAGTGGATGTTGGGCGCACCGGCACCAGAGGGGGCCGGGGGTGGAGGTGGGGCGCTCCGGCCCCAAGAGTGCCGGGGGTGGAGGTGGGGAGCGCCGGCCCCAAGAGGGCCGGGGGTGGAGGTGGGGCGCGCTGGCGCCGAGGGTGCCGGGGGTGAAGGTGGGTCGCGCCGGCCCTTAGTGGGCCGGGGCTGGAGGTGGGGCGCGCCGGCCACAAGGGGGCCGGGGGTGGAGGTGGGACGCGCAGGCCCCAAGGGGTCTGGGGGTGGAGGTGGGACGCGCCGGCCCCAAGGGGGCCGGGGGTGGAGGTTGGGCGCGCCGGCCCCAAGGGGGCCGGGAGTGGATGTTGGGCGCACCGGCACCAGAGGGGGCCGGGGGTGGAGGTGGGGCGCTCCGGCCCCAAGAGTGCCGGGGGTGGAGGTGGGGAGCGCCGGCCCCAAGAGGGCCGGGGGTGGAGGTGGGGCGCGCCGGCCCCAAGGGGGCCGGGGGTGGAGATGGGGCGCGCCGGCCCCGAGGGGGCCGGGGGTGGAAATGGGGCGTGCCGGCCCCAAGGGGGCCGGGTGTGGAGGTTGGGCGCGCCGGCCCCAAGGGGGCCAGGGGTGGAGGTAAGGCGCGATGGCCCCAAGGGGGCCAGGGGTGGAGGTGGGGCACGCCAGCCCCAAGGGGGGCCGGGGGTGGAGGTGGGGAGCGCCGTCCCCAAGAGGGCCGGGGGTGGAGGTAAGGCGCGATGGCCCCAAGGGGGCCGGGGGTGGAGGTAGGGCGCGATGGCCCCAAGGGGGCCGGGGGTGGAGGAGGGGCACGCCGGCCCCAAGGGGGCCGGGGGTGGAGGTGGGGCGCGCCGGCCCCAAGGGGGCTGAGGATGGAGTTGGGGCACGCTGGCCCCAATGGGGCCGGTTGTGGAGGTGGGGAGCACCGGCCCCAAGAGGGCCGGGGGTGGAGGTGGGGCGCGCGGGCCCCAAGGGGGCCGGGGGTGGAGGTGGGGCACGCCGGCCCCAAAAAGGCTGGATGTGGAAGTGGGGCGCGCCGGCCCCAAAGGGGCCGGGGGTGGAGGTGAGGCGCGCCGGCCCCAAGGAAGCCGGGGGTGGAGGTGGGGCGCGCTGGCCCCAAGGGGGCCGAGGGTGGAGGTGGGGCACGCTGGCCCCAATGGGGCTGGGGGTGGAGGTGGGGCGCACCGGCCCCAAGAGGGCCAGGGGTGGAGGTGGGGTGCGCCGGCCCCAAGTGGGCCGGGGGTGGAGGTGGGGCACGCCGGCCCCAAGGGGGCCGGGGGTGGAGGTGGAGCGCGCCGGCCCCAAGGGGCAAGGGGTGGAGGTGGGGCGCAGCGGCCCGAGTGCTTCAGGGTATAGCATCTTGATGGATTCATTCATCGGTGTCGGGCTGAATGCCCAGCATGGCATGCAGTTCCTCCGCTGTGTACTCCAACAAATTGTGGAGTTCACATACAAATCTGTACACATAGCGTTTTCGTGAGGTCTTGTGAATAATGTTTTTATCATAATAGTATCTCAGTCCTCTGCTTAGCTTCTCATAGTTCATTTTAGGTTTGTTTTTCCTTTTGCCCCAAGGGGGCCGGGGGGGGAGGTGGGGCGCGCCGGCCCGAGGGGGCCAGGGGTGGAGGTGGGGCGCGCCGGCCCCAAGGGGGCCGGGGGTGGAGGTGGGGCGTGCCGGCCCCAAGGGGGCCGGGGGTGGAGGTGGTGCACGTCGGCCCCAAGGGGGCCGGGGGTGGAGGTGGGGCGCAGCGGCCCGAGTGCTTTAGGGTATAGCATCTTGATGGATTCATTCATCGGTGTCGGGCTGAACGCCCAGCATGGCATGCAGTTCCTCCGCTGTGTACTCCAACAAATTGTGGAGTTCACATACAAATCTGTACACATAGCGTTTTCCTGAGGTCTTGTGAATAATGTTTTTATCATAATAGTATCTTAGTCCTCTGCTTAGCTTCTCATAGGTTATTTTAGGTTTGTTTTTTCCTTTTGCCCCAAGGGGGCCGGGGCCCCAAGGGGGCCGTGGTGGAGGTGGGGCGCGCCGGCCCCAAGGGGGCCGGGGGTGGAGGTGGAGCACTCCGGCCCCAAGGGGTCTGGGGGTGGAGGTGGGACGCGCCGGCCCCAAGGGGGCCAAGGGCAGAGGTGGGGCGCGCCGGCCCCAAGGGGGCCGGGAGTGGAGGTGGGGCGCGCCGGCCCCAAGGGGGCCGGGGGTGGAGGTGGGGCGCGGCGGCCCGAGTGCTTCAGGGTATAGCATCTTGATGGATTTATTCATCGGTTTCGGGCTGAACGCCCAGCATGGCATGCAGTTCTTCCGCTGTGAACCCCAAGGGGGCCGGGGGTGGAGGTGGGGCACTCCGGCCCCAAGGGGTCCGGGGGTGGAGGCGGGACGCGCCGGCCCCCAAAGGGGGCCGGGAGTGGAGGTGGGGCACGCCGGCCCCAAGGGGGCCGGGGGTGGAGGTGGGGCGCGGCGGCCCGAGTGCTTCAGGGTATAGCATCTTGATGGATTTATTCATCGGTTTCGGGCTGAACGCCCAGCATGGCATGCAGTTCTTCCGCTGTGTACCCCAAGGGGGCCGGGGGTGGAAGTGGGGCACTCCGGCCCCAAGGGGTCCGGGGGTGGAGGTGGGACGCGCCGACCCCAAGGGGGTCGGGGGTAGAGGTGGGGCGCGCCGGCCCCAAGGGGGCCGGGAGTGGAGGTGGGGCGCGCCGGCCCCAAGGGGGCCGGGGGTGGAGGTGGGGCGCGGCGGCCCGAGTGCTTCAGGGTATAGCATCTTGATGGATTTATTCATCAGTTTCGGGCTGAACGCCCAGCATGGCATGCAGTTCTTCCGCTGTGGACCCCAAGGGGGCCGGGGGTGGAGGTGGGGCGCGCCGGCCCCAAGAGGGCCAAGGGTGGAGGTGGGGCGCAGCGGCCCGAGTGCTTCAGGGTATAGCATCTTGATGGATTCATTCATCGGTGTCTGGCTGAACGCCCGGCATGGCATGCAGTTCTTCCGCTGTGTACCCCAAGGGGGCCGGGGGTGGAGGTGGGGCGCAGCGGCCCGAGTGCTTCAGGGTATAGCATCTTGATGGATTCATTCATCGGTGTTGGGCTGAACGCCCAGCATGGCATGCAGTTCCTCCGCTGTGTACTCCAACAAATTGTGGAGTTCACATACAAATCTGTACACATAGCGTTTTCCTGAGGTCTTGTGAATAATGTTTTTATCATAATAGTATCTCAGTCCTCTGCTTAGCTTCTCATAGTTCATTTTAGGTTTGTTTTTTCCTTTTGCCCCAAGGGGGCCGGAGGTGGAGGTGGGGCGCACCGGCCCTGAGGGTGCCGGGGGTGGAAGTATGGCGCGCCGGCCCCAAGGGGGCCGGGGGTGAAGTTGGGGCGCGCCGGCCCCAAGGGGCTGGGGTGGAGGTGGGGCGTGCCGACCCCAAGGTGGCAGGGGGTGGAGGTGGGGCGCGCCGGCCCCAAGGGGGCCAGGGTGGAGGTGGGGCCCGCCGGCCCCTAAGGTGTCGGGGGTGGAGGTGGGGCGCGCCGGCGCCGAGGGTGCCAGGGGTGAAGGTGGGGCGCGCCGGCCCCAAGGGGGCCGGGGGTGGAGTTGGGGAGCGCTGGCCCCAAGAGGGCCGGGGGTGGAGGTGGGGCGCGCCGGCTCCGAGGGGGCCGGGAGTGGAAGTGGGACGCGCCGGCCCCAAGGGGGCCGGGGGTGGAGGTGGGGCGCGCCGGCCCCAAGGGGGCTGGAGGTGGAGTTGGGGAGCGCTGGCCCCAAGAGGGCCGGTGGTGGAGTTGGGGCACGCCGGCCCCAAGAGGGCCGAGGGTGGAGGTGGGGCGCAGCGGCCCGAGTGCTTCAGGGTATAGCATCTTGATGGATTCATTCATCGGTGTCTGGCTGAACGCCCGGCATGGCATGCAGTTCTTCCGCTGTGTACCCCAAGGGGGCCGGGGGTGGAGGTGGGGCGCGCCGGCCCCAAGAAGGCCGGGGGTGGAGGTGAGGCGCAGCGGCCCGAGTGCTTCAGGGTATAGCATCTTGATGGATTCATTCATCAGTGTCGAGCTGAACGCCCAGCATGGCATGCAGTTCCTCCGCTGTGTACTCCAACAAATTGTGGAGTTCACATACAAATCTGTACACATAGCGTTTTCCTGAGGCCTTGTGAATAATGTTTTTATCATAATAGTATCTCAGTCCTCTGCTTAGCTTCTCATAGTTCATTTTAGGTTTGTTTTTCCTTTTGCCCCAAGGGGGCCGGGGGTGGAGGTGGGGCGCGCCGGCCCTGAGGGTGCCGGGGGTGGAAGTATGGCGCGCCGGCCCCAAGGGGGCTGGGGTGGAGATGGGGCGTTCCGGCCCCTAAGGTGTCGGGGGTGGAGGTGGGGCGCGCCGGCGCCGAGGGTGCCAGGGGTGAAGGTGGGGCGGGCCGGCCCCAAGGGGGCCGGGGGTGGAGGTGGGGCGCGCCGGCCCCAAGGGGGCCGGGGGTGGAGGTGGCGTGCGCCGCCGGGGGTGGAGGTGGGGCGCGCCGGCCCCGAGGGGGCCGGGGGTGGAGGTGTGGCGCGCCGGCCCCGAGGGGGCCGTGGGTGGAGGTGGGGCGCGCCAGCCCCAAGGGGGCCGGGGGTGAAGGTAGGGCGCGCCGGCCCCAAGGGGGCCGGGGGTGGAGGTGGGGCGCCCCGGCCCCAAGAGGGCCGAGGGTGGAGGTGGGGCGCAGCGGCCCGAGTGCTTCAGGGTATAGCATCTTGATGGATTCATTCATCGGTGTCGGGCTGAACGCCCAGCATGGCATGCATTACTTCCGCTGTGTACCCCAAGGGGGCCGGGGGTGGAGGCGGGGTGCCCTGGCCCCGAGGGTGCCGGGGGTGGAGGTGGGGCGCGCCGGCCCCAAGGGTGCCGGGGGTGGAGGTGAAGCGCGCCGGCCCCAACGGGGCCAGGGGTGGAGATAGGGCGCGCCCGCCCCGAGGGGGCCAGGGGTGGAGATGGGGCGCGCCGGCCCCGAGGGGGCCGGGGGTGGAAATGGGGCGTGCCGGCCCCAAGGGGGCCGGGGGTGGAGGTTGGGCGCGCCGGCCCCAAGGGGGCCAGGGGTGGAGGTAAGGCGCGATGGCCCCAAGGGGGCCAGGGGTGGAGGTGGGGCACGCCAGCCCCAAGGGGGGCCGGGGGTGGAGGTGGGGAGCGCCGTCCCCAAGAGGGCTGGGGGTGGAGGTAAGGCGCGATGGCCCCAAGGGGGCCGGGGGTGGAGGTAGGGCGCGATGGCCCCAAGGGGGCCGGGGGTGGAGGAGGGGCACGCCGGCCCCAAGGGGGCCGGGGGTGGAGGTGGGGCGCGCCGGCCCCAAGGGGGCTGAGGATGGAGTTGGGGCACGCTGGCCCCAATGGGGCCGGTTGTGGAGGTGGGGAGCACCGGCCCCAAGGGGGCCAGGGGTGGAGGTAAGGCGCGATGGCCCCAAGGGGGCCAGGGGTGGAGGTGGGGCACGCCAGCCCCAAGGGGGGCCGGGGGTGGAGGTGGGGAGCGCCGTCCCCAAGAGGGCCGGGGGTGGAGGTAAGGCGCGATGGCCCCAAGGGGGCCGGGGGTGGAGGAGGGGCACGCCGGCCCCAAGGGGGCCGGGGGTGGAGGTGGGGCGCGCCGGCCCCAAGGGGGCTGAGGATGGAGTTGGGGCACGCTGGCCCCAATGGGGCCGGTTGTGGAGGTGGGGAGCACCGGCCCCAAGAGGGCCGGGGGTGGAGGTGGGGCGCGCCGGCCCCAAGGGGGCCGGGGGTGGAGGTGAGGCGCGCCGGCCCCAAGGAAGCCGGGGGTGGAGGTGGGGCGCGCTGGCCCCAAGGGGGCCAAGGGTGGAGGTGGGGCACGCTGGCCCCAATGGGGCTGGGGGTGGAGGTGGGGCGCACCGGCCCCAAGAGGGCCAGGGGTGGAGGTGGGGTGCGCCGGCCCCAAGTGGGCCGGGGGTGGAGGTGGGGCACGCCGGCCCCAAGGGGGCCGGGGGTGGAGGTGGAGCGCGCCGGCCCCAAGGGGGCCAGGTGTGGAGGTGGGGCGCAGCGGCCCGAGTGCTTCAGGGTATAGCATCTTGATGGATTCATTCATCGGTGTCGGGCTGAATGCCCAGCATGGCATGCAGTTCCTCCGCTGTGTACTCCAACAAATTGTGGAGTTCACATACAAATCTGTACACATAGCGTTTTCGTGAGGTCTTGTGAATAATGTTTTTATCATAATAGTATCTCAGTCCTCTGCTTAGCTTCTCATAGTTCATTTTAGGTTTGTTTTTCCTTTTGCCCCAAGGGGCCGGGGGAGGAGGTGGGGCGCGCCGGCCCCGAGGGGGCCAGGGGTGGAGGTGGGGCGCGCCGGCCCCAAGGGGGCCGGGGGTGGAGGTGGGGCACGTCGGCCCCAAGGGGGCCGGGGGTGGAGGTGGGGCGTGCCGGCCCCAAGGGGGCCGGGGGTGGAGGTGGGGCACGTCGGCCCCAAGGGGGCCGGGGGTGGAGGTGGGGCGCAGCGGCCCGAGTGCTTTAGGGTATAGCATCTTGATGGATTCATTCATCGGTGTCGGGCTGAACGCCCAGCATGGCATGCAGTTCCTCCGCTGTGTACTCCAACAAATTGTGGAGTTCACATACAAATCTGTACACATAGCGTTTTCCTGAGGTCTTGTGAATAATGTTTTTATCATAATAGTATCTTAGTCCTCTGCTTAGCTTCTCATAGGTTATTTTAGGTTTGTTTTTCCTTTTGCCCCAAGGGGGCCGGGGCCCCAAGGGGGCCGTGGTGGAGGTGGGGCGCGCCGGCCCCAAGGGGGCCGGGGGTGGAGGTGGGGCACTCCGGCCCCAAGGGGTCTGGGGGTGGAGGTGGGACGCGCTGGCCCCAAGGGGGCCGGGGGGCAGAGGTGGGGCGCGCCGGCCCCAAGGGGGCCGGGAGTGGAGGTGGGACGCGCCGGCCCCAAGGGGGCCGGGGGTGGAGGTGGGCGCGGCGGCCCGAGTGCTTCAGGGTATAGCATCTTGATGGATTTATTCATCGGTTTCGGGCTGAACGCCCAGCATGGCATGCAGTTCTTCCGCTGTGAACCCCAAGGGGGCCGGGGGTGGAGGTGGGGCACTCCGGCCCCAAGGGGTCCGGGGGTGGAGGCGGGACGCGCCGGCCCCAAGGGGGCCGGGAGTGGAGGTGGGGCACGCCGGCCCCAAGGGGGCCGGGGGTGGAGGTGGGGCGCGGCGGCCCGAGTGCTTCAGGGTATAGCATCTTGATGGATTTATTCATCGGTTTCGGGCTGAACGCCCAGCATGGCATGCAGTTCTTCCGCTGTGTATCCCAAGGGGGCCGGGGGTGGAAGTGGGGCACTCCGGCCCCAAGGGGTCCGGGGGTGGAGGTGGTACGCGCCGACCCCAAGGGGGTCGGGGGTAGAGGTGGGGCGCGCCGGCCCCAAGGGGGCCGGGAGTGGAGGTGGGGCGCGCCGGCCCCAAGGGGGCCGGGGGTGGAGGTGGGGCGCGGCGGCCCGAGTGCTTCAGGGTATAGCATCTTGATGGATTTATTCATCAGTTTCGGGCTGAACGCCCAGCATGGCATGCAGTTCTTCCGCTGTGGACCCCAAGGGGGCCGGGGGTGGAGGTGGGGCGCGCCGGCCCCAAGAGGGCCAAGGGTGGAGGTGGGGCGCAGCGGCCCGAGTGCTTCAGGGTATAGCATCTTGATGGATTCATTCATCGGTGTCTGGCTGAACGCCCGGCATGGCATGCAGTTCTTCCGCTGTGTACCCCAAGGGGGCCGGGGGTGGAGGTGGGGCGCAGCGGCCCGAGTGCTTCAGGGTATAGCATCTTGATGGATTCATTCATCGGTGTTGGGCTGAACGCCCAGCATGGCATGCAGTTCCTCCGCTGTGTACTCCAACAAATTGTGGAGTTCACATACAAATCTGTACACATAGCGTTTTCCTGAGGTCTTGTGAATAATGTTTTAATCATGATAGTATCTCAGTCCTCTGCTTAGCTTCTCATAGTTCATTTTAGGTTTGTTTTTCCTTTTGCCCCAAGGGGGCCGGGGGTGGAGGTGGGGCGCGCCGGCCCTGAGGGGGCCGGGGGTGGAGGTGGGGCGCGCCGGCCCCGAGGGTGCCAGGGGTGGAGGTATGGAGCGCCGGCCCGAGGGGGCCGGGGTGGAAGTGAGGCGCGCCGGCCCCAAGGGGCCGTAGGTGGAGGTGGGGCGCGCCGGCCCCAAGGGGGTCGGGGGTGGAGGTGGGGTGCGCCGGCCCCGAGGGGGCCGGGGGTGGAGGTGGGGCACGCCGGCCCCGAGGGGGCCGGGGGTGGAGGTAGGGCGCGCCGGCCCCAAGGGGGCCAGGGGTGGAGGTGAGGCACGCCGGCCCCGAGGGGGCCGGGGGTGGAGGTGAGGCGCGCCGGCCCCGAGGGGGCCGGGGGTGGAGGTGGGGCGCGCCGGCCCCGAGGGTGCTGGGGGTGGAGGTGGGGCGCACCGGCTCCAAGGGGGCCGGGGGTGGAGGTGGGGCGCGCCGGCCCCAAGAAGGCCGGTGGTGGAGGTGAGGCGCAGCGGCCCGAGTGCTTCAGGGTATAGCATCTTGATGGATTCATTCATCGGTGTCGGGCTGAATGCCCAGCATGGCATGCAGTTCCTCCGCTGTGTACTTCAACAAATTGTGGAGTTCACATACAAATCTGTACACATAGCGTTTTCCTGAGGTCTTGTGAATAATGTTTTTATCATAATAGTATCTCAGTCCTCTGCTTAGCTTCTCATAGTTCATTTTAGGTTTGTTTTTCCTTTTGCCCCAAGGGGGCCGGAGGTGGAGGTGGGGCGCACCGGCCCTGAGGGTGCCGGGGGTGGAAGTATGGCGCGCCGGCCCCAAGGGGGCCGGGGGTGAAGTTGGGGCGCGCCGGCCCCAAGGGGGCTGGGGTGGAGGTGGGGCGTGCCGACCCCAAGGTGGCCGGGGGTGGAGGTGGGGCGCGCCGGCCCCAAGGGGGCCAGGGTGGAGGTGGGGCCCGCCGGCCCCTAAGGTGTCGGGGGTGGAGGTGGGGCGCGCCGGCGCCGAGGGTGCCAGGGGTGAAGGTGGGGCGCGCCGGCCCCAAGGGGGCCGGGGGTGGATTTGGGGAGCGCTGGCCCCAAGAGGGCCGGGGGTGGAGGTGGGGCGCGCCGGCTCCGAGGGGGCCGGGAGTGGAAGTGGGACGCGCCGGCCCCAAGGGGGCCGGGGGTGGAGGTGGGGCGCGCCGGCCCCAAGGGGGCTGGAGGTGGAGTTGGGGAGCGCTGGCCCCAAGAGGGCCGGTGGTGGAGTTGGGGCACGCCGGCCCCAAGAGGGCCGAGGGTGGAGGTGGGGAGCGCCGGCCCCAAGAGGGCCGGGGGTGGAGGTAAGTCACGCTGGCCCCAAGGGGGCCGGGGGTGGAGGTAGGGCGCGCTGGCCCAAAGGGGGCCGGGGGTGGAGGTGGGGCGCGCCGGCCCCGAGGGGGCCGGGGGTGGAGGTGGGGCGCGCCGGCCCCAAGGGGGCCGGGGGTGGAGGTGTGGCGCGCCGGCCCCAAGAAGGCCGGGGGTGGAGGTGAGGCGCAGCGGCCCGAGTGCTTCAGGGTATAGCATCTTGATGGATTCATTCATCGGTGTCGAGCTGAACGCCCAGTATGGCATGCAGTTCCTCCGCTGTGTACTCCAACAAATTGTGGAGTTCACATACAAATCTGTACACATAGCGTTTTCCTGAGGTCTTGTGAATAATGTTTTTATCATAATAGTATCTCAGTCCTCTGCTTAGCTTCTCATAGTTCATTTTAGGTTTGTTTTTCCTTTTGCCCCAAGGGGGCCGGGGGTGGAGCTGGGGCGCGCCGGCCCTGAGGGTGCCGGGGGTGGAAGTATGGCGCGCCGGCCCCAAGGGGGCTGGGGTGGAGATGGGGCGTTCCGGCCCCTAAGGTGTCGGGGGTGGAGGTGGGGCGCCGGCCGGGCCGAGGGTGCCAGGGGTGAAGGTGGGTGGGGGCCGGCCCCAAGGGGGCCGGGGGTGGAGGTGGCGTGCGCCCGCCGGGGGTGGAGGTGGGGCGCGCCGGCCCCGAGGGGGCCGGGGGTGGAGGTGTGGCGCGCGCGGCCCCGAGGGGGCCGTGGGTGGAGGTGGGCGCGCCAGCCCCAAGGGGGCCGGGGTGAAGGTAGGGCGCGCCGGCCCCAAGGGGGCCGGGGGTGGAGGTGGGGCGCGCCGGCCCCAAGAGGGCCGAGGGTGGAGGTGGGGCGAAGCGGCCCGAGTGCTTCAGGGTATAGCATCTTGATAGATTCATTCATCGGTGTCGGGCTGAACGCCCAGCATGGCATGCATTACTTCCGCTGTGTACCCCAAGGGGGCCGGGGGTGGAGGCGGGGCGCCCTGGCCCCGAGGGTGCCGGGGGTGGAGGTGGGGCGCGCCGGCCCCAAGGGGCCGTGGGTGGAGGTGGACGCTTCGGGCCCAAGGGGGCCGGGGGTAGAGGTGGGGCGCGTCGGCCCCAAGGGGGCCGGGAGTGGAGGTGGGGCGTGCCGGCCCCAAGGGGGCCAGGGGTGAAGGTGGGGCGCAGCGGCCCGAGTGCTTCAGGGTATAGCATCTTGATGGATTCATTCATCGGTGTCGGGCTGAATGCCCAGCATGGCATGCAGTTCCTCCGCTGTGTACTCCAACAAATTGTGGAGTTCACTTACAAATCTGTACACATAGCGTTTTCCTGAGGTCTTGTGAATAATGTTTTTATCATAATAGTATCTCAGTCCTCTGCTTAGCTTCTCATAGTTCATTTTAGGTTTGTTTTTCCTTTTGCCCCAAGGGGGCCGGGGGTGGAGGTGGGGCGTGCCGGCCCCAAGGGGGCCGGGGGTGGAGGTTGGGCGCGCCGGCCCCAAGGGGGTCGGGGGTGGAGGTGGTGCGCGCCGGCCCCAAGGGGGCCGGGGTGGAGGTGGGGCGCGCCAGCCCCAAGAGGGCCGAGGGTGGAGGTGGGGCGCAGCGGCCCGAGTGCCTCAGGGTATAGCATCTTGATGGATTCATTCATCGGTGTCGGGCTGAACGCCCAGCATGGCATGCAGTACTTCCGCTGTGTACCCCAAGGGTGCCGGGGTGAAGGTGGGGCGCGCCGGCCCCGAGGGTGCCGGGGGTGGTGGTGGGGCACGCCGGCCCCGAGGGTGCCGGGGGTGGAGGTATGGTGCGCCGGCCCCAAATTGTGGAGTTCACATACAAATCTGTACACATAGCGTTTTCCTGAGGTCTTCTGAATAAAGTTTTTATCATAATAGTATTTCAGTCCTCTGCTTAGCGTCTCATAGTTCATTTTAGGTTTGTTTTTCCTTTTGCCCGAAGGGGGCCGGGGGTGGAGGTGGGGTGCGCCGCCCCTAGGGGCCGGAGGTGGAGGTGGGGCGCGCCGGCCCCGAGGGGGCCGGGGGTGGGGCGCGCCGGCCCCGAGGGTGTCGGGGGTGGAGGTATGGCGCGCCGGCCCCAAATTGTGGAGTTCACATACAAATCTGTACACATAGCGTTTTCCTGAGGTCTTGTGAATAATGTTTTTATCATATAGGTATTTCAGTCCTCTGCTTAGCTTCTCATAGTTCATTTTAGGTTTGTTTTTCCTTTTGCACCAAGGGGGCCGGGGGTGGAGGTGGAGCGCGCCGGCCCCAAGGAAGCCGGAGGTGGAGGTGGGGCGCGCCGGCCCCAAGAAGGCCGGGGGTGGAGGTAGGGCGCGCCGGCCCCAAGAGGGCCGGGGTGGAGGTGGGGCGCGCCGGCCCCGAGGGTGACGGGGTGGAGGTGGGGCGCGCCGGCCACAAGGGGGCCGGAGGTGGAGGTTGAGCGCGCCGGCCCCGAGGGGGCCGTGGGTGGAGGTTAAGCGTGCCGGCCCCGAGGGGGCCGGGGGTGGAGTTGGGGCGCGCCGGCCCCGAGGGGGCCGTGGGTGGAGGTAGGGCGCGCCGGTCCCGAGGGGGCCAGGGGTGGAGGTGGGGCGCGCTGGCCCCAAGGGGGCCGGGGGTGGAGGTGGGGCGCGCCGGCCCCAAGAGGGCTGAGAGTGGAGGTGGGGCGCAGCGGCCCGAGTGCTTCAGGGTATAGCATCTTGATGGATTTATTCATCGGTTTCGGGCTGAACGCCCAGCATGGCATGCAGTTCTTCCGCTGTGTACCCCAAAGGGGCCGGGGTGGAGGTGGGGCGCGCCGGCCCCAAGAGGGCCAAGGGTGGAGGTGGGGCGCAGCGGCCCGAGTGCTTCAGGGTATAGCATCTTGATGGATTCATTCATCGGTGTCGGGCTGAACGCCCGGCATGGCATGCAGTTCTTCCGCTGTGTACCCCAAGGGGGCCGGGGGTGGAGGTGGGGCGCAGCGGCCCGAGTGCTTCAGGGTATAGCATCTTGATGGATTCATTCATCGGTGTTGGGCTGAACGCCCAGCATGGCATGCAGTTCCTCCGCTGTGTACTCCAACAAATTGTGGAGTTCACATACAAATCTGTACACATAGCGTTTTCCTGAGGTCTTGTGAATAATGTTTTTATCATAATAGTATCTCAGTCCTCTGCTTAGCTTCTCATAGTTCATTTTAGGTTTGTTTTTCCTTTTGCCCCAAGGGGGCCGGGGGTGGAGGTAGGGAGCGCCGGCCCCAAGGGGGCCGGGGTTGGAGTTGGGGCGCGCCGGCCCCAAGGGGGCCGGGGGTGGAGGTGGGGCGCCCCGACCGCAAGGGTGCCGGGGGTTAAGGTGGGGCGCACTGGTCCCTAGTCGGCCGGGGGTGGAGGTGGGGAGCGCCGGCCACGAGGGGTCCGGGGTTGGAGGTGGGGCGCGCTGGCCCCAAGGGGGCCGGGGGTGGAGGTGGGACGCGCCGGCCCCAAGGGGGTCGGAAGTGGAGGTGGCGCTGGGGGTGGAGGTGGGGCGCTTGCCCCAAGGGAGCCGGAGGTGGAGGTGGGGCGCGCCGGCCCCAAGGGGGCCGGGGGTCGAAGTGGGGCGCGCCGACCCCAAGGGGGCCGGGGGTGGAGGTTGGGAGTGCCGGCCCCTAGGAGGCCGGGGGTGGAGGTGGGGCGCGCCGGCCACGAGGGGTCCGGGGGTGGAGGTGGAGCACGCCGGCCCGAGTGCTTCAGGGTATAGCATCTTGATGGATTCATTCATCGGTGTCGGGCTGAACGCCCGGCATGGCATGCAGTTCTTCCGCTGTGTACCCCAAGGGGGCCGGGGGTGGAGGTGGGGCGCAGCGGCCCGAGTGCTTCAGGGTATAGCATCTTGATGGATTCATTCATCGGTGTTGGGCTGAACGCCCAGCATGGCATGCAGTTCCTCCGCTGTGTACTCCAACAAATTGTGGAGTTCACATACAAATCTGTACACATAGCGTTTTCCTGAGGTCTTGTGAATAATGTTTTTATCATAATAGTATCTCAGTCCTCTGCTTAGCTTCTCATAGTTCATTTTAGGTTTGTTTTTCCTTTTGCCCCAAGGGGGCCGGGGGTGGAGGTAGGGAGCGCCGGCCCCAAGGGGGCCGGGGGTGGAGGTGGGGCGCGCCGGCCCCAAGGGGCCGGGGGTGGGAGTGTGGCGTGCCGGCCCCAAGGGGGCCGGGGGTGGAGTTGGGGCGCGCCGGCCCCAAGGGGGCCGGGGGTGGAGGTGGGGCGCCCCGACCGCAAGGGGGCCGGGGGTTAAGGTGGGGCGCACTGGTCCCTAGTCGGCCTGGGGTGGAGGTGGGGAGCGCCGGCCACGAGGGGTCCGGGGTTGGAGGTGGGGCGCGCTGGCCCCAAGGGGGCCGGGGGTGGAGGTGGGACGCGCCGGCCCCAAGGGGGTCGGAAGTGGAGGTGGCGCTGGGGGTGGAGGTGGGGCGCTTGCCCCAAGGGAGCCGGAGGTGGAGGTGGGGCGCGCCGGCCCCGAGGGGGCCGGGGGTCGAAGTGGGGCGCGCCGACCCCAAGGGGGCCGGGGGTGGAGGTTGGGCGCGCCGGCCCCTAGGAGGCCGGGGGTGGAGGTGGGGCGCGCCGGCCACGAGGGGTCTGGGGGTGGAGGTGGAGCACGCCGGCCCCAAGGGGGCCGGGGGTGGATGTGGGGCGCGCCGACCCCAAGGGGGCCGGGGGTCAAAGTGGGGCACGCCGACCCCAAGGGGGCCGGGGGTGGAGGTGGGGCGCGCCGGCCCCTGGGGGCCGGGGGTGGAGGTGGAGCGCGCCGGCCACGAGGGGTCCGGGGGTGGAGGTGGGGCACGCCGGCCCCAAGGGGGCCGGGGGTGGAGGTGGGGCACGCCGGCCCCAAGGGGGCCGGGGTGGAGGTGGGGCGCAGCGGCCCGAGTGCTTCAAGGTATAGCATCTTGATGGATTCATTCATCGGTGTCGGGCTGAACGCCCAGCATGGCATGCAGTTCCTCCGCTGTGTACTCCAACAAATTGTGGAGTTCACATACAAATCTGTACACATAGCGTTTTCCTGAGGTCTTGTGAATAATGTTTTTATCATAATAGTATCTCAGTCCTCTGCTTAGCTTCTCATAGTTCATTTTAGGTTTGTTTTTCCTTTTGCCCCGAGGGTGCCGGGGGTGGAGGTATGGCGCGCCGGCCCCAAGGGGGCCGGGGGTGGAGGCGGGGGGCCGGGGGTGGAAGTGGAGCGCGCTGGCCCCAAGTGGGCCGGGGTTTGAGGTGGGGCGCGCCGGCCCCAAGGGGGCCGGGGGTGTAGGTAAGGCGCGCCGGCCTCGAGGGAGCCGGGGGTGGAGGCGGGGAGCGCCGGCCCCAAGGGGGCCGGGGTGGAGGTGGGGCGCGCCGGCCCCAAGGGGGCCGGGGTGGAGGTGGGGCGCGCCGGCCCCGAGGGTGCCGGGGGTGGAGGTATGGCGCGCCGGCCACAAGGGGGCCGGGGGTGGAGGTTGAGCGCGCCGGCCCCGAGGGGGCCGGGGGTGGAGGTGGGGCGCGCGGCCCCGAGGGGGTCGGGGGTGGAGGTGGGGCGCGCCGGCCCCAAAGGGGCCAGGGGTGGAGGTGGGGAGCGCCGGCCCCAAGAGGGCCGGGGTTGAGGTGGGGCGCGCCGGCTCCGAGGGGACCGGGGGTGGAGGTGGGGCGCGCCGTCCCCGAGGGGGTCGGGGGTGGAGGTGAGGCACGCCGACCTCAAGAGGGCCGGGGGTGGAGGTGGGGCGCGCCGGCCCTGAGGGGCAGGGGGTGGAGGTATGGCGCGCCGGCCCCAAGGGGGCCGGGGGTGGAGGTGGGGCGCGCCGGCCCCAAAGGGGCCGGGGGTGGAGGTGGGGCGCGCTGGACCCAAGGGGGCCGGGGGTGGAGGTGGGGCGCTCCGGCCCCTAGGGTGTCGGGGGTGGAGGTGGGGTGCGCCGGCCCCGAGGGTGCCGGAGGTGAAAGTATGGCGCGCCGGACCCAAGGGGGCCGGGGAGCACAAGGGGGCCGGGGGTGGAGGTAGGTGAGCGCACCGGCCCCAAGGGGGCCGGGGGTGGAGGTGGGCGCGCAGCCGGCCCAAGGGGGCCGGGGGTGGAGGTGGGGCGTGCCGGCCCCAAGGGGGCCGGGGGTGGAGTGGGGCGCGCCGGCCCCAAGGGGGCCGGGGGTGGAGGTGGGGGCCCCGACCAGGGCAATGGGCATGTCATCGGTGGGTTGAACGCCGGCATGGAGGTCTCGCGCTGGCCCCAAGGGGGCCGGTGGAGGTGGGGCGCAGCGGCCAGTCAGTGCCTTGAGGCTTCCGGGCGTGATCGCCAGGGGCGCGGTCGTGGCCCACAAGGGGCCGGGTGGAGGTTGGGCCGCCGCCCTAGTAGGTGCGCCACGAGGGGCGGGGGTGGAGGTGGGCCGCCGGCCCAAGGGGGCCGGGGTGGAGGTGGGGCGCGCCGCCCCAAGGGGGCCGGGGGTCAAAGTGGGGCCGCCGACCCAAGGGGGCCGGGGGTGGAGGTGGGGCGCCCGGCCCCTGAGGGGTCCGGGGGTGGAGGTGGGCGCGCCGGCCCAAGGGGGCCGGGGGTGGAGGTGGGGACGCCGGCCCCAAGAGGCCGGGGGTGGAGGTGGGGCACGCCGGCCCCAAGGGGGCCGGGGTGTGAGGTGGGCGCAGCGGCCCGGCTTCAAGGTATAGCACTTGGATGGATTCATCATCTGGTGTCGGGCTGACGCCCAGCATGGCATGCAGGTCCTCCGTGTGTATACATCCAACAATATTTGGGTTCACATACACCATCATGTCACATAGCGTTTTCCCTGAGGTACTTTGAATAATGTTATTTAATCATATATATAGTATCTCAGTCCTCTGCTTAGCTTCTCATAGTTCATTTTAGGTTTGTTTTTTCCTTTTGCCCCGAGGGTGCCGGGGGTGGAGGTATGGCGCGCCGGCCCCAAGGGGGCGGGGTGGAGGGGGGGGGCCGGGGGTGGAAGTGGAGCGCGCTGGCCCCAAGTGGGCCGGGGTTGGAGGTGGGGCGCGCCGGCCCCAAGGGGGCCGGGGTGGAGGTAAGGCGCGCCGGCCTCGAGGGAGCCGGGGGTGGAGGCGGGGAGCGCCGGCCCCAAGGGGGCCGGGGTGGAGGTGGGGCGCGCCGGCCCCAAGGGGCCGGGGTGGAGGTGGGGCGCGCCGGCCCCGAGGGTGCCGGGGGTGGAGGGTATGGCGCGCCGGCCACAAGGGGCCGGGGGTGGAGGTTGAGCGCGCCGGCCCCGAGGGGGCCGGGGGTGGAGGTGGGGCGCGCCGGCCCCGAGGGGGTCGGGTGGAGGTGGGGCGCGCCGGCCCCAAAGGGGCCAGGGG